>JANHMN010000010.1:17868399-17888597 GCA_030674055.1 Rhabdomys pumilio
AAAGAAAGAAAGAAAGAAAGAAAGAAAGAAAGAAAGAAAGAAAGAAAGCACAAAGACAAGCGTCTACTCCTAGGATGTCTCAACACAATCGTTCAGATGAGAAATTTTCTCTAAACATTGTTTTATCGGTCTTTGCATTACCCTCACTATACCTACAAAGACCTCATTTGGAAAGCAGAGTTCTCCTCTGCCATCTTCTAAAGCACTTTGGATTCATAGAACTTCTTTTACTCCTTTCTTCCAAGACCCGTGTTTACAGATACTAAAACAATTTTGAGTGTTACTGATATCATTTTTACTCACCTTTCTGCAAGGATTTGAGTGGGTATATGTTTTGGGTTGCTAGGACCTTAATCTTTTTCTGTTTCCTCATTATAAAGATTATTGGAGCAGTAGAGTCTAAGCTTTAAATAGGATTTGCATACATCTTTGAAAGCTAATACTTTACATTGTGCTAAATGATAGTGCTCTTTAAAACTGGATGTGTTATGTTGTAAATAAGGTTAAAATGACAAAGAATCAGGAATTTAGAAAACCCGGGCTCTTGTTACATTGATCGCAGGTTGGATACTGTTTTAGGAGAGAGCACAGTAGTTTAATGGATATTTGTCAATTTAAATTAAATTATAACTTTGGAGACAGTAACTTAAAAACTTAAAAGTCATATGATATTATGAAGTACATCTTATACACATTAAGAGATCTTAAAGCAAGGAAACCAAAGATAGAAAATATTGGTTCACATTTCAAACCACAGTAAGTGTGAATCTAGCTTCAATTTAATAAAAAAACATATAATGTAACTTTCTTCCTTGGGTTAAATGTCTTACAATTGCTCGTGGATGGGCATTTGTTTCCCATTATTGGCCATTTTAATTGACTTATCCACTAGTTATCCCATTTAAAGATCACTTATAGTATTTGATGCTCTTCACTGAGTGATATATTCTGTTCCTGCCTGGCCTCACAACAAAACAGTTTACATATTTTTGAACTTGATCTGAAAAGTGATTTAAAAATCCATATGGAAAATCTAATTTCTCAGAAAATATATACACACAAGCCTGTTCAGAGGTGGCCAAAATATATTTCATTTTCGGAGACAGGAAGGAAGCTGAGACAAAAGAGTAAAAAAAAAAAAAAAAAAAATCGGAAGTAAATGTGTACATTCCCTGACAGAGATCAAAGCTCCTCTCTCCCTAGAGAAGATAGGGAGTGGACACAGAAGACTGGCATTGGAAAAGTAGACTGTTTGTGCTTTTCTTTCTAGAAGCCTGCAATAAACATAGAGCAAATGAGGGGATTGCTTTACATGATTTACCCCCTTGTTTTTCATGTATCAACTGGCACATGTTACAAACATATAAACTACACACCCCTGCAGTTATTGTACTCTTGGTCCCCAAGGAAGATGAGATCTGATGTACAAAGTGACCATGTTGAGAACTCAGGAGATACTCTACTCTTTGGATAGGGAGCTTACCTTGAATTTTGATTCAAGGGGAAATCTCTTTAGAGAGATTGTTTCATTCCAGCAACATTTAGCCAAGGTGAAACTATCTTAGGACTTGACGAGTGCTTTTGGAATACTAATAGCAGAAAGAATCCTATCTTCCAAATGCCAGGCTTTGCTGGAAGGAAACCATCATTCCACAATTCCTGGATTTCAGTGAGGGAGGAGTCACAGCAAACATGGAGACGACTCTGACCTTAGCTTGACACCAGAAGCTGTATTTGTAACATCCACAATCCATGTTTAAGGGTATCATGGTAAATAAACGACTGTTGACATTGAAGCCTGCGCCTCTTTTTTTCTACACTATAGGCAGCAATTTGGCCAAGACTGTATCGTTCTGTGTGGTACTATCGCACGCTACCTTTTTCTCACTTGAATTGTACTTTTGGCTGTCATTTGCGCTTTTGAATAAAGGTTTACATTAGTAGAGAATAACATAATAGCATGTCTCCTTCTCCTTAGTTGATATACAAATTAATAATAAAAAAAAAAGGATAAGGCCAAAACTCCTTTTGTCCTTGGAAAAATATGCCATCTGCATTCAGCTTATGATATTCAGCTGGGAACAAACTCCTAGCATAAGGATGTCGTTAATACAGCCCTCGAGTTAAACTGTAAATTCAGAGTATTTAAAATGCCTTATAATAGTCAAAGCCAGTAAAATCGACCCTGTATATTTTTATTTCATCTCTGTTGGATCATATGATATTTAATAATTGGTTCTGGCACCTCGTTGCAAATTATTATAACTTTGAGATACAACAGTCCTATCGAGCATATGGGTAGCACAGGCTCCGAACATATATATGATACCGCCTCTCTAAAGGACCTTCTGTCTTGTTTTCCTTAGCTTGGAAGGGTCAGGTAAATTCTGTTGTGTCGTCATGTGTTAAGATTCTTCAGTCTCTGTTTTGCAGGGTAAATGCTTAATGCAACTGATTTCTCCCCCCACTAACTGTGAAAACTTTCCTTGCAAAGCCAAAAGAGACATCCATGCATCTGGGGTGCAGTTCTATTGAGCTGTTATTGAAGGAGTTACAAAACACTTCCAGTATCAGTGCCTACGAATTCATTAGTGCAAGAAAGGTTTTATTCCTTGATGCCATATTGTGTTCCAGTTTAAATACAAACTTCACGACATTTAGGAGTCAAGAGACCTTCCTTTGCTATTAGTAGCATATGATATGTCTTCCTTCATCCTGGAGAAGATGGGAAGCTGATGGTAAGATACGATTGACTCCAAGAAACATTTCCTAGAGTGAAACATTCGCCTTTCAGCATTTTTTTTTTTTTACAGCTCTACTCGATGTAACACCCTGAGACAGAATTGGGAAGAATCATCTTCAGCTTATATCCCGTTAGGGCTCTTTTTAATATCCTCGATGCTTTGCCTTTATATCTAGCCTACGAACCTTGATTTGCTCTGGTATTATTTCACATTAATTGCTATAATGTTTATTGCTACATTCAAACATCACATAATATGTGCATAGAGGCAATAATTACATAGTAAATTGTCCTTCCAAAGAGATGTCAAGATGGACGTTGGTGGGTGGGGTGGACAGAGAGGGTGCTGATTTATAACTTATGTTGACATTTTGGGACAATGCTAGGTTCAACTTCTCTTGATTTCATTCTAATACCTAATACTAATTTCTCTTTGTCTGTCATATAATTAGTCGTTATAAAGATGGCTCAGCTAAAAAGTTCATGAGGTAGGGGGTCAATGGTTAAAGAAAATTTCCAGCTCCTTTTTTTCCCCTTTGCTACAGCAGTACTATATCAAAAATGGCACGTTAGTGGAAAAAAAAAAAACACTGCTATGCAGGTCTATAATTCTCACCCATTGTGAAACTAAAGATCTCATTTAAAAATTGTTTGGTTCAAAGGTGCTTTCTATCGATACTTGTATACATGTGTATTTTAATTAGATAACTATAAAGAAAGCATTTCGAAGCTGGACATGTTGATACATGCCTGTGATTTTTGTACTAGAGATGCTGAGGCAGGAGGATCTTAAATTCTAAACAGCGTGGGAGACATAGTTAGACTCTGAATCAGGAGAAGAAATATCAGTGTGATATTCTGTAGGGTGGTTTTCCTCTGTTGTTATGATTACAAAATCCATCTCCCAGTGAACCATCCTACCCTTGAAGCTGCTCTTGAGGTTCTCCTTGACAGTTCACGTGTCAGTCGGCCAGTGCAAATATTAAGAACTCTGCTAACCCTGACAAGCAGCAAGGCAACTCACCACTGACCCTGGCTGAGAATCAGGGAGCTGCAGTTCTATTCATACCACAGAGCTGAAAGTATCTTTTGCTACAAGGGGCTTGCCTTGCATCACGGATTGCTTGCTTGGCAGCATATGCGCCAGTAGGTGGAGTGCTTGCTAACAATAATTGAATACACAACGTCAACGTCAAATAAGTAGAAGCCACTGTTCCTGTTATAAATTGTTAAAATCGTTTGTGTACTGATTTCTTTCTTCAGTTATAATTATTTGGAGGGGAAAAAAATTACCAGAGCAAGGTTGAGATGAACGCAGGACCATAGTTACGTAGTAGAACATAGAGGCAAACTGTGCCTGTGCCTAATTCATCACATCGTATGGTATACGCGTTATGTAAAAAGACAGTGTCTCAAACGCTCAAATGTGTTTGATTGAGTAAATAGATCTAAATATCTCTTTAACTTTTTTTTTGTACTTATGCTGTTCAAAGGACACACTACTATTGACGTACTGTACAGGGAAAAGCTTAGATAGAATTAATTACATGTGTTGATAATCATAGTAAATTCAACACCTTTGGGAAGAAAAGTTGCAAGAGATGCTTCCAAAATAAAGTGTAACTTTCCTCTGAGAGTGCTTGTTTTCCTCCAAAAGAAGGCTTTCAAATGTATTTTAAAGCTACAGCTAGAGACTTGCTAACTGCATCACTCTAAATCTATCTATATCACACCTAAAGATGTTAAAGCAACATTTAGAACTCCAAGGAGAAAACAAGCAACAGAATTTAGAAAGCAGGAAACCCATGGAAACAAGAAAAGTCTTCAGTCATTTTTTTTTAAAGAATGTGAGCTACATGATGTGGAAGATGAATATTTGAGAGTTTTAAAAAAGAACCTCCTTCCTTATCGGGAACACTTGCATGTCTCATTCCGTGGCTTGGGAAACCTGTAGTCTGCATGGCTAGGAAAAAAAAAACACACACATTTCATTTAAAGAAGCAATTGTACAATCTGCAAGGCAAACACTGCTGAACACTGAACATTTCCCCCTTTAACTTTTTAATCTAAAAATGATAAATTCGGCCAGAAATAAGATTTTAAGGCAAGATGTCATGTTATATAGCCCAGACTGTCTTTGACCTGTTATCCTCCTGACTCAGCACTCCCCAACCCCAGGCTGTGATTGTCAACATTTGCCATGGGGCAGCCATCTTTCAAATAATTTCTTTCAGTCCTCAGTTGTCCCTTCCATTGTGCCAGCATGTTGTCAACTCCTACTAAATTCTGGATAGATTTACGTTTCAAACAAGTAATTTTCCCCCTTTGGTTAGGCGGTGGAGGGCTAGAAGTGTTTATCTTGTTAAACCAAATGAAGCAGCCACAATTAATAATAAATAATCTTTACATTCAACAGCTTTATCCCAAACAAACAATGGCTCTGTACTTCGCATTTCATGGGTGATCATGGGCAAAATGAAACCTCCCTGAGGTCACGGAAAAAAAGAAATAATAGCTACTGATCATTTAAAATTGAAAATTCTCTCTCTTCCAAACTTGTGAAGACTAAATATTGTTCATTTTCATAAAACAAATCATGGAATTTGGCCAGTAAATAAAAATGACAAATTATGAACAGAACTCATTTAAATAACTTGGCTAAGAAAAAGAACTTTGGGGAATTTATTTATTACAAACTTATTTTGAAATTGTGAAAATAATGAGTCCTGGTATATCCCAACGCCAAAAATAAATAAATAAAAATGGTCTGAGTGAGGTAGCTTGTGAATCAGCTGCCAAAGCATTGAAAAACAAAGAATATCTGTATCTATTCTTTGTCTTCATTTGTGTCTTTAGATTCAGCAAATAGCACTATGAGCTCAGTTGGTATATTTATTTCTTTTATTTGAAAAATCAGTTCACTTGCTTTCTTGTCAGTGGCTGTTCAGTCTTCCTCATTCTATGGCTTTGATATGGTAGTTTTCCTTAGATAGACTCATGTCATTCTCAGCCTGTGTTCATCCCTTGAAGGTTAGGCAGCAATAGACTTTATTGAGAAATAGAAACCTGTTAGTGACTGATCTCCTCAAGATTATATTTCCCTTAATAGAAGCTGTGAAGAGGCCCCTGTCCAATGCTGCACTCAGGGTGTTGACTTGTAGAAAGAAATGTTCTGCACACAAGCATTGCAAAATATTTTGGTAAAAAGTAATTATCAGAAATTGTGACACTGGATCATTAATCCCCTGTATGTCAGAGTGACACTTGACTTGACTTGCCCATTCTTGTTCTAGACCCATCTGAAATTGACAATTCAACTTAATGATGTCACAACATTTACCAGGGGATGGGTACTGAAGAGAAGACACTGGGCTGCTCTTGTTGCTTGAGATTCCCTTCCTTTCTACACACAACCAGCCCATCTGTCTCACTCATACGGGAAACTTATCTTTGAACCATCACTCTATTATTATCATGGTTGTTCTTTAAAATTTGCTCCTTAACTTTAGATTGTGTTTGGAAACCAGGTTTTCAAAACTCCCAGATCTTGTTGGCCAATTTAAAATGTTGATAGTAATATACTCTGGAAGCAGCTCATCTCACTAAAGAATGCGAAAGCACTATATTCTCATTCAGTTACTGGATGATAACCTCTCTGTGAAATACAGATTGCCTACTTTTAAAAAAAATCACAACAAAGAATTCCACCCCTCCCAACCTCTAATATTTTTCAAAGTGTGAATTGAAGAGGACTTAGAGACAGATGGGTCTGGATGATCAAGTTACCTGTTATAGCGGCACATCTGCCGGGGCAGTCAATCACTGTGATGGCTCTGACAGGTCGATGGAGCCAGAGCAAGAGTGGCTAATGCAGACAGAACGGCTGGGGAAGCACAGGCCTCCTGCTTGTCTCCTGGGCTTGACTGGTCTGAAACCCGTACTTGAATTTGCTCTGGTTAAAAAATCTGTCTATTGTACAATGATATTTGATGAGAGATTTGGGATCCCAATTTTTTAAAAAAAAAAAAAAACCCAACATATTGAACACATATGATTGGGGATGATTTGGTTAGCAATTCCAAGCTGTCAGTCAATATTTGGTCTTACTTGGGGCGTGTGGTTAGAAATTACGGGCGAAAATGAATAGAAAGGAAAGAGGTAGAAATTAATTTCCAATCTTCATTTTCCCAAAAAATGTCAAAAGAAGAAAGGTATAAAACACTTCTTCTGAGATGCCTAATTCTGAGAGCTCAGTACAATAAAAATTAGCATTGAATAGAACAAAGGCAGTTCTTAGAATGTCAGAAAGCAATATTAATAAAATTTAGGTACGCCTGATTTTTTACTTTCTCTGTATACATGATACTTTCTTCTGCCTTTCAGTCATAAAGAGAGTGTTTATCAACTGTAACAGATCCAAATATTTGGTAATAGTGCAAACAGAGTATATGAAACAAACAACTAGGATTTCTCAAACAATTAAAAATACATGTTTCTTTTAAGTAAAGTATTAATTGCATTCCTGCTTAATACATTTGCAGAAATGCAGATGTTGGAAGACAATGGAGGTTTTGAAATATTCTTATTTCTTCCAATGACTAATTATTCAGTTGTTGAAATCACCTGTATATAAAGTACTACTTTCCAAGTCCTAAATCTTGAATAGATACCTCAAGGCTAGGCATCTGCAAGAACTACAGCAAGTTAAATGTGCAGTTAGTGCAATTGACGTATTAAAGTATGTGTGCATATATATTTATATGTATATGCCTTGTATTGGTGACTAGAAATATGTATTTATATGTTTATAGTTAAAATACATATATTTCTTTGAGAAATAACAAAATATTCTATAAGTGAAACATTATTATTATCCCACTACAGAACTACAGTGAGCAAACATTTTTGAAAAGAGGGCAAGATGTTAATACACGCAGAGCTGCTGTTAGTAGCGATTTTCTCCACAATGCTAAACTGATGGGGACTCGTGGAAGAGCCATTAAACAGATGCGTTGCTTTTCAATACATCCTTCAAGTATTTTTGCTCTGTCATCCACATTTTTAGTAAATGACGCTGAATGTTTTCAAAATATTACTATTTAGCTTTTCTTACTTGCATTTTGTAAGTGGACTCATATTTAGTTCCAGATGGCTTTAGATACCAGAATTGAAATAAAGTTATTTAGGTTTCAACTATAATTCCATACCTCTAGTTGGGGATGGTATATATCAAACACGAAGTTTTTATTTTCTATACATTTTTTTTCTTTCTGAATAAGCTTACAAGTAAGAATTTTTTCCTAAATTATGGTTTTATCTCATTTCAGATATAGATTCATAATTCATTTATCATATTTAGTGATAAAATGGGACCCTAATCTTTTAAGTATTTTAAAATAGGTGAAGTTTACAGTTATATTTTTATTTTTACAATATTTGATTAGAAATTCATTTTTACATTTTTTATATTAATTCATATTAAAATGAATGAGGATAAATGTATGTTATTGGATGATCCATGGGTAATCTGTAAACCATGATTAGCAGCTAAAGAGGACCCAGTCCCCATTGCAGTAAATGGACAGCGTGGGTATATATTGCTTTAATGGTTGGGAAAAATAAAATTTTAGATTTTTTTAACCAATTATTAGAGGTTTATAAATTAATTAGGGGAATTTGCCAACCTAATTTTATTTAAACATAATTTATATTTTATTTAGATTTTTGTTCATAAATGCTTTCAAAACATTTTGTTCATCCACATAAGGAGTGAAACAAAAATTAAAAAGTGAGTTTGGAAATAGCTTTATTTTTTTAGTGTAGGTCAGAATATTCTGGCAACTGGAACTAGTGTTGTTCAGAATCACTGTACTCCGCAGGGAAGTAAACAGAGTGTCTTACAGGAATAGAATTCTCTGGCTAGAGCATATGGGGGCAGGGGGATGAGGCAGGAGCTACAAGAATAAAAAACAAATTTTTTTAGACCGCCTCAAAACAAAACTTCAGCTTTTAAAATCATTTGTACAAAGACAACTATGGTGTTAGGGGTGTGCTCATAGTATAGAAAATGGAATTAGTGGTTTCCAGGGTGAGGTCGGAGCCCTCTGGAGTCACTGTCATCTGTCTCAGGCAAAGGCAGCCTTCTTAAAAGGAGATAATGCCCCATGAGGTCAAGGTTAGTGGAGAAAAATCCGTGGAGCTCCTCAGCCCCGTCAAGCTCTAATAGACGTGCATCTATTACTGGTCGACTTCCCTGACACACGGAATGACACCAGTCCAATCTATACTGACACAGTGATACAGAAAAATAAATTCACTCAAAATGAAATTTCTGTTTTTTTATGTTAAGAGAAAACATATTTTCAAGAGTTAAAAACTCCACAAACCCTTATGTTTTTAATGCATAAAAGGGAGACAATTTTGTCTGAAGTCAAATGAGACAGAGCTCTTGCTGATGGCATATAGCTTGTCTAATCTCTATGGCATATTTTTGGATTTTGATCATAGTAAACAAGGAATAATTCATCTTAACAGTGAAAAATTAAATACACTTATGGAATCAGAGGCAATCTGTAACTATTTAGGGGTTTATTAAATTGTCTTAGTATGTTTTTCCATTTTTTCTCCCTGTTTTGTTGAACATTCTCATATTGAAATTAATATAGAACTTAATTAAATTGATGTGAGCTTTCTACTCTTTTGCTGGGTCCATAATAACTCAAGGATAAATTACCTTCTGCAAACAAATCTTATTTACTTATTTTCCTGGAAGATGTTTAAATATTACCATTTGCTTGATTAACTGTCTACCTTAAATTTAGAGATTCATATTATTAAAAACAGTGCATTGTTTTAAAGCCAATACAAATCACGTCACTTTCTATGTAATCAGTGCCTTTACTGCCATTAGCACAATGGTTAAATGGGGAGAGCTCCTCATGTTCTCAGAGATGCTCACTGTAGACAGAAAAAAAAAAAGCCCCAACTTGATACTGTGCTGGTATGCTGTAGCCGAGCTATTTTTAATATTTCCTTGTAACTGATTTGTAAGTGGATTGTGCTTAGGCGGTGTCAGAACTTTCCTGTCAGCTACTTTAACAGCAAAGAGATAGCTTGATGAATTATTCATTGAAGGCAATTTTCTCCTAGTCACTGAGTCATCAATCATAGTTGCCTAAAGAGCCTTGAATTGGCCAGCGGAGCTCTATTCACAGGTAGTGTGATTTGGGGAATAGGAGCCACATTCATACTGACAAGTCAGGTAGCAGTAAGTAACTGAAGGTGTCTCCTTTACAGACTGCTAATGAGTCACCAAAATCGCATACTATTTCCAATTCCCTTTTTTTTGTTTTTTCCCCCTTTTTCAAAATATCACTCAGAATTGTAGCCATAGGGTGGTTTTGCCAAACAAAGGTGCAGTTGGATGAAAAACCAGTGTAAATATTTGCACATTTTTTCTGGCAGAAATCCTACTCTGAAAAGAACCTCTTCAAAAGGGAAAAGTGATTTGATACATGATTGCACGCATTTACCCATGTAATTGAAATAATGAGAGATGATTGCTTTGAGCTAATAGTCATAAGTTACTGGTCTTTTTGTTTAATCCAACCATCAGCTGTCAAGAGCCTCGCAGGAGCACGGGGAAGATGCACCAAGGATATCATTTACATCACCTCAGACTGTAATTTTGTTGTTTTTTTCAGAGCTGATACAAGCGTCAGATTCTATACAAATCTCCCTGGAGCATAAGCGCTCTGGTGTTGTTTTGATAGGAGCAGAGAGGAGAGGAGCACGTATACGCCTGCTCCTAGTAGCTTAAATGCTCTCAAGATCACAAATAAAATAAAAGCACATTTTGGGCAGACTTCTTACAATTGTTAAAAACTAATTTTGCAGCATAGTCAAGGTATGCCTTTATCCTGAAAAACTCACATTGGAGCACAATTTTCAAATACATACATCTTCTATCATCACACCTATTGTTCTGCATGACAGATACCTTTGTGGTGTATTCTACATCATGCATTAATTCCCTAAGCGCTATCTATTGTATTAATACCAGCTGCCTATGACTGTTCAACCAGCACAGAAAACAGGAAAAAACAATGGTGCAGTGATGAGTCATAATTTTCATAGTCTTGCTTAATAAGGAGGTGTGAAAAATGTTTTCTAAATATTGTAGCTCTGCTGTTGTCTATATGTGATTATAATGTTTATGCAAGCAACACAAAACAATGTGTACACAATCAACATCTGGCTACAGAGATTTCACTATGGAAAGACTTGAGGAAGATTTATTGAATGTTGCTCACAGAGTAATTAAGTTTAAATTAAGTTTTAATACATTAGATGCAGATTCCTACTGAAGAAATGCTCAAAGCAGAGGAGTTAATTTCTGACATAGTGGAATTCAGCAGTGCATTCAACATGTCCTGAGCACTGTTGTTCTCCTCCTCCGTGGAATTTTCCACTGCCTCTGTCTCTAATAGGAGTGCGCTGGCAGTTGATGAAAGGAAAGACACTCTGTCACCTTGATGCACCAGGAAAAGCTTTTGGTAGTATCCTGAGCCCACGGACTTACTCAGCCATTTTGAAGTATTTGAGTTGGGAAGTGAAGGGCCTCCTCAGTTTTTCATACAAAAGAGGTGGTGTACTTGCCCAAAGACTTGAGGAAGTTATTGAGAATGGAAAGATCCAGCTGGTAGGAACAATCATGTTTTCCTGGTAAAGGCTGGGCTAGAAGACCGATAAGATTCCTGTCAGCCTCAAGGTGTGGTACTAGAATAATGTCCGGGGTGATGGCTACAGCTGATTCAGATATGAGTTTTATTCTACAAAATTTATAAAGATTTTCCCATGACAAATATTTTCACAGGACACAAAGGTTGGGATTATTTTTCATTTACTAGTGTCAAGTTGTTGACTGACTATCTTAGGTAAGTTCAAGAAAAGCATGAAAATGCTCTTGTTGGAAAATTAACCTTAAGCCATTGTATTTTAGTTAAATTAGTCACAGACAAAAAGACCAAGCTTGAACTCTAAACTCATGGCTCCTCTGCTATAACTTTTATCAAGGTATCTAAATCTCTTCACCTTGATTTATACATTCATCCTGATAAGTCAATGAAACCAACCTCCTTATTGAGTCCAACAAGGCAAAATGTACAAGCACGTGCTTGGCATCTGGCCAAGTGCTGATATTGTGTCAATAGCAGCCGTACCACTGATCTCATGCTCACTGAGACTACCATGGGCTGACGAAGATGGACACCGAGAGCCACTCTCCCAGAAACAGGAATTCCACAGGAATTGCATACGGTAGATAGGAAAGTTATTACACAAATTTGTCTCTAATGAAGTCAAGATCCTTTAATATAAAACTATTTCAAGAAAACATTTTACACTTTAATTATTCACCACTATCAAAGCTGGGCTCATAGCCCACAAGCTAGTCTTATACAGGAGCATTGCATTAGTGCAATGCATTGTCTTGAGATGACCTGGGAAACAGGATGGCAATGTTGCTGGCCTGGGAAAGATGGTGCCCAGCTGGGTCAACTGTTTAGTGATTCACTTCCATTGTCAGGAATTAGGTCAAGGATGCTTTCCTTTTAAGAATTTTACTCTTTAAAAATCTGTGTGTGGTTCAAAATAGCTTTGACCTTTATAACTGTGCTATCACACTGAAAACCCATATCACAATATTGAACTTGTATCTAGCACTCCATGTTATCAAAGCATTTTGCAATTATTGATTGGTTTTTTTCACACAACATCCAAGCAAACAGTTGTGGCTAGATCCGGAAATTTCAAATTTTATTGATGAAGAAAACTGACAAAGACTTCTTTTCCAGGTATCAGCAACTTAATAACAGACAGCCAAGCCAAAGTCAGAGTGATTCTGGATCCCACTCTTTGGGTTGTTCATGAGAAAAGTCAGACTCACCAAACTTTGGTAAATAAAGAAGCTTAATCCAATTCACTATTTATCCTAGAGCCAGAGGAGGCTTCCCTAAATCTCAAGAAGAGAAAATCAAATATTTTGTACTATTCTAATCTGTAAAATAAAGACCATCACTTTAACTAAACATGGCTGTGAAGATTAAAGTGGTCATCCCAGGTCAAAAGCTAGGAAAATTGTTCTTTAATTCTTATTTGGTTTTGGAAATCAGTAGAAATTAAATAATAAGACTTACTATCTTCATTAATACAATAATGCATAAAATGATGCCTTCTATATAAGAATGTGTTTGTTTCTTTCTTTTAGGCAACAAATTATACTGTCATTATTTATTACTATATATTATGTTATATTATAATATGCTATCATTATTTACTACTATATATTAACTATATAACAGTCTTTTCTTTTGAGAGAATGACAGTGAGAGAGAGAGAGAGAGACTCATATAGACATATAGAATTGTACAGCCTTGAACTTCTCATCCTCCTTGACTCAGCTTCACAAATTCTGTGAATATAAGAGTCTTTTACAACACTTAACTTATCATAAATATTTAAATGACTGATCTTTCTTAATCTCAGTAGCCTGGAGGTAAGCACTACTATAAACTCCACCCTATGAAGGATGAAGCAGAGGTCAGGCATTCCTAAGTAGGGATGGTCACCTCACTGGAGAGTTGATCAACAGTATAACCTCTACTTTTAACTATAATTGCAGATGGACTTTCAGTCAATAACTAATTACAAAATATTTTTTTGCCTCTAGCAATGTTTCACAACATTTCCCAGACTTCTAAACCATTCATCAAGGTACTCTATGTAGCTTTTCTAAATTCTAACAAGTTTTCAACTTACCAGTCTGATAGGTAGCTTCTATCCTTTCCTTCCCTGTTTCTGTAACATTCTGAGGAAAACATAACTGCCTTTCTCTTCCTTGCTACCCCACATAACAATATATTCCATCAGATTCCCTTGGTTCGTAAATGCAAAGTGTAGTCTTCTATCCACTTCCCCTCTCATCTCCCAAGCTTTCAGCACAGGTGACTACTTTCTTTATTGTATCTCACTGTGGAAGACCCCAATTTACCTGTTTCTGTTCTACATCTGTACTTGTGGAAAGTTTTTTTCTTTAGCTTCGCATGAATCTAATTTTGCTGTTGTTTGTGGTGTGTGTGAATTGGTGTGTGAGTGTGTGTGTGTGTGTGTGTTTGTGGGGTTTTTTGCATTGTTATGTCTATTTTTCTTATTTGAAACTTCTGTTCCCTGGATAGTTTCATTGGTTGAGATGGCTTCACCAAGCATTTGTTATCTAAAGTGTACGAACAGTCTTTCTTTTGGCCCCTAGGTGTCTGTAAATTTTCAGACTCATCTCAAACTAAAGCAGCACCACACATGTTTGCTCATTCTCTCTTGACCCCTAACCCTCTGATCTTTATCACCATAGAGACAGTGCAGCTATCCCTTTCTTTCAATCCTACATCCTAACAAATACTCATAACCACTTCCTTTTTCTTTACAGCGTCTCTCATCTTTATGTTGATTTATTGACTCCACACCCTCTCTTTTTCCTAAGACTGTATCTTCTGGTTGCTCTATTCATCTTTAACTTCCTTTTGAAAACCACTGTACATATTTCTTCACTTATTTGCCCTTAAGTCATATCACCTCCCCTCCACGGCCTTAAAGAACAAATGTGAAACTTATTGCTAAGAAATCATCTGGTTGGCCTATGATTTTGGATTTATTGGGTGTGGGGAGATGCTGAAGGCTGGTAATCGGTAGACCTTACATGGAGAACTGCAGAAGGGATAAAAGGAAGGTGGTGATAGAGCCAGAAGGAGATCAGACCTAAGACCTGACTCAGAAAAGACCAGGGAACAAGAATTCAGGACCAGCCTCTCAACACCTAGTGGGAAGAGAAAGCCTTCCTCCTAGAAGTTCCTATTCACACACAAAAGAAAGTAATTTCAAAAGAAATAGCAGCCTTCTTTGTTAAGTTGGATTGTTTTCTTATAAGTTTCATTGCCTGGAGAGAACAATCAAAGATCCCCTGTGACTTTTTAGAATAGATATTCTAGAAATTGAGTGTGAAATTGACCCTTAGCAATGTGAACAGTGAAGATCACAGTCTTGGGAAAGATGCAGGAGCCTTATGCACTAGCCATCAGAAGTCATTTATTTGACAAGCTATACAGTTTATAACATAAATGCAAGAAAATAATGAGATAATAAATAAGGCCGTGAATAGCCATGGTGCATGTTTCAAGATGATACAGTGAGGTCACAGTGTATAACTAATCAGAGGCTCTCAATGACTTTTTAACTTGCTATATTCATAATAGTTCTGTCTTGATTATCTATTTTCACAGCTCATAGCATAATAACATAGATCACTAGAGAGAGAAACTCTGTGAGGCAGGTTGCAGCAAGAAGCGACATTAGAGAACAAAGGCTAGGATGGAAAACTAATTAGACATAGCAACTCGGGCATTGTAAACTGTGCATGTTGCTCTGTAGGCAAACTGCTTCTGTAATATCCCTGTGGACCTACAATCTTTGCAACTAGAATTTCCAATGTAGTATAACAGAAAAAGCAATGAAGTACAGACAGAAAGATCTCTGTTTTAAGCCCACCTCCATGAATTTCTATCAGTAGGTTATTAAGTCTAGAACCTAATCTGTCAGTACTCAATTTTCTCATCTATACATTTACTGGAATAAATTTCTTTTAACTGCCTGACTCATTTGATATTGTCATAATGGAAACAAGGAGACTGGGGAAATAACTCAGTTAATAAAATACTTACCTCTTATTAATTAGTCAATACAAAGCATGTAGAAATTTTTGAATATGGTGGCATAAGCTTATAATCATAGGTCTGGAGAAGCACAGACAGTGGAATTCCTGGAGTGTTGTTTATCCAGGTTAGTTCCTATCCAATGAAACCATCTGTCACAAAGGAGGCAGACAACATTAGTGAAGATGATGGCTGAAGTTGACTTCTGTCCAGCACATGCCCTATACCAACATATATTTGTATATATTCATTAAAATATTATGGATATAATGCAGCAAAAATGAAACTATAATTCCAGTACAGTCAACAACATTTGCTCTAAAGGTTGCAGACATAGATTTAATTTCATTTCCATACAGACTTATCTTATGTTAAAATCACAATGAACCTGGCTAAAGGTGTGGAAGAATATGACTTTGCTTAATGCTTCCTTCCCACCCACCCCACCCCCCCGGCACTGCCTGAGACTATCAAACAAGACGTTTAACTGTGTTTATAATAAAGTAAAGATACCATCTTTAACCCTATGTGTTTGATATTTGCAAATGGAATTCTGTCAGAGGGTCCTCAGGAGTCACCTGGTGATCACATTTAGCTTTCATAGAAAACATTTGGGGATAATGACTGCAAACCCTACCAAAATGATGTTACGCAAACACACACACACACCTATATGTATGACATGTATATGTATATATTATATCATATACATATATATAAATGTATATACACACACACACACACATATATATATATATATATATATATATATATATATATATACACACACACACAGACAAACAGACAAATACCCCACCTATATGGTATGTATGACACGTATATGTATATATTACATATACATATATATAGTATATATATATATACATATACATACATATATATATATATATATATATATATAGACAGACAGACACACACACACACACACACACACACACACACATACACACACACCTGTTGTAAGAACCAGTCAGTCTAACTCATGAAGATTTCATACACATGCTTGAGTAAATAGAAAACAAACTCAAGACAAATATGTGCTGAGACTCGGTCCATGCACACTCATGTCTTGAGTTTGCTTACTTTTTGCAGATTGCCTTTCTTTCCCTTAGCATTCTTACTTAAGTTTATATTAAAATATTTTAGATTTATCATTAAGCTGATAATCTATGAGTACCTAATTTTTAATGAACTCTGATAGCTAACAAATTTCCTTTTCTGACTGCCTTGCTGGTAACCCAGAGGTTCTGGTAGGTTCTGCTTATATTTCCTCTTTATTCCAGGAATTTTATTGTTTTATTTCTTCAGTGATTCACCATTCACTCACAAAGTAATATTATTCACTCTTTTAAGTAGTTTTGTTTCTCTGTTGCTATTGATTTTTGTGTTGTATGAAATAAGTTTTACTATGCTCATTAAGTTCAGATGACCTATGGGGTATTTTAGATCTGAAGCTTTTTTACTTACCTTAGCCTGGAAGACAAAGATAAGTAGGAGACTAAGACAATAATGTTTTCCATTACTAGTGTGTCAGGACATATGTAGACTTCTGTTACTTAGCATTTCTCCTATGAAATTAGACACTTCAAATTTGGGTGCATATAGGTTTGTAAGCTATACCTTCTTGACGGATTGACTCTTTCATTAATATGCAGTTGCCCTCTTTATCTCTTATCAGATTTAAGAACATCTATGCCTGCTTGTTTAAGCCTTCCATTTACGTTGTAGAAAGTTTTAGCCTCCGATATTCATGTTTTGGACTCCTGTGCGTGGTAAGTACTATGTGACTAACTCAGTATTTCTTGTTTGTTGAGAATATGTAAGCTTCCAGGAACAGAGAGTGGACTGCATGTATGGTAAGTCCATTTACCTGCTGTCCTGGCAGACTGGGATTTCATTTGTGGAACTCACATTAAAAATTGGATATGATGATATGTGTCTGTCATTGCAGCACTCCTGCAGGGCATAGCCAGGTATAGACAAGAGAACTTTCTAAAGTATCATAAGCCAGTTACTTCAGAGCACTCAGCATGGCAAGAACAAGACATTGGGCCTCAAAAACCACCTGGAAGGAGAATCGACTCCAGAACGTTATTTTCTGACTTCCACATACCTCATGTACACACTTGCATTCATGCAACATGCTGTATAATCACACACACACACACACACACACACACACACACACACACACACCTACAAATGTGTGAACACAAACACAAATAATAATATAAGTTTAAAATGACTCTATTAGACCCCAAACTTCTTTATAAGGCTAGTTGTAAAACTCTTTTCTGTCAGTCATGAGTCTGATTTGGCTTTTGATTTCCAGTTTAAGGAAATTCCTTAGACTACTGTGAGTGAGAGCAGGAAGTTATGCTTCTTGTCTTTCTCCACTCCACAAATGATGACAGAAAAGGCATAGACAACATAAAGTTCTGATTAGGTGTTAAAGTGGACAAAGGCAGTGTCCTGGTGTCCCATGGTGCTTAGTTATGTGGAAGGATCTTCCAGACCTTATGACAAGAAAGGCAAGTCTGTTTTTTTCTAGACTAATCTTTGTAGAAAGTCACCAGGATCATAGCCTGTAGTTTTGAAACACAAAAGAAGTGTCAGGATTGTTTACAGAACCTACATTTACAAAATCTTCTTAATGGTGTTTCAAGGGACTCGGCTACTTGTTCCTTGACTTTTCACATTTGATTACTAATGTTTTTATAATTCACAGGCTTTGCTCCAAGGATTGGATATTTCTAAATTCCGCCAAGGTTATTTTCTTTAAATGAAAATTGCCACAAACCTTTCTTTTCATAGAAAGCTGCATTCATGTCATGAATTTCAAACATTTTAAATCCAAATAAATAATAAATAGAAAAACCTACTAATGAAAAGTATTATTTTTAAATGATAAATTCAAAGATCAAAATAAAATGATTATTCATTGTACTATACAAATAGCCCATCTTAGTTGGTTTTTTTTTTTTTTTAAATCCTTTTCATCTTCACAACTCAACTGACTAAAAGACATGGTTTCCTAGCAACATTCATTGTGTTTATGACCTTTCTTCCAATCTGAGCACACAGATGTGATTCTGAGCTAATAAATATACATCATCCAATACGGATTATTCCAGTTTCCCTACAGCAAATTGAGAGAAATAGTAAAGCAAAGATGAGAGCCAGAAAAATAAACATTATTTCAAACAGTTCTGAACATTTTCATATGGATAAGTATATTTAGCTAGAGTTAATGCATCAGGTATAATCAGGTTCGTTTTTGTCGTGGCATGCTGACATGCAATTAAAACACAACAGGCACAGAAAAGTAGGGTGTAATGGAAAGAGGTTTCCTTGCTATTAGAATGTGTGTGTGTGTGTGTGTGTGTGTGTGTGTGTGTGTGTGTGTGTTTATAAATATGCCTGTAACATAATTATAAACTATGAATTTTCATTCAGAATGTACATTTTTATGTATCATTAAGCTTTAGAAAATGTTGGATAAAATAACTCCTTAAATTTATTTAAATCAGTTTCCCAGGTTAATTTTACCATGATAAGACAATGTTGTATCAGAAAGAAAAAAAAAGGATAATGTCTTTTATCTGTATATTAAATCCAATCACTATTATGTCTTAACACCAAATCTTATGTAGAAAATGAAGGACCAAAAGAATATACAGAAAATATTTGATTGCTGGCGTAACTTTGCTATACATTGTTTCCTATATGATGAACACCTTAATGAAAAATAAGTCAGGTAACATCGAATAATAAATAGTCTTTTAAAGGAAAACAGGCCTTTTCTGCTACTTAATTCACTAAAGAGCAGAAGTTAAATGACACTAAACCAGTGGTACATTTTATTTAGCATTATCTAATGAATCCCTCCAAATGTATCTGCTCTGTATATCATCACCACAGATGTGGGGTTTAGCGAGTTTTGCTTATGCAAAATGAAAATAATTACAGGGATGCTTTTAAGCCAGATGTTGAAAATTGCTGGAGACATGTTTGGGTCAGCATGTTTAGCAGAGTTTACACCAGTGGCTACTCTAACTGGCAATTGACTGCCTATGAACAATTAGTAATATGTCTTTCTTGTTTCTAAGTAGACATTTGTTTCATTTTAAATAATTGTGAACGTGGTTAAAATGGCAACAAGAATGGTAGATATTCTAAACTTAGGTTTTTTAATAGGTTTAATGAGAACAGTTTTGCCAAATAGTAATGGCTTTATATTATATACATCTACATCAACATCTACATTTACATCATATACATACATCATATACAGACACATATACACACACACACATATCTTTATATATATCTTTAAAAATTGGTTTTGTTTACAGTAAAAAGGATTTTTTTTCTAACATTGATCTCAGTTTAAGAGTTAAATTCAGCTGTTTTTTGTGACTTATAAAAAGCTACAGCTAAAACAACTGAGTTTGGCTTCCTTTACCTTCCTCCCTTCTTTCCTTCTTTCCTTCTTTCCTTCTTTCCTTCTTTCCTTTCTTCCTTCCTTCCTTCCTTCCCTCCTTCCTTCCTTCTTCCTTCCTTCCTTCCTTCCTTCCTTCCTTCTTTGCTTTCTTCTGTCTTTGCTGCCTTCTTTCTTCCCCTTTCTCTCTCTCTCTCTCTCTCTTTCTCTCTCTATCCCTCTCTCTCTCTCC
>JANHMN010000010.1:17888607-17912141 GCA_030674055.1 Rhabdomys pumilio
TCTTCTTCTTCTTCTTCTTCTTCTTCTTCTTCTTCTTCTTCTTCTTCTTCATCTTCTTCTGTGATAATTAGTTTTTCTTTAACTTGACATAAGCCAGGTTCATCTGGGAAGAGGGTACCTCAATTAAGAAAATGCCTCCATTAGATTGGTCCACAGGCAAGTCTGTGAGTCATTTTCTTGTCTAATGATTGAGATGAGGGAGCCCAACCTATTCTGGTTAATGCTATCCTTGGGCGTCTGAGTAAATCATGGTAAGCAAGTAAGAAGCAAGCCAGTAAATAGCATTATCCCATGGTTTCTGCTTCAGTTCCTGACTCCAGGTTTCTGCCTGACTTCCTCAATTATCCTTGATAGAAACTTAAACCACTACAGGAATGTTTATAACATCAATTCTGTGAACTTCTGACGTTTTGAAAACCAACTATCCATGTAAGGTAATCTGGACTGTTGTCTGTTAACTACTCTCAGCTATTTCTAAATAAAATATGGAAAACACCCTAGCCATAAACTCCAAGCTATGAATTTGATATAGGCCCTTAACTCACAGGCTAACCATCTCAAATTAGTTAAGAAAGTTAAAGAAGGACTGGATCTAAGCCTTGTATTCCTAAATGTATTGTACAGGCACAATGCCTATGAGAGTAACAATATTCATCTCACTTTTATATCAAAAAGAAGCTCGTACCCATGGAAATCTTAAATTTGAAATCAAAGTAAATTTTGTACCATTTAAGAAATTATAGCTTCATCTTGATAACAATTATACAGATTTCTACCACTCGGTTATGGCTATGAAATAAATCCTAGCTAATCCTCCCTGTGCCAACACTAACACTACTTTTCCTGAGAAAGACAGCTTAATATTAACCACCTTAGTCCCCAAGTCCAGGGCATAGGGGCACTGATTCTTCATTAACTTCTTCAAGCTGATTACGGGCATTGAGATATTAGAAGAGGGGTAGGAGGAAGAGTAAATTGATAAACCTCTGACTCTGTGTCTTCACTGCATCCAGATGGAATTCCAGGACATCAGAGGTTTGAGCAGGTCTACTTAGCTTGCCTGATGGGTAGATACACCAAGGCTGTATACTTTGTAATATACAATTCTCAAAACAAATTTTAGTATCAAAATAATTTTTCTTAATTTTTTAAAAATTTTTTATTGGGTAATATATTTACATTTCAGATTTTATCCCCTTACCCCACTTCCTCCCACCACCCAGAAATTTCCTATCCCATCCTCCCTCCTCATGCTTCTATGAGGCTGTGCCCCAACCTACTGCCACCCCCACTACCCCCTCCTCACCCTCATATTCCCACCCCCGAACTCTGTGTTCGTTTTTCATGGGACCAAGAATCTCCTCTCCCACCTATGCCCAACAAGACCATCCTCCCCTACATATACAGCTGGAGTCATGGTTCCCTCCCTATGTGCTCCCAGGCTGGTGGTTTAGACCTTGGGGAGCTCTGGTTGGTTGGTATTGTTGCTTTCCTCATGGGGTCACAAATCCTTTCTGCTCCTTCAGTCTTCTCTCTAAATTCTCCATTGGGAAATCCTTGATCATATCAGTGTTTAGCTGTGAGCATTGTCCTCTGAATGTGTCAGTCTCTGGCAGACCTCTAAGGAGACAGCTATATCGGGCTCCTGTCAGCATGCACTTCCAGCCATCCACATCAATGTCTAGTTTAGGTGGCTGTACATGGTATAGATACCCAGGTGGAATATTCTCCAGATGGCCTCTCCTTCAGTTTCTGTCCCATGTTTTGTTTCCATATTTGCTCCCTTGAGTATTTTTGTTACTCGTTCTAAGAAGAACTGAGGCATCCCCACTTGGTCTTCTTTCTTCATGAGCTTCATGTGGTCTGTTAGTTGAGTCTTCGCTATTCCAAGTTTTTGGGCTAACATTCGCTTATCAGTGAGTAAATACTATGTGTGTTCTTTTGTGACTGGGTTAACTCACTCAGGATGATAATTTCTATTTCCATCCATTTACCTAAAAATTTCTCAAATTCATTATTTTTAATAGCTGAGTAATACTCCATTGTGTAAATGTACCACATTTTTTTTTATCCATTCCTCTGTTGAGGGACATCTTGGTTCTTTTCAGCTTCTGGCTATTATAAATAAGGCTGCTGTGAACATAGTGGAGCATATGTCCTTGTTATATGTTGGAGCATCTTCTGGGTGTATGCCTAGGAGTGGTATAGCTGAATCCTCAGGTAATGCTATGTCCAGTTTTCTGAGTAACCGCCAGACTGATTTCCAGAGTGGTTGTACCAGTTTGCAATCCCACCAACAATGGAGGAGTGTTGCTCTTTCTCTGCATCCTCGCCAGCGTCTACTATCACCTGAGTTTTTGATCTTAGCCACTCTGACTGGTGTGAGGTGGTATCTCAGTGTTGTTTTGATTTGCATTTCCCTGATGACTAAGGATGTTGAGCATTTCTTAAGGTGCTTCTTGGCCATTCGAGTTTCCCCTGTTGAGAATTCTTTGTTTAGCTCTGTACCCCATTTTTAATAGGGTTATTTGGTTATCTGGAGTATAATTTCTTGAGTTCTTTGTATATGTTGAATATTAGCCCTCTATCGGATGGAGGATTGGTTAAGATCTTTTCCCAATCTGTTGGTTGCTGTTTTGTATTATTGACAATGTTCTTTGCCTTACAGAAGCTTTACAATTTTGTGAGGTCCCATTTGTCAATTCTTGATCTTAGAGTATAAGCCATTGGTGTTCTGTTCAGGAACTTTTCCCCTGTGCCTAGGTATTTGAAGGTCTTCCCCACCTTCTCTTCTATTTGTTTCAGTGTATCTGGTTTTAAGTGAAGGTCTTTTATCCACTTGGATTTGAGCTTTGTACAAGGAGACAAGAATGGATTGATTTGCATCCTTCTACATGTTGACTGCCAGTTGAACCAGCACCATTTGCTGAAAATGCTGTCCTTTTTCCACTGGATGATTTTAGCTCCTTTGTCAAAGATCAAATGATCATAGGTGTGTGAGCTCATTTCTGGATCTTCAGTTCTATTCCATTGATATTCTTGCCTGCCTTTGTACCAATACCATGCAGTTTTTATTACTATTGCCCTGTAGTACAGTTTGAGGTCAGGGACAGTGATTTCCCCCAGAAGTTCTTTTATTGTTGAGGATAGTTCTCACTATCCTGGTTTTTTTTTTTATTCCAAATAAATTTGCAAATTGCTCTTTCTATCTCTATGAAGAATTGATTTGGAATTTTGATGAGGATTGCATTGAATCTATAAATTGCTTTTGGTAAGATGGTCATTTTTACTAAATTAATCCTGCCAATCCAGGAGTCTGGGAGATTTTTCCATCTTCTGAGATCTTCTTCTATTTCTTTCTTTCTTTCTTTCTTTCTTTCTTTCTTTCTTTCTTTCTTTCTTGTCATACAGATCTTTCACTTGGACAGACCCACTTTCAATGAAGATTCAATTAGGCGGGGACTGGAAGTTGCTGATTTTGAGTTTTGTTGGTGGCAAAGCTCTGCCCTTGAACTTTTTCTGTCTGGCAGTTTTCCACTCAGTAAATGTGGCTGCCTAAGCATACTGTTAGGTATTATCTATATCCAGACTTACAAATATCTCCAAGAATTCAGTTTGTTTCAAATTGCTTGCTGTAGACCAATGAACATACCTGATTTCTAATGAGGAGTTCATGATAGCTCTTGGATAGGCTCGTATTTTGAAAATATTTTTTCAAGCATACTTATACATCCTGTCATTCCTTTTTCTTTTCAATCTAAAGGCACATGGATGAAGAAAAGATTTTTTGTTTGTTTGGGTTTTTTTTTTTTGCTTTGTTTTGTTTTGTTTTCTTGTTTGTTTTGTCTGGACTCTAAATTTTAGAGCCAAATATACAGTAACATTAGTTCTAAATATCTATTGCAAAGTTATAAATGAAATCATTCATAGAGAGGGGTCTTTTACTAATATCTGTTTTAAAACATTTGGAAGTGAAAATTTCCCCTTGGAATTTCCAGAGATAGTCATCTTTCCATTTAAGCTCACCTTTTATCAACAGCTAAAAGATTTCCCCTCAGATTCCAATTGGGTTACTACTCACGTCAAACTATTGAAAATCAGAGCTAGCAGTGAACCATCGCACTATCTTATCTGGATGTCTAGGCCCTCCAGTGGCTTGATAGAAGACTGAGATCACTTTATTTGTATATACTGGAGGGTTGCACAATCAGCCTTTGATCTCTTCACTGTGGTAAATTGAACCGCTGGACGTTATCTTACCCCTGCTTAAGCCATTTTTCACTGGATATAATCTAAGTTGTCGCAAAATGAATATTACCTGGGAACATGTAATTAGGTGAAGATCCCCAGGTATTAAAATCAGAGGCTGCCAATGGAGAGTATAATGAGGTCAGCTGTTGTTGAATAAGAAAAATAAGGATAATCTGGTAACATATGAAAACAACACTATCGATCGACTATAGTTTCCCTTTGTCTATTTTCCAATTTTCCAATTGTCTGTCTGAAAAAGTTCAGTGTGACATCACATTTGTTTGGAATAGTTAACCACATTTTCAAGAGTTTCTGCCGAATAAATTAGTCAACATTTTAGGAGCTATTTAATTTCATCACATATTTGGGCAATGTTTATTTTGCTTGGTGCATCTTTCACACAATACCATAAGGAGATTACTTGGATTATTTGACGTTGTTAGGGACTTTTATTTGGTTTTGCAAAAAAATTATTAGAGTACTTTTGTGCACAACACTTATTCTTATTAAACAGTGTAATTAACATTATAACAAGGTATTTTAT
The DNA here is from genome assembly GCA_030674055.1 of Rhabdomys pumilio. NCBI lineage: Eukaryota > Metazoa > Chordata > Mammalia > Rodentia > Muridae > Rhabdomys > Rhabdomys pumilio. The sequence continues at coordinate 17,893,403 of JANHMN010000010.1, forward strand.
CCTACTTTCAAAAATCACTACTTAATTTACTTGTGTACATCATTCTAGGGGCCAGTAAAGAATAGAATTGGTATGTTCTGCACCTTACATGCTATTGTAAAATAAGAAAACACCCAAGAGGGAAATTAATTCAACATTTGTGTTTTGAAATTAAATGAAGATAAAACTTAGATATTTTGGTTTCTCAATATTAGATGTAGTCAGCAATCTGTTAAAATATATATTACTAATATGTAAATAAAAGAAATTTAATCTATTAAAATTTTCTTGTTGTCTTTAATAAAATACAATTTAAAAATTACATTGCCAACTTGAGAAAATTATAGTAATCTCTTCAAACTTCCTCTGGTGACAGCTAGAAATGGTATATCAACAGTCACAGCAGCCCTGCAATTTCCACATCAGCTCTGAGTTTACTCTGAATAAGCTTCAAACATGAGATATGTAACCACAAGAGAAACCCATGGTAGATATATAGTGAGAAAAATCTATTATTTTGTTTCCAAACATGTTTTGAAAAGCTAACATGGTTGTAAATATACATTGAACATCTTTCTACAATGTATAGATTTTTTAAATTAACTTTTGCTAAGTAGATTCATTATCCTCCAGACAAAGAATGGGATCTGCTCCTGTTCAAAGTCCAGCCATCATCCAGGAGCAACATCTTCAAGATGGCTTGGGAAACTCACTGAGGAGGACATAAGTAAATGCACAGATGGTGGTTGAAGTTTGCATCTGTTTCTTTTACTTTTTCCAGAGATTTGCCTGCTAACTTTTACCCTAATTGAATATTTACTTCTTTAATCATTAAATGGTCATATGCTTAGAATCAGATAGCTTTGGTGAATTTTTGATAAATTCTCAGGAAAAAGAACTTACTTTTAAAAATCTGCTTACTTTTAAACCTCTTCAGCTGCTCCGAGTATTAAAACTTCAGCAGTTCTCAAAGTAGACAGGCAGGGGAATCGTGTCAGTAACAACCACGGTGCTCTGTTTATTGAAAGTCTCCCTTGACACTCTTGCACAAGCCATGATTGTAATGAAGTATAATGTCAGAATTGAAATAATTTTTATACAGGTAAGTTCTGGATCCTCATTTGCAAACTTTCTTTGGGACAGCTCTACTCCAATTTCTGCAAAACATTTAGGAGCATAAATAAATGTATTATTTGACAAAAAAAAAAAAACATTTTTTCTTCTGTATATAATTTAGTTTCCAAAAATTTCCCTTTGACACAGCCTCTGTCTAATTTTTATCATGTAAATGCTCATGGTAACAGGATTACGTTTCCTAATCATCTCTCCCTCTCATGTCTTCGATTATGCTCTGATATTAAACATTATACAGCATAGGTCTGACTGTTTAATAGTATTGTCCAAGAGTCTATCAAATATCTGGGGAATTAGACCTTGGAGGAAATATTCCTTAACATAAAGAAAAGACTTCTGAGCAGAAATATATAAATATGAGCAGAGCTGTAAAAGAATAAACCTTGTCGGGGGATCAGTAAGTAATATTTACTTTTATTCTTATGTTTTGAATTGTGGGGGCTGCAGGTTGAAGAGGGAGAAACATAAGAAGAAATAGTAAATAAATTCTTTTTCTTTTCTTTTTTGGTGTGCGTGTGTGTGTGTGTGTGTGTGTGTGTGTGTGTGTGTGTGTTGTGCATGTATGTCTGAATGTACATGACTGCATACGAACATGTGGAGGCCAACGGAAGGCTCCAGCTGTACTCCTTTACCACCTTATATCTTTGAGGCAAGATCTTCTTTTGAATTCAACTCACATTTCCTCAACTAGGCTGGCACAGAGCAATCCCCAGCGATCCTCCTTCCTATGCCCCTAACCCCCCTGCTGGAGTTTCAGGCATATGAAAGACTATGCCCAGCTTGTTTCATGGATGCTAACATGAACTTAGCTCCTCATGCTTGTACAGTAAGTACTGTTCTTAACCAATGCAACATGTCTCCAGTTCTTGATACTTTCTTTACCACAAATGTTTTCATACTCAATAGCCATATGTCTAACCCAGTTCAATGTCTCCTCTAATAAATTCTCTCTGGTGCCACTTACCAGAATTGATTTTTTTCCAAATACAAGCTGCTTCCTTGTATACTCTCTATAGCATCACAAATAATTGTGTATAAGCTTGATGCTCATCCCAGTGACAATAAGCTATGTTTAAAAAGAATTAGCATGAGGTTCATAATATTCACTCCCCCAAATTACCTTTTTATAAGAAAAACTCAAGATGTAATAATTATAAGCCAAAGAATGAATGACAGCTGTTCTGTTCTTGCAGGAAAAAATTAATAAACATGAGTGTGCCCTAAGATAGAACTTTTTTAAATTCCAAAATATTTTAAATAAAATCACAAAGAAAATTTTACATAAAAATTAAAGAAAGAAAAACTTCATAACATCATAGTCAAAAAGTCATCATATATGTTTCTCCAAGTCATTATTTATTGCAGAATGTTGAGTGAAACTTTAAGGCATTAAAGTCAGATTAGAAAAAAGACGTGTTCCTGAGTTTTGAATTGGATCTAATGTAATAATGATTATTATTATGCACAAGGTATGAAATCTTATACTTTTACATTAGTTTTCATTTTATTTTTGCATTTGCATTTGCCCTGTGTAATAAGTTGGTTTCAGTGTTTGAATTGCTTGGTAATAGAATGTTCTTGCTGGGTTGAAATAGTCCTCTCATTATACTACAGAGTAATTCGGTGTCTGAGCTCTTGACTGGAACTATGAAGCTATAGCTTATTTTTGCATGTGTAATATATCCTTGGTTATCTGCAACTGGCCTGTCTGTAATACAGAGAACTCTATTTCAACATTTATCAATAATTCTGCAGTATATGCTCTATAATTTTTGTTAATATAAAATCTCTGTCTCTCTTCATTTTTCATTCAGCCTGCATCACAGTGGGAATTGAATATAATGACTTAACCACATGTTCTTTTGCTGCATGAAATTTGGAAGTAACACTGAGTGCTAAGCATCACAAAGTCAATTTAAGAGAATGAAGGCTGCAAGGAACAGCTAAATGAGTAAAAATGGAGACAGATTCTCTTCTACCTTCTCAAATGAGAAAGCATGGACAAAGCCGTTTAAGTAAAAATCACCATGCCAATCCTAAATTTCTTCATGAATCAGGTGAAACTTTTGTAGAAGAAGCACCTGGCCTGTGCCTGATCTTATGTTGGTTGATTGTGACTTTAAAAGAATCTCCTAGGAAATACTAGGCTTCTGGACATATCTGTGTGATTATGTTGTGCAAATTGAGATGGGAAGACCTAGCCTTATTTGGAGTACCACTCCCTGGTGATGATCCTAGACTGTATGCTAGGAAAAGAGACAATCAACAGTAGGAATCCATTTCTTTTTCTAATCCTTGACTATGATGTGATGTGACCAGTTACTTCAAGATCTTGTTATTCTTACTTCTAAACTATGATTGACAGTACCTTAAATTGTGAGCTCAAATAAATTCTTAATTTCCTAAGTTGTGTTTTTCAGTGTATTTTCCCCAGAAACAGGAAAAGAAACTAAGCCAATGGCCATTTCCTAACCACAAAGCTAGGCTTCCTTGGAAGTATATTCAACCTGTGGGGACAGTTTGTACTAAACATCTCGTGTTTTTCAAGATCAGTTTCCTCTTCAACTTCTTTTGGTACATTTTGACTTTTGTTGAATGACTCATCTGAGGCCATGCATTCATAATGGAGCTGACTAAATGTCTTCTGTACTATTGAGCCTTGGACCCAGGGTGACCAATGCTGTCAGTGATTTCTCAGCCCAGAAACATAGCTGAACTTACTAGTCAAACACATAGTCTACATGGAAATGCTGAGCCATATAGCTTATTGTTCTGATTTATATCAAATCTATTGTACAGAGGCAATGGCTGAGAGGTGTTTATTTTATTTCTTCCTCTAAGTAAACAAGTAGCATATTCAGAGAGGAAGGGAGCAAGGAATTGTGCATAGCCTCCAGAAGTAGAGATTTGCAACAACACATCTAAACAAACATGTCTTTTTTTAATTAAAAATGCAGAATAGGTGAAGTCACAAATCATTAGGGGAATATGAATTATTTGTGTATTATATTCAATGTCAATAAAGACATAGTCAGATAACCTGTCAAAATCACATATAGAGACCAGGTTGTATACAATTAAAAAATCTTGTAAAATATTAAAGAGACAAAAAAAAGAAGTGGAGAGATAGTGGTAGGTTCACAGATGTAAGAGATACTATTGTTAATATGTACACTCTTCCAAACGTAAGAGTCTCTAGTGCTACCTCAGTAAGCTATCTTATAGAACTTAATGAAGTGACTCTTTGTAAGGAGAGCAAAAGACAGAGAATAAATAACAAAATGATGAAGAAAAACTTAGGAAAGTTATACCACTTAATTAAAAGATTGACTAAAAATCTACAAAAACCAAGACAGTTTGGTACTAGAGAAAAAGCAGTTACAAGAATCAATGTTACTAAACAAAAACACCTGAAATAGACCTTTATAAATCCAGTCAGTTGGTCATTGTTAACAACTCAACAATTCAGTGGATAAAAGAGAAAAGATTTACTACATAACTTTTGGAAAAGTAAGTCTCTATAAAGTAAATAACAACAACAAAAGCCTTAGATTGACATATACGCTTCACACAGACACACAAAAATATATAACTTTGACCATGTATAAAGGCCAAATTATAGTACATTGTTATAAAAGAAAAAAGTCTCTCTCTCTCCCTCCTCTCACTCTCATAAACACACACACACACACACACACACACACACACACACACACACACGCGCGCGCGCGCGCGCACACAATCATGATCGTGGCCTTCTGTAAAAAGCATAAAGCAGAGGTAGCAAAACAGTTTCCACACCTACCCTGAAAAAGAAAATGAAAAACAACAGTAAGATAAAGAAAAAAATGGATTTTAAGAAATTAAAATTATTTTATATAGTTTTATTTTAATGTTTATCTAATACAGTGTATTTGTCAAAATTTATAGAAATTTACACTACAATCAACCTTAATTTAGGTAAATTAAAACAAAAAATCTTAGAGCCAGAGAGCTTGTTCCACCCTTAAGAGGGCTTGATGTTGTTCCAGATGACAGAACTGGGTTCTCAGCAGCCATGTAGGGTGGCTCACAGCTACCTATAACTCTTTCCAGGGTCTCCACCACTCTTTTCTCAGTTCTTCAAGTACTTGCAACCACATCTACACAACCATACTCTCTCAAACACATTCATGAATTAGAAAATAATAATAAAATCAAAAAGAAAACTAAAGGAGGTCAAGATACAAGGTGAAGTATAAGCAATAACATGAGTATTGTGAAAGTAAAGGACAATTTCAATGAAATATGAGAGTAAAACGATGCTAACCTAAGTAACTTGGACCATGTACAGAATATGTTGCATTGACACCAAGGTAATTGTAAGTATGCACTGAATCTTAGAAGATAACATTATTTCCCACAAAGGTAAAAACTAGATATTTGCCCCTCAGTATCCATGAGATGTCATCCAATTTAAAATCCATATCAGTAGTCAAATCTCTTATCTAAAATGATTTATGATTTTTAAATAATGCATGTTGTAGCAAACATCTATAAATTGCTCACAATTCTGTAGAAGATATAAATGCTGTGTAAAGAGATATACTATATGTTTTTTAGGGATAATGACATGAAATCAAGACGGACACAATCAGTGCAGATAATTCTCTTTATTTACTCATACAATTGGTTGAATCTACAATGTAGAAATTATAAATAAGGTTTTGTGCACATCTATCAGAAGTGATCAATGAGCCAGTGAGTAGTTAAAAGGGAGCCTGGTTCCTTACAGTTAGAGTGGGACATTATGACACAGGATGACAAGTTAAAATGAGGCATGTTATAATACGTCAGAGCTGAATTCAGGTTTGGATTAACATGGATATATTTATGCATAGAAATATTTATATAAACACTAAGAGAGGGATACATATAGATATATTAATTTAGTTAGACTTGTAAATATATTTATCTCTATATAAATATCTACAAAAATTTCATCTATCTATTACTGAAAGAAATTACTGTCTAAGGTACACACTCTCAATATCACACAGGACAATAGATTTTGATTATTTCTTCAAAGAAATAACTAATTGTAAATATGGAAGAAGAAATACAGACAACTAGCCTGAGACATCACAAAGGTTTATAAAACAAGGACGTGCTTTAAAAATTCAGATACTGTCATATGTACAAGGAACATATGAAACCAATTGAAAAAGCAACCAAACCTCATAACTGAGACAAGTTGAGTATCAAAATGAGCTGGGTAATAGTTTATGAAGATGCAAATTATAAAAAAAATTGATTTTTATAATGTATGTTCTATACTGATGTAAGTAAATATATAATAAATAAAATAGAAACAAAGAAATGGAGGAATCTGTGGGTTTAGTCCAGCCATTACGGGTCATTCATAACTGATCTTACAGAGGACTCAAGCTCGGTTCCTAGTAGCCTGGCTGGGAAGCTCACAAATGTGTTCTACAACTTGAGAAGATCTTGTGCCGTCTTCTAGCTTCTTCCAGCACTTCCACTCCCACATGCACAGAGAAACACACCCATATATAACTAGAAATAAGAAAGAAATTCTTTTAAAAATACTGTCATTTGCGTAAATTAAAACTAGGTAAAATACTCCTTTAGCTTTAGCATAAACAACACAAAGAGCTACACGCCCATACGATACCATTAACTGAGAAAGGTAATACTTCACAGTGATGAAATCTGATAAGCAGCAAGGGCAAGTCCCCACTAGTCAGTATTTTGAAGAAGACAAAACCAATTATGACAGGTTAAGCCAGATAGACATTGAATATATGTGGGTGAAATTTGCTACTATGCACTTTTAGTTATCCATTGTTTAAATGTTTCAACATAAAGCTTACAAATCAGCTTGTGATATTTTGACTAATGAGAAAGTTCAGCTTTTATCCTGTTTTTATAAGTCACGGGTAGAAGCAAGAAAGTTCTGGGGTTTAGCAAAGAAGCCAAGTTTCAGATTACTAAATAAGAAATTAGAAGACTGGAGAAGCTAAAGGATGCTCCTATTCAGTGGTCTTGTACAATCGCATAAGCAACTAGATGATGGGCTGTATATAGAAAAATCAGTAATATAATGACACATCCTTACAATGGCACAGGAAATTAATTACATGAATACTTCCTTCTGGTATTTTGTTAATGTTATTTTTTTAAAAAAAAATCTCCTTAAGCTTCCAATTTTAAGAATGATTCATCATTGTAAGTCATCTTTTGGCAATTACTACTTTTTAAAGTAAGGTAATTATTTATGTTATACCAGGAACAAAGATGTTTGCTGTGATTAGATTTAATAGATATTTTTATTAGATGTTCATTAAGTAACAAACTACTTCTAATGATTATCACATAACTACATGTGATTCTTTATTTTTAATTACTTTTATATTTTTACAATCCAGTCATTAGCCCCAACCCAGTCCACCCTTCGACAGTTCCACATCCAATTCCTCCTTTCCCCTGTCTTCAAGAGGTTGTGCCTCCCCAACTCCCCCACCATCTGCCAAATCCACTCCTTGGAGTTTTAAGTCTCTCAAGGGTTAGATGCATCTTCTCTCACTGAGACCATCCCAGGCAATCCTCTGCTGTATATGTGTCATGGGCCTCAGACCAGCTAGTGTATGCTGCCTGATGAGTGATTCAGTGTCTGAGAGATGTCTGGGGTACAGGTTAGTTGAGATTGCTGGTCTCCTATGGGGCAGCCCTCCTCCTCAGCTTCTTCCAGCCTTTCCCTAATTCAACCACAAGGGGTCCTGGATTCAGTCCATTGGTTGGGTGTAAGTATCTGTCTCTCTCAGTCAGTTGTTTGTTGGGCTTCTCAGAAGACAGCCATCCTAGGCTTCTGTCTCTAAGCACATCATAGCAACAGTAATAGTGTCAGACCTTGGAGTCTCCCCTTGAGATGAATCCCAATTTGGGCTGGTCACTGGACCTCCTTTCTCTTAGTTTCTTCTCCACTTTGATTCCTAGAGTTCTTTTAGACAGGAACAAATCTGGGTTAGAGTATTTGACAGTGGGATTGCAACCCCATCCCTCCACTTGATGTGTTGTCTTTCTACTGGAGGTAGACTCTACAAATTCTCACTCACTACTGTTGAGCTCTTCATCTGAATTCCCTCCCTTTGAGTCCGGAGAGTCTCTTACCACCCAAGTCTCAGGTACATTCTAGAGGGTCCCCCACCTCCCAACTCTGGAGGTTGCATTTTTCCATTCATTCAGGGGCCCTCTGGGCTTCACTCCTGTGCCCTCCAGTAACTGATCATGCTCCCTTTTTCTCTTCCCCCTCCCCTCTCCCATCCAAATCCCTTCCTCTGCCCGCCTCCCGACTGCTTTCTTCTCCCTCCCAAGAGGGGTTGAAGCATCATCCTCACTTGAGCCTTTCGGCTTGTTAACCTTCTTGAGTTCTGTGGATATTATTTTAGGTATTCTATAATTTGGGGGTAATATCCACTTATTAGTGAGTACATACCACGCATGTCCTTTTGGGTCTTAGTTACTTCGCACAGGATTATATTTTCTAGTTCTATCCATTTGTCTGCAAAGCTCATGATGTCTTTTTTTTTTTTTTTTTTTTTTAGCTGAATAGTATTCCATTGTGTGAATGAAACACATTTTCTGTATCTATTCTTCAGGTTCTCAATTGTTCCCAGCTTTTGACTATTACAAATAAGGCTGCTATGAACACAGTGGAGTACATATTATTGTGGTAAGGTGAGGCACCAAGAGTGGTATAGCTGGGTCTTCAGGTAAAATTATTTCCAATTTTCTGAGGAACCAACAGATTGACTGCCAGAGTGGTGGGACATGTTTGCAATCCCACCTGCAATAAAGACACATTCCTTTTTCTTCACCAACATGCTCCTCATCAACACTGTATTGTAACCTGAGTTTTGGCCTTAGCCATTCTGATTGGTGAAAGATGTAATTTCAGGGTTGTTTTGATTTGCATTTCCCTGATCACTAAGGACTTTCAACATTTCTTTAAGTGCTTCTCAGCCATTCAAGATTTCTCTGTTTGGAATTCTCTGTTTAGCTCTATAGCCCATTTTTTGATTGGGTTGTTTGGTTTTTTTGAAGGTTAGCTTCTTGAGTTCTTTTTATATTTTAGATATTAGCTCTCTTTTTGAATGTGGGATTAATGAGGATTGTTTTCTAATATGTAGGTTGTCAATTTGTCCTATTAACTCTGTCCATCGCCTTACAGAAGCTTTTCAGTTTCATGAGGTCCCATTTATCAATTCTTGATCTTAGAGCCCGAGCCATTGGAGTTCTGTTTAGGAAATTTCTCCCCTGTGCTAATGAGTTTGAGGCTCTTTTGCTACTTTCTCTTCTATTAGATTCAGTGAGCCTGTTACTAGGTATGTGATAAATACTCTATTCTCAGTTGTAATAAAAATGTCTGGACTCATTGTCAATGTCCTTTATAGGCAGGCATTGCATCACACCCAGATGAGAAACACGATGTTTAAGCTTCCATTTCCACAGCTACATCTGTTTTGCTTTCTAAGACTGGTGTAACATATGATGACAATATAGAGGCTTAACACAGCATATGGTTATGGTTGCAAAGTCAATTGTCAGATGACTAAGCTCATTTCTCTGCTCCTGGTCTCAAGGATAAAAATAAGATCTTGGCCAGTTGGACTCTTATCAGGAAGCTCAAAAGAATCAGCTCCAACTTCATTCAAATATCATTTCCTTAGTGGCCGTCTGCTGAGAGTTATTTGCAGTTTGTTGAGGCCAAGTATATGGCTCTTGCAATATCACTTCTCCCCACCTCTCAACATAGCTAGAAAATGTGAGTCACTTTATGCTCTTCAAATTGAGCACATTCCTGTTTACTGAACACACACCCTTGTTCCCTGGGTATATTGATCATCTTCTCATATTGATCATCTTCTCGTAGAAGACATTTCCTAGACTTTAAGGGTCAAACAATTAGATTGATCTCATCCAGATATAATCAAAATAATCTCAGAAATTTTCAGAAATGCAATCTTAATTATAGCTAGAAGTACAGCAGATTAGTATTTGATGAAATGTGTGCATCTTGGAAGAACAACATTTGAATACTTTAATCACAAATCTCGTTTTTCAATACAAATAGCTAGCAACTAGAGTCATAGGTCTGCGATGGTGCTTTCCTAAGCTTCTCAGTTGCTACATGCTGTGACCAGGACCTGTCACACACTTTCCCATTTTAGGTTTTTCTCAGGTGTAAACTTTTGGTAAGCCGTTCCTTCATTATTACGCGACAGTCACATATACATGAGAACTATGGTTCTCATCAGAACCATCGTGGTGCCTAACAAGTTATCTACAGGAATTCAGATATATATTTGGCAGTGCACTCCAACTTCTGTTTCTTGTTTTGTTTTGATTTTAGAGCTTTGAGAATGCAAGGGTATGGGACGTGAATCTCTGCTGGATTATCCCCATCTAGGATATGTAAATCCCTACTGATAGCATTCATAATCCTAAAAGATAGTGTGGAGATTGACAAAGGAGGAAGAACATTAGAAGTCTTACTCAAATGTGAACACCATAAACTTCAATATTAACCCACAAGGCAAGACTTTCTCCTCTGTGATAATAGTGAAAAATGGCTGTTATAGGAGCAACCAACCACTATCTGATTGTATTTGAGGACTATTTCTCAGGAAGGAATCTATTTCTGATACTGTAAATGCAGTCAAATACCCATTGCTGGGTAAGTCATAGCAAATAGAAATCTTATTATTATTATTATTTAGCTAAATATATATAGCATGAAACTGTCTTCTAAACTTATATGTTTAGTCATTCAGACAAATGTTACTGTCATTCTTTTTCTTTTTTTTTTCTTTTTTTGGATAGAGCATGAGCCATCATGGCGTGCAACCAAAGCTCATTCTTCACAAGTGGCTAGACTTTATTTGAAAATGTGGGTAAAATAACAGAAGTCTTTTGCTCTAAGGAAGATAAGGTGTGAACAGATCTTACTACATAGGAAATTTTTATTTTTTATGTTGCATTTTATTTTTATTAGATATTATATTTACATTTCAGATTTTATCCCCTTACCCCATTCTCCCACCACCCAGGAATCCCCTATCCCATTCTCCCTCCTTCTTCTATGAGGATGTGCCCCCACCTATCCCTCCACTCCCATCTCCCTACCCTCCAATTCCACCCCACTTCAGTCTTCACGGGACCAAGGATCTCCTCTCTCACTTATGCCCAACAAGTCCATCCTCCAGCTGGGTAGTGGTGGCACACGCCTTTAATCCCAGCACTTGGGAGGCAAAGGCAGGCAGATTTCTGAGTTCAAGGCCAGCCTGGTCTACAGAGTGAGTTCCTGGACAGCCAGGGTTACACAGATAAATCCTGTCTCAAAAAACAACAAAACAAAACAAAACAAAACAAAACAAAACAAAACAAAACAAAGAGTGTTACTGTCATTCTTAATCAGGGAGCTTCTCTGCAAAAACAAAATCTATAGTGAATACAGAGACTACGACTGTTCAATATGTTGAGAATAAAGAGTGGGTGAATGAACTGCTTGAAGTAGGACATTTATTTCACTCTCTCTAAGGTGAGAGGAACGCTGCAGAAGATGCAGCAGGGACAATGTAACAGTGAGGAAATGAGGTGAAATAATTTGAAATAGAATATTCTGTGCATGAAATGTTCATTGCAACCATAACTCACAGTAACTGTTCGATTGCCCTGATTCTGTACAAAATTAGGAATGTTAGCTATCATGGATTGGGCAGGAAGAAATCAGATCCCCCACCATATCATCCTGGTCTATTTGCTACTGATGAATTTTAGAGAAGGAAGAGTCATTGTTTTTAGTTTTAGTTGTAGATCCACTAGGTGATCCTACTAGGCTTCATTGGATAACTTCAAATTCATGGTCACACAGACAGCCCTGTTTAATTCATTGAGTTGGACAATTAAATGAACATAGAACAGGAGCATGTAGGGAGGAAGACGGATGGAGTGACAGATGTGGGAAAGACATAAAAGGATGAGAATAAGAGTATTGAGTTCATTACACACTCAAATGAAATTGTCAAAGAAAAAATACAATTAATGAGAACTATGATTTAGGTCACAAAAATAAGACATGAGCCATGATTGTAACATATTGAACAACTTTTTCTCAATTGTTAATGTGCTGCTAATTTTTTATGGCATAAAATAAAAAAACAGTGTCTAACCTGGAAAATTCAACATAATATGATTACGTACTGTGAGATGGATTGAACATTGCAATAAAGGACATGACCAAAAGCAAACCGAGGTGAAAAGGTTTACTTCACAGGACAGGCGCCACAGTCACAGAGTGAAATCAGGAGAGGAACTTGAGTTAGAAACCTGGAGGGAAGAACTGAAGCAGAGGCCATGGAAGATCTGCTTACTGCATTGCTCATTTTAACTTGCTCAGTTTGCTTTTAAATACAACCTAGGGCCACCTGCACAAGGGAGGCCCACAGCACTGCCTTCAGTGCAATGATGCCCTCCACACCAATCATTCATCAAGAGAATGTCCCAGTTTTTCCTACAGATTATTTTGATAGAGACATTTTCTCAATTGATTTTCCTCTGTCCAAACAACTGTAACTAGTATCAAGTTAACAAAATAGTAACCAGGAGAATATATATTTCATAAAGTCCAGAGAGTGTTTATAAAGTAGTAGAGGCAAGTAATTGTTGACTGTTGTGAAAAGTAATTAAAATAATTCTTTATCTTGAAAAGCTTGTTATTGTAAAGTGCATGTAAGACAAAAGAGTGACATCAAGTCATAGATAATATATTGATGGTATTTATATTCAAATTAGCTTTGGAAGAACACAATTAGCCATGTGTCCTTATTCTTCTGGCATTTGGTGTCATATTATGTAAGGTTGTGCTGGTGACAAGTAGAATCTCTCTTATTTGTTATTAGATTAACATTCACATGAATAATATCTTTAGAAAATTTGAAGTCTAAACTACAGTTTTGGACTTATTTGAAAGCCATATTGGCTCAGTAAAATGACAAGATACACATGAGACATGGTTAATGCATCTGAAGGAGATAAAATCTTAGATATTTCAATATCTCAATAGAATTCTTAAATGTTGCGATTTCTTCTGAATATTGTCAGTCAATAGGAACAACAGCAGATTCTGGAACTTCATTCTACAGAGTGCTGTGACAATTACTGTTATATATCTCAGCAATCTTCTAATAAACAATATGAGCCTTGTTTGCATTTATCATAGTGAACCCTAAGCAAATACTCAAGTGAAAAAGAAAGCTTACATATTTATAAGAGTAAATTTACATATAACTGCACATAAAATATTCTGTTCCTTTATAGTCCTTTAATTCCCACTAAAATAATCATGTAATTATAGCAGAGATACAAATGTAACAAAAATTATGCCAGGCATTATTAGAGTGAGTGCTTCTCGCTTGCAAGGGCATCTGTTCTCTGAGAGTTTCTGATTTCACTTCAGTTTTTATATCAAGCATGAGATAAAACAGGGTCTTTTTTTAATTTACTTTTTCAAGGGTTGATGTTCAAAGTGTACCAAAAATTATTCAATATAATTAAGTTATATTGAAAATAATTAGGATAAACTATCCACATATGTATTCACAAAATATGTCCCATACATAAGATTGAGGCTCTATTTCAGCCTAGGTTAGATAACGTCAATATCTGAAACATGGAACATCATTTATATTCATAGTCTTTTTTCCTCAAGCTCATGGTAGTAAATTTTTTAATATTTTGGCATCTACGCAAGGTGAACTAGATAGAGAGATGACTGTCTGCATGTCATAAGGGATGAATGCATCAGGAAAAATAACAGAGTAGCACATTTGGAGTTGAAAGGAAGTGAGTTAGAACAAGGCTATCAAGAACAGAGTATTGCTGGGGCCTGCACATGGTGAGTGTACCCTGAGCTTAGAGTCCAGAGAGATGTGACATGAGAGAAAACGTTGAAGAAATGAACGGAATATTATTCCAAGGTGTTTGGTTTGCATATTAGGATCTTGAAACAATATAGTAAATTTTTAAATTATATATATATATTTCTTTTATTGGCACCCAGCAATTATCATATGCTAACTGTCTATAGGGTGATTGTTTTGAAATCTTATGAAATAGCTTAAGGTATTTCAGTCATTGACTTGCTGGTAAGAATCAACTCAAGCACTATTCTAGCCCCAAAGTTTAAGGAATGATTAATGAAAACTGGCTGTCTATTAAAAAGCTTGCTACGTAAGTTCTCACTAATCTTCATCAGCTAAGTATAGGAAGTACACACATTTAATATGTAAGAAGAGAGCAAAATTTGAACAGTGAAGCTTCCTTCTCCTTGTCTAACCTATAGTAGCAACCCTTATGTGTTAGAACCCTCTTAACGCCTAAAGGACTCTTTCTGGCTTGTGAAGGGACTCTAAGGAGTTCCTAAGAGAACTATGAAACTTTGCAAAAAGCATCTAGACATTTTCAGTTACTGTAACCCAGAATGATTTTCAGCACCCCAGAAAAATTCCCAGAGTAATTTGTGAGAAGTCATCTAACCCGGAAACTCCCCACTTTCATTATATCTGAGTTTATTGAAATCTGACAGTGTCCTTTGTTGGATGAATGAATGAAGGCTGGATGCCCAATGTTTGTCCCATTGGAGAAAAATGGATATTTCTTTTTTTTTCAGGCCACATATTTATTGTATTTTATAAACATGAAAGACAAAGATAATAAAATGTAGCCATTATGAAAGATGAACTGTTATCCAAATTTTTAAAAAACTGCTTCCGGTCTCTGCATTGACAATGGTATCAGAGGATTATCCATTGATTTCTTTCTTACTGAGACAGGCTCGAGTAACCATGGCTGGCTGTCTTTAAGCTCACTGTACAGCTGAGGGTGATCTTGAACTTTTGATTTTTTTTTTTTGCTTCCAACCCCTGTCGGGACCTGGGATTACAGGAATGTACTACCATGCCCACCTTTTTGGGCAGTGCTGGAGATAGTATGCAGGGCTTTGCCATTTTAGGGAAGCGCTCTACCAGCTGAGATATATTCCAAACCCTCTTTCCAATTTCATTCACAGTTTATGACAACAGTGAGACACTAAGAATTAAAACAAGGCCCAACAACGAAGTCTCTTATCAGCCATTCATTTTCAAGCCCCCGCAAGGGACATGGTAGGGGAATATCTGTAGGAATACAATTTATTGTCTGCTCCTCCACTCAGAAGTAGCCCTGTGTCTGTCCAGTCCACACTTCGAACTTTATCTTCATGAGCAGCTAGACCGTAGAGAGGAGCCTTACAGCTTCTGGTGTCTCATAGCTTCTCAACGTTATCTAAGGAGTCCGAGAGCAGCTGCTGTTCATGGATCGGAGACCACTTCACTGACGTTACCCAGCCTGTATGTGAGGTGAGGGACAGCGACACCAAAGAGCCATCTTTAGTTCGGGGATCCCACAGTCTAATATGCCTGTCTGTGCTTCCAGATGCCAACGTTTACAAAGGGGAGACTAGGAAATACAATTAAATACTTTATTTACTGTCAGTTGACTTAAGACCGCCAGATTCAACATCCCACACTCTAACTGTGTGATCCCAAGATGCACTGCAGATTTCTTCGGAATCTGACCAAAGGACTGAGAAAACTGCTTATGTGGGACCAGAAAGAGTCACCAAGGGTGTTCTTGTTAGTCCCAATTGTTCTGTTTTTTGCTTCTTTCTTGGTCGATTTGTGGGTTCTTCCATTTCACCTTCTTCATCTGTAGGGACTGTAGACAAGATCTTTAGCATCTTATCCCAGGAGCCAGTGCAAAACTTAGTTCCCGAGCTATCGACTGTGATGGAGTCCACACTCCCAGCATGCCCTCGGCAGCAGTGCAGAGCTTTCACTTTGTTCCCCTCTACACTCCACTCCTACAAGACAACGGTCTGGTCCATCGAGGCCATCAGCAGTAAGCAGGACAAACTGTCTTTTTTTTTCACCCAAGCCACATCTTTCACAACATCTGTATGTCCCACAACTGTCATTATTGACTTTCCTTCTAAGGACCAGATCCGAGAAGTCTTATCATAAGAACCAGACAGGATCCATTCTTCTGCCCCTTTGATTGAGCTGATCCGGTCATCATGGAACATGCACTACTCTGGTTGGGGTGCGGTGCATTTTTCCACATATTCTAGTTCCACAACTTCTTCCAAGGAGATGTTCTCCAGTTCCATGTGTTTGACCAAGGGCATTCGAAGAAATTGGCCCTTGATAAGGAAATCAAACTCGTCATGTTTGTGGAGTTCATTTTTGGTCTCCAGCAATTTATTGATAATGTTACTAAGGTCGGCGACTTCAAAGGTGGCAGGGATTGAGAAAGGAGCATCATCCACTGCGTATTTCTTGTCCTCGGTGTAGAAACGTCCCTGGAGTTGTGCCATGGCGGAAAGTACACACGAGCCTTCTCCACAAAAATGTATGTGTTGATAAGTAGCTCGAAGGTAGACAGCGCCGCAAGCGCAGTAGAAGCTAGGCTTCAGTTATCCTCCTTGGGTTTTTACGAAAATGGATATTTCATCAATGATCATTTTATCATGACTTTTTTACCGGCTTCTTCAGGACCTATGTTGTAAACATTGATATTGTTATTAAATATGAATCAAACATAACTGTCTTCTTTTATTAACTAGAGAGCTGTTGTAGTCTTCAATCTCCCTTGTCAACTGCTCTGCAATGCGCATGTAGGGCAGAAATCTAAAAATCTCAACTTTTTTCTCCGTATTTTTTTTCTAATGCATGACACCGACATTAATGACTTAAAGACTAGAACTTGTGGGATGCTGCCAGGAAAACCCAAAGTCATGAGTTCATGCTGACCACAGTGACAGATATTATGATGAGTGGTCCTGTTTTAGGAATTAGGAACAAAGACTATGAGAACTACAAACAAACACTATATAATCAAGGAAATAAACAGCATCTATCAAACAAATGTAATTACCTTATGAATTCTAAAGCTTCATATCACTGAGCAAAAGGCAAGAATACTGATTTCAATTTCAAAATCATTATCAATAGTGTATAACACATTGTCAAACAAATGCAGTGCTCTCGCTGTGCAGTCTGCTCCTGTTGGCATTTGGCAGC
This sequence comes from Rhabdomys pumilio, assembly GCA_030674055.1. Classification (NCBI taxonomy): domain Eukaryota; kingdom Metazoa; phylum Chordata; class Mammalia; order Rodentia; family Muridae; genus Rhabdomys; species Rhabdomys pumilio. The sequence goes on from JANHMN010000010.1 coordinate 17,910,694, forward strand.
CTGAACACACTGTCATGGTATCTAATGCTCATATTTTTCCAAACATAACAAAAGGAGAACAAAATTCTGCAAATTATTAGAAAATATTAGCAAGCACTAATATCCATGGATTTGTTCATAGATCTGGACAAGAGACAAGTTCCCAGTTACTTTCTTCCCTGATATCCAATGAGATGTACTTTGATCCAATATTACATTTAACAGTAACAAAATAACATTTTGAAAAAAAAATACCTTTATATGCCATTTATTTTTAAAGAAATCTAAAACAGAGGGAAATATTTTAGAATTTACTTAATTAAACTTAAGCTTATATAATTTATTAAACTCATAGAAATATTACTGAAAGTTTACCATTTAAGAATTTCAGTTAGTGTGTATTTGTGTAGCCACTATAAGAAATTTTACATATACTGACTCAAGGAAAGTACATGCTGTTGGTACTGATATTTGAAACATACTGGTTGGTTGTCTAGGGAATTTCTTCTTCACCTGTCATGCTTAAACCTATATAAATATATTGTTATTAAACAATACCCAAAGCAAGCAAAAAGATGGAAAAAGAGGAAGAATGGAAGGAAGGAAGCAAGGAAGGAAGGATGGAATGTATGGAGAAAGAGGGGGAGGAGGAGTCGGATTGTTATTTTTACCATCAGATGCCTATGTGAATATGACCTTATTGAGTATAAAATTGAAACAAAAAACTATTATTTGCCTAGGGTTGTTTGTCTACTTATGGATCTCAATAGACAACAGTTTCAGATATCTGCATAGTACCCATCTGGAAATTAAGAAGATGTACATTCTAAGGACCAGGCTATGCTTCATGGTTATTGGCAAAGCCCTTTGATTCATAGATATTTGAAATGTCTCAATCTTGAAATCAAACTAACAAACAGAAAAGTTTCACATCGCATGAACACTACCTTGTGGGTATTTGGCAAGTGAATGGCTTGTAATTCTGAGACAGTTTCCACACAATGCTCCTGTTCGTTCCATCTATAGATTGATATTAGATGTGTTCCTTGAATGGAAAAAATAAAGTTAAAACACTAACCGTGACTCAGGGAGGAAATGCTTGTTCTGAAGATATGAAAACCTAAATAGGGATTCTCTGGATCTAAATAAAAGCCAGGACTAGTAGTACCCAGTGACAACTATACTAGGATGCTGGATACAGAAAGAGCCTGTGGGCTTGCTGATCAGCCAATCCGGCTGAAACATCTAACTCTATCTTCAATAAGAGACCCTATCTTTTTAAAAAATGAAATATAGAAAGCAAGAGGAAGACTTCAAATGTTGACATCAGGCCTTCAAATATTGACATACCAATGCATAGGCAGATGTCACAGCATCATACATACATACATGTATACATAACATGCACATACACCCACACATACACACACACACACACACACACACACACACACACACACACACACACA
>JANHMN010000010.1:17912151-17925916 GCA_030674055.1 Rhabdomys pumilio
CACACACACACACACACACACACACACACACACACACACACACACACGGGAGAAAGAAGAACAGCATTTCAGATTGACATTGACATGCTTGCTTTTGTCTACTTCCTCATTTGCATGACCAAACCAGACTGTATGCTTCTAGGTCAAGAAATTCAAATATTTTCATACCTTTCCTTTTACAAAGCTGTAAATTCTCTTATAATTTTTGCAACTATTCCAATATATAAAATGCATGTCAATATTTCTAAGCTAGTAAAAAAGAATCATATTCTTTGTCCTGGCTTTAATTGCAGAATTCATTTAGACTATAATTAGCTTTATATAGCCTCTATTTATTGGTTTTTATTTTGGTTTGAAAATTAGGATGAATGGGACTGATGAGACAGTTCAGCTTCGAAAAGGCTTGCTGTGGAAGCATGAGTTTGTTTTGATCCCCAGAACTGACATAAAACAACAAGCATGCTGGCCTGGGTCCTCTTGGGACTTGGAGAAACTGAGGCTTGATAGCCACCCAGCCTAGCCTAGTTTATGACTCTTCTGTACCAGTGAAGGCCCTGACTCTAAAAACAAGGTATGTTGCTCTTGAGTAACGGCACTGGAATGAGACTAAGGTTTCCACTACACATGCATGTGAGCACACTAACGCCTATGTGCAGTCTCCCCGTGAACATACACAGGTACACACAATGTATACACAAACACGTTATAGATAGATAGATATAGATGATATAGATAGAAACAGATATACAAAAGAAAAATTAAATTGTATAAAAGTTTGAAACAAAAGACTAGTGATATAGATTTGACTAAGGCTTAAGTGAGACCTGTCCCACAGGAGAGCAGAGAGAGCCCTTCATTCCCAGCCCCTAGGTTTTATTCTGTATTCTGTTCATTGCTAGGAGACACAGATAGGAAAACTCTATTGCAACAAGAAGACTGTTAACATTTTGATCTCAACAATAATTTTTTTCACAACATTAAGAGAAATAACAAGCACAAGAAACTTCATAAGCCCAACTGAATACATCTCAGAGGAATTTAATTTTAATGGAGCATTGTGCGGTACAACCCAGAATGAAAATCAGAATGATTTGTCTTTATCAATAATATATATCAGAGCACAGAACTTCAACATTAAGTTGGAAATGACAACATGGGGAGATGATATTAAAAGTATGGAGCTCAGAGTTCACAGAATTCAGTTTCCTCTCCAATCTTGTGGTCAAATGACCTGTGTCTCACAATTTTCAGAGTTTCTATATACTTTTAGTAGATACTAATAGGAAAAAGTATCATCATCAGCATGGCATCTGGGGTATACCAAAGGGATTTTTTTCTTATTTATTATCATGAAAAACAACTTGTATTATATTTCTTTCCCCAAAATAATATGACAAAAATATACAAAACATGCAAAACACAAAAAGGAAATAGCACAATGGATTTCAGGAACATATTTTATTATGGATTGAATTTCCTGTTAATCTAAACTGAGTTGACTAGTTTGTAAAATCTCTCTACAGTTTAATAAAGCCTTAAAAATAAAAAATAAAGTGTAGCTCAACTAATGTGTGGATGAAATGTGAAAATTTCAAATATGCTTCTTGGCTCTTTTCTCTGGAGAATAGAAAAAATACTGGAAACTCAATAATTTTGATGATTTATGATTAATAAGATCTGACCCTAAGAGTTGTCAGCATTTTACAGCTGCAGAGAAAAATTACTAAAGTAGAATTTATCAATTTTACTATGCATATCTCAGTCATATTCCTATTATTTTTGAGAAATAAAACATTGTATTATTGTGTCAAAGCTGCTAAGATTTCATAGTTTAAGTTAGAGCTTTTTTTTATTTTTTTATTTTTTTGCACTTTGCCCTCTTTTCTACTTGCACATAAGTGCGTAAGTGAGAAAAAGAACTATCCATTATAGAACATATCAAGAAATCTGGCTTTGTTCATCTGCCAGACTTCTCAGCAAATGTATCTATGATGACTTTTTTCCTTTACCTCTCTCATTTATTCCTCCTCTATTTGAGAAACTACAGTCGCAGCAGAGAAGTTCTTGGGTGGGGCGTGGTGCACTGAAATGGAAGGCCAGATGAAACATGCTCATTTCTGCTTAACTGTGTGAGAAAGGGGAAAAATCAGTAGAAACTGGCATTTATTAAAACCAAAGATTAAATTCCTTCTTCTGCTTTTCCACTTCATCAAATATATTCTAAACTCTTTTATGCATTTCTTTTGTGTACATCCTTTTATGTATGTTAATATTGACTTTAACTTTCTACACAGCCTTAGAAAATAATAACTTGCATGTAAACCCAGAAGCAAAATTCTTGGACTACAACCACTAAGTTTTCTGAATCTTCTCCCAATTCCATTGTGCATCTCTTCTTCATGAAGACCTGGCATATAAACTTTATACAGTCTCTTTATTGAACAAAAGCTTTTTCTGGTTACTTACTGTTGTGTATTTTTAATCAATCAATCAATCAATCAATCAATCAATTAATTAATTAATTTACATTTCCAAAGCTGCCCTCTTTCAGTCCCCCCTCACAGAGTCCCTCCATCTTTCCCCCATTCCATTTGCCTCTGGTGTGCTCCCACCCTGGCACATTAAGTCTCTGAAGGGTTACACACATTTTCTTTCACTGCTACATATGTGCCAAAGGCCTTGGTCCAGCCTGAATATACTCTTTGGTTGATGGCTCACTCTCTGAGAGCTTCCAGGAGTCCAAGTTAGTTGATGTTATTGGTCATCTTGTGGCATTGCTATTCCCTTCAGGGCCTTCAGTCTTTCCCCTAACTCTTCCATATAGGTCTGACCTCATCCAATGTTTGGCTGTGGGTATCTGAATTTGTTTTACTCAGCTGCTGAGAAGAACCTCTCAGAGGAGAGTTATGCTAGGATTCTGTCTGTAATCAGAACAGTATCATAACAGACTGTCAGGGATTGGTGCTTGCTCATGGAATAGGTTTCAAATTGGGCTCGTTATTGGATGGCCAGTTCTTCAGTCTCTGCTCCATCTTTGACCTTGCATTGCTTTCAGACAGGACAAATTTTGGATTGAAATTTTTGTGGGTGAGGTGGTGTCATAATCTCTCCACTTGGAATTCCTGCCTGGCTACAGGAGGTGGCATCTCCAGGTTCCAAGTCCTCACTGTTCAGCATCTCAGCTAAGGTAACCCGCATTAACTTCTGGGATCCTCTCCAATCCCAGGTCTCTGGAACTTCTTAGAGGTTTTCCCCATCCCCCCACCCCTGGCAGTTGCATATTTCCATTCATTCTGCTATCCCTCTGGGTCTTTCTCCCCACATCTGATTCTGCCCTCAATTCCCTCTCCTCTTCCACCCAGGTCCCTCCCTCCCTCCCTCTGTTTCCCCATGACTATTTTGTTTCCCCTTCTAAGTAAGATTCAAGGATGCTCACTTGGGACCTCCTTCTTGTTGAATTTCTTTGAGTCTGTGAAGTATACCGTGGACTTTCTGTACTTTGTGGCTAATAGACACTTATCAGTGACAGCATGGGCTGGCAAAGATGTGGAGAGTGAGGAACACTTCTCCATTCTTGGTGGGATTACAAACTTGCACAACCATTCTGGAAATGAACCTGTTGTTTTGTCAGGAAATTGGAAACAGTTCTACCTGAAAACCCAGCTATACCACTCCAGGGCATATACCCAAAAAGTGCTCCACCATACCACAAAAACACATGATCCACTATGTTCATGGCAGCATTATTCATAAAAGCCAGAAGCTGGAAACAACCCAGATGTCCCTCAACCAAAGAGTGGATATAGAAAATATAGTTCATTTTCACAATGGAAATCTATTCAGCTATTAAAAACACACATATCATGAATTTTGCAGGCAAATGGACGGTACTAGAAAATATAATTGTGAGTCAGGTAACACAGACTTAAAGTGACAAGCATGGTATGTACAAACTGATAAGTGGATATGGAGCACTTTCAAAAGGGGACCTATCATGACTGCCCTCCAGAAGACCCAACAAGTAGGTAAAAGAGTCAGATGCAGATATTTGCACCCAACCAATGGACAGAAGCTGCTGACCCCTGTGGTTGAATTATGGAAAGGCTGAAATAAACTGAGGAAAAAGGCAACCCTGCAGGAGGACCAGTAGTCTCAATTGATCTGGACCCCCAAGATCTCTCAAATACTGGACCACTAAAAAGACAGCATATACCAACTGATATGAGGTCTTCAACACTTACAGCAGAAGACTGCCGGGTCTGGATTCAGTCAGAGAAGATGAAGCTAACCCTCAAGACAATGGAGGCCCGAGGCCTCAGGGAATTTAGAGTTTAGGTGGGGTGGTGGTTCGGGTGTGAAGACAGCCTCGTGGAGACAGGGGGTGGGTTGGAGGTCTGGGATGTGGAACAGTTGGAGGGTAGATGGGGGAATAAAATCGGGAGTGTAAATAAATAAATAAACAAATAAGAATTCTTTTGATTGATTTTTCTTAACTTCTAAGTTTGGTATGTTAGGTCCTCATGTTTCACTAGTTCAAATAGGTCTCAAACAGGTTGCTTAATGTGACTCTAAGAAACTTACATCAGAAAGGAATAACAAGGCATTCACGCATACTATTTCTGACATTATGGATTCTGTTATTCACAACTTTGAAGCTATTCTCTCAGATCTATGTAAGCAGGCAAATCCAAAGCTTTAAAAAATTAATTTACCTAAATTCACAGAACTAAGTGGAAATGACCAGACTACAAATAAACATTAAACTCTTGTCAAGTGAAAGCTGTCTCTTTCATTTACTCCTGTATTCATTTCCCTGATCATATCTTCACCAATTACAAGCCATCCATCACAGTCACTGCCGTTTCTTGCCTAACCACACCCTCTGAGACATATAAAGCTCTTCCAGTGTCTTACAGACAGAACAGCCTTATTAGGACTATCTGGTGTCTGAGTCAGGAAGGGCAAGGAGCCTGCCTCACCCAGAAACTCCAGAGCTGAGCTTCACCAATTCCTTATGCAATCTACAAAGCCAATCTATTATAAAACTCCACTAACTTAATATACTTTTTAAAACCATCATCTCCTTGTTTCAAATGTAACCATACTGACCAAGTCAGATTCTTTTGAATTTTTGCCTCTGGAAGTTTTGACCGGCAACTCTCTAGTTTTCATGCCTGATTGTCTTCTCTGTTCTCTGAACTTTCCTATCATATATGTTTTCATGAAATACACCATATAATATTTTTAAATAATTCCTTACATTCTAAAGCAGTTAGTTACTAATATTTTGTTTAATAATTTAATTTCTGAGAACTTTACAGTTGAGCTTTGCATTGACAAGCTCTTGACATTTCCCTCCCACTGCTAGCCCTTCTGTGTCCCTACTGCCAAAATTTATGATCTCTTTCTAAATTATTACTATTACATGCATGTATGTCTATATATGCATATATTCTACTAATTCTTAGGTCTATTGTACATTGTTCCTGAAAATAATTAAAATAAATATTTAAGACAAAACATCATTAACATACAACAAAATATCTCCATTTGATAACAGAGCACAAGCCTTTTAAACAGAACATACTTGAAGAGGGCTGAGCATGGAGCCTAGCTGGCAGAGAGCTTGCTTAGCATGTGTGAGGCCCCGATTTGATCCCAAGTTCTACATAAAGGAAGAAAAATGGGCTCTTTTACAAAAGTAAAAGACTGTTGGTGTCAGAAGGAAAAACCAAGTGATACCTGGAGAGAAGAAGCAAAACTCTTCCCAAGAGAAAATGTGGTGACAGACCAGAAATGTAGCAGCATTTGGGGCAAGAGAACTGGACCTCCATTAGACAGCTTAACATTGCTTTGGCAGGTGACTGGAGCTATTCAGGCACCTTGGGTTCCCTGTGGATTGACTAATTCGGGTTATTTCCAGGGATCTAGAGTATGCAGTCTCACTCTATTAGCTGCTATTTGTCCCCGTGGCACTTGTGGCAGGTGCACAGTGCCGTGGTGTGTGGCTGAGTGTTGAGCTAATCAACTACTCAGAAGGAACAGGACAGAGCAACCACTAGCCAGGACTCAAACTGGGCCAAGACATTTCAAAACAAACAGAGTCAAACATTGTTACAGGGAGGCCACTTTGACATAAAGTCTCAACTATAAATACTGATATTTTTGCAACTGAAAGGAAAGAATGCTGAAAATTTTATTCTGGTTAAGAAATATCAGAAATGGGAAGATTAAAGAAAGAAGAGAAAATTACTACTTTTTTAGTTTAGCCTGATTAACCAGAATTGTGATTTTTTTTTATGGATGTAATACTGCTAAATTTACTAATCTAAAAGTCTTGATCAAGTTTCAGATCTATTGTCCAAATTGGTTGTTGATATCAAAATAAAAAAAACATTTTTTGACATTTATCAAACATTGTGTATGTTAAATAGTATGTTAAACCCTTTCCATAGGTTATCTCGTTTGATCTGTAAGACATCTCAAATAAAACGAACATTTGTTTATTACTTGGTTTTAATGTACAAGCCAATGAGACTTTGAATCATTGAATGGTTTCCCAAGGGCCATTTCAACAACAGAGACAAATATTGCCCCCAAACAGAACTCCTGGATTCCTGTCTTCTGACACTCTATGCACAAAAAGTATTGATACCTAAATGATGAAAAATTGGTAAATTTAATCACGATTAATAACGATGGATGCAGCCATGGAGACGCCGAACAAAGAAAATAATACACAGTCTTGTGTTTTGTTCACTCAGCAGCTCAAAGCTATGTTGGGAGGGAAGTGGTAAGTAAACACTTGTCTCCCAGCTACTGTGAACATTCAGAAAAAGAAAAGAAGGAAAAACACTTTGGATTTAAAATAAATTCCTAAAAATCATCCGCATGTGTTATATTTGGTTCATCAACAGGGGAAAAAATAGACACATGCATTGAAAATGAAATATCTATGCTAAATGTCTTTGATATCCTGCCAGATTTATCCACAGAAGGTCTTGACTATAAACAAACAGCTACTTACACATGTATGACCCTGGAAAGATGACTGAGTGGGCACAAAATGGTGTCTGTTTTATCTTGAAATTTTTCTTCATGTTGAGCTGTCATATTTTTCACCTCCTTTCAAGGAAAAGAAAAAGAGGAACACTGGCTATGTGTTCAGCATTGAGTAGCAGCACTGCCACACTCTACTAGTCTATTGTGATTACCAGTGGATGGCCATAAAACAAAGGCAGTGTGACAGTGGCCATGCCAGGTACTGTGGACACATTCTACAATCCTAACCTGTCTCAGCCACATGGCATTATTTATTAACTCATTAAAGAACCTACAAAGTATCTGGAATTCTGAGTCATCTTGACTTATCGTTTACTTGACAAGCTATTGTTTTTACTTGAGAACTAGAGTAGCCTTTACTTAGGACTCCAATAAGAAAAGTGAGTTTTAATGTCCTTAAAAAACAGATTGCAGGACACGTAACTAAAAATGAATCTCTTTATCCCTAAACCTAAAGCCTCTAGCTCTGTATAGGTAATATGAAACAGATGGTCAATAAATATTTATTGACTGATTTCATTCTCACTGAGATTTCCCCCCAATTAAGCTCTAGATCTCTTAATTACATTAACACAAATAACCTGCTATATTGGAGTGTTTGTCAATATTCTACAATTCATTTCCAGCAGAAACATTTGCATGTGCACTATTTTTGAATAAATTTTTGAAAAGAAAAAAGATGCTTATGTTAAAAAAAACCCCACCGATCTTTAATGTTTTTATCAACCTCAAATGATTCATTTTTTCAAACACATTTTACTGATCACTCAGAAAGGCATCTCAAGAACTAGCTTCAGTAAATTTAGAAATCTGAAACTATTACATAGTTTAATCTACTGGTAAGCATTTGCTGTTTATATGGAGGTATGTGATTTCAATATAGGCCATTCATTCCTTTATGTAGTTGGCTTTACAAATACCCTTAAGGTAGAGGATGGAAAAATGAATGTATTAAGTCTTAGGTATTTTAAAATATATTAAGGATGTTATATTCATATGAACATCCATTTTAGAGAAAAACTCTACCATATTTTGCTTAAAGTAAAATAGATAAATATTTATTTTAAAAAGTCTTCAGAGGAGTACTGTTGTCATATTTCTATTAAATCTGATTATATAAATACCTCTATACTTTCAAAGTTAAGAATATGATGAACAATAAACAATCGGTCTTTTAATATGTGAATGGCTAATTTGGATGTAGTGCATTGCAATATGTTTTTAAAGGATCAAAGGAAGGAGTATACATATGTGATTGGTCTTACAAACCTGCTGTCATTGATGCTAATGCTCATTCTGGCCTTTTGACTGACAGCTGTTCAGAACAACTATGAAAATGGAAGAAATCAATTTCAATATTTTGTCACAGTGTCTCTAATTATCATATAGTAGTTACTTTAAAATGTTGACCATATTACAAATTACTTTTAAATTTTGTTGTTTTATTTCTAATACTCTGACACGTGTTTACAGTTTGAGTTACTCAGTAACAGTTTAGATATTCTTTCTATAAGGTTGTGTAGGATATACATTGCACTAAATTCAATAATTCATAACATCTTCATAGTTTACATTATTTACTGGTTGTGGTAAATACCAGGAAAAAATCACCATGAAAGTCCCTCAGCCTAAATCATCAGTTTTGTGTGGCAAAACATGGAAGATTAAGGAAATCATTACATTATATCAGAGCAATTCAGAGGAAATCTTTAGGGATCATTTGAATTTTTCTGTAGAATACTCTGAAATCAAATTGCAGACTGACCTGAGTTTTGTCTGTTTACTGGTTCATTTTCAAAGACTTGTAAGTTTGTAAAAATGATGTCAATCTTTTGACTTTCATATGGCTGCTAAAAATAAAGATTCAGTTACAAATAGCAATGTGGAACTCAAATAATTAATAATAATAATAATAATAATAATAACTTTCAGGTAAAGGACAAAGTCCCTATAGCCCCAAGTTAGTCCCTCAGCCTTAAGTTGGACTAATACTGCTCACCCAGTCATCCCCCAGTCCAGCCCAGTGCTTCTTTCTTTTATATCTTTTATCATCTCTCCCTCTGTACATTGCTTATATTGAGCTGTTATTTTGATGTATGTGTAAACAGTTTTAAATGATCTGAGAAAGAAGGTGAGTATAAACAAACAAGACCTGATGATACTTCATACGGAGATGTTTTGAGTTTTTCTCAGGAAAGATGCATTCTAAAGTTCAAGATTGTATTATTGGCAGACTATATGCAAAGCAGTCATGTAATGGAGCAGTGAATGAAAATAATAATAATAATAATAATAATAATAATAATAATAATAATAAAAATAAATGATAATAATAATAAGAATACCAGATATTTTTCACATGAGAGTTGCCAGCTTATTTTACCCAGCACATAAACTAAGTCAATTTTATTTATGTTGAAAAAAAAAGAACTGCTACAGTAAATAGCACTAAATCAATCAGAGTGAAATACCTTCTTACTAATTATGTTTTTATCACTTGGAAGACTCAGTCATTCATTTCCAATGAATAACTCCAAGCGAGGGCTTGCTTTTAGAGAAGTATCTACCCAGAGATTGGTAAAACCACAAACAACTGTAAGCAGGAAAAGGATGATATCCCAGAATGCAGAGACATCTAAGAATAGCCAAGATTGCAAAAATCATGGCTCCAGTCCCATAATTTGTCACATTTGTAATGAAAAAAAAAGTGTCAAGGGTCTATTTCTTTGAATCTGGAAACCCACAATCATACTAGATGAGATTTGTTTGGAAGTGGAGATGAAGTGGAAAAACTGGCAGAAAGACTATAGAGAAATGGAAAAGATACTTTTCCTAATTATATATCTAGGGAAGGGTACTAGAAATATAAGATGTTCCTAAGTATTTATGTTTAGCTATGGTTTAAAAAAATGAACAAGCTGACAAGAAATGGGAGTATATCATTTGTAAGACTCTCATTGGAGAAAGAAACAGTGGAAATTGAGGATGTACAGTATTTTGTACTAGCTGTAACAAAATAGTGTCAACATGAGGACAACATGTAATTATATCAATTAAAAAATAAAAACATATAACAAGGACACATGCTCCACTATGTTCATAGCAGCCTTATTTATAATAGCCAGAAGCTATAAGTAACCCAGATGTCCCTCAATCGAAGAATGGATACAGAAAACGTGGTATATTTATACAATGAAGTATCATTCAGCTATCAAAAATAATGAGTTCATAAAATTCACAGGCAAATGGATGGAACTAGAAAATATCATCCGGAGTGAGGTAATCCAGACACAAAAGAACATGCATGGTATGTTCTCACTGATAAGTGGATATTAGCCCAAAAGCTCAACTAACAGACCATGTGAAACTTAACAAGAAGAAAGACCAAACTGTGGATGCTTCAATCCTATGTAGAAGAGGGAACAAAATAAACACAGGAGATAGAGAGAGGGAGAGCACGGTTGAGAGAGAAGAGGGAGAAAAATGGGGAACATGATTAGGTATGGGAGGAGACAGGAAATAAGTACAGAGGGTCAGGAAATTGAACAGAAATATATAGTGGTGGTGCATGGGAAACTGGGTGTAGCCACTAGAAAGTCATAGATGCCAGGGAAGCAAGAACTTCCTAGAACCCAACTGGGATGACACTAGCCGATACCCAACATAGAGGAGTCAGAACCTGTAGAGATCATATCCAGTAGACAGGCATGGCCCCCAGTTGAGGAATGGGGCCACCCACCAATCTCGAAATTTGTAACCGAGAATTGTCCCTATCTAAAGGAAACGAAGAGACAAAAAATAGAGCAGAGAATGAAGGAAATGCCATCCAGAGACTGCCCCACCTAGGGATATATCCCACTTGCAAACACCAAACCAAGACACTATTGCTGATGGCAAGAGTACTTGCTTACAGGTGCCTGATATAGCTGTGCCCTGAGAGGCTCTGCCAGAATTTCACCAATACAGATGCAGATGCTCACAGTCAATCATCCTGAGCCTCAGGACTCCAATGGAATAGTTAGGAGAAGGACTGAAGGAGCTGAAGGGAATTGCAACTCCATAAGAAGATCAACAATATCAATTAACCAGACCACCCAGAGATCCCAGGAACTAATCCACCAACCAAAGAGTACACATGGAGGAACCCATAGCTCCAGCCTTATCTGGCATCAATGGGAGTGGAGGCCCTTGGTCGTTTTGAAGCTTGACACTCCAGCATAAGGGGATGCAAGAGTGGTGAGGTAGGAATGGGGGGTGGGAGGTGGAGCGCCTTCATGACGCAAACGGGAGAGGCGATGGGATGGGGGTTTGCAGAGGAGAAACCGAAAAGGGAGGCAACGTTTGAAAGGTAAGTAAAATATCCAATAAAAAATGTGAATATTTTAACAATTACTAACTACTATTTCGTGATAGAAATCAAAATAATTCAGTATATTATGGCATTAAAGCAAATATAAATCAAAATAATTCAGTATATTATGGCATTAAAGCAAATATAGGAAAACAAGTTCTTAAGACAATGAAATATTGGTTTATTAAAATTAGTATTTAAAATTGTAGTGATAATTGTGTATAGCTGAATTGGAAGAAGTAGCAGTGGCATTGTGAATGAAGAATGTCAACACGGAGTTTCCTTTGTGGCGCTTGGTACATCAAAAAATAGAGAACATTAGTTCATATTGGGTGGGAATTCAAGAGGCACTTCATTGTGGCTAAGGAAAAAAATATGTATAAAAAAGCATAAGGGCTAAAATATAAAGCACATAAAGACAACAGACGATGTGCTTTCTTGGATAAACAGTTTTAGTAAAGGGAAATGCAGTAAGAAGAAGCACTAATTCCGTGTTGTAAATATCTGAGTTATACATGTCTTTAGCCTCTTTATCAGTGATGACACAGAACAAGTTATCATTAAGTTAGCTTCTAAAACCTTCAATGTGAAGAATATTATCTGAGAAATAGATAAGATAGAAAAAGTTACAAGTTTGGGCAGTAAGTAAGGAAAATCAGAAAAGTATTTTGAGAATGCTGTTCTCCTAAATTAATTTGCATAAAATAAAAGAGAAAGGTGTCTATGTGGTTTTAATTTTATTCCATAAGCATTCTTCTTGAAAACATAGCATGAAAAATGAAGATGTTGGAGCAAATATTTCACAATTGCCTGTGATATAGAAAGAGAAAACGTTTATTGCTTTCTTCTATGTAATAGATCAAATATGTACTAACTAAAAATACTTTAAAATGCCAAAGTATATTTCTATACAAAATTAAAGTTAAATATAAGACCACATTACACTTATTATTCTATATTAGTACCACCTGTTAGGAAAAGTTGATGCTAAGCCACTAAAAAATAAGAAAAAAATCTAAAAAGTGGCAAAAGGATGACGATTTGAGGTTTTTTTCTCACATTCCAGTTATATCCAAAAAATTCTAGCTTTGTTGTTGTTTTTCTATGGCATTGTGACACTGATATTTGTAAATTTTAAGATTCTGCTTATTTTGCAAACTATATATTTTACCAATTTTAAAGAAATTATTGTTGATTTATAGGGCATACTTAATACTAATTATATAGTGTCACAGAATGTTAAAATAGACGTTTCTAATCTTTGAACTATATCTCAATTTTGACACAATCCTTCCTCTTGTCCTCAAGAGATTGGTTCCAGAACCACCACTTTGTTTCTTTGAAAGGCATTTTTTTTTTGGTAGTTGAATCTTTTATATAGAATGATGCAGTATTTTATCTAATCTTTACAATTCTTTCCACATACTGCACATTATTCAAGGATTCTTGATAAGATCCAAGTCAAGACAAGTGCTAGTCAAAGTACCACTATACAGTTGTCTGAAGAATGATGTTAGAAAGAAGAGATGCACGTGTTCCGTATGGACAAACCTTTCCCAATCATTTTCCATGCTAGGTTGTTGAGTCCACAGATGAAAAAGCATACCGAAGGGTGACCAATAGTGTGAAAATTAATAACAACCAACCAAACAAAACAAAACAACAAACAAACAAAAACCTGAGCCTGAAGCTGTTTTTCTAAAGTCCCAAAATGGCAACAAATTCTCTTGGTTTTCAAAGAAATCCTGGCAGTAACAAGGTTAATGTTGCAGACTATTGATGACTCAGAGTAAGTAAAAAAAATACCTGTAACAAGCTTTACTTTATAGTGTAAAACTATGGAAAGACAAGCATGCATATTTGTACTTCATAGGATCATATGTACTTAAAATACATTTAAAAATGTATATAAACATAAATTGAATGGATTATAATAATTATTTAGTAAATGGATGGTACAATTTTAACAAACAAAATTTGACATCATACTTAAACATGGTCTCTATGTGAGTCTTTCACTTTGGAAGAAATTCACATGGTCGATCTGAGCCCTACTTTATGGGGATGTTTTGCGTTTGTGGACTTGAAACTTCACCTCATCTCTAGCATTACACACGTCCCAGGATTGCTTGACTCTGCCTCTATATGTGATCATGAAAAGAGACATTATTAGAAATAACCATTAAATTATATATTTTCTTTAATATATTTTCTAGGGTGGAAATTCTAACATTTTAGTAAAGTATAGTGACTACATCACATTTAACACTAAAGCATATTCTGTTTATTTTAGAGTCCATCTCAAGCTTTATAATCAACTTTCAACAGAATATTTTTAAGAAGCACTGATAA
>JANHMN010000010.1:17925926-17998753 GCA_030674055.1 Rhabdomys pumilio
CGTAATGAGACCACTTTATGGAATTATATACATATATACATATGTTAATTTTTAAATGAATAAATTTAAAGCCTCCCACAGTCCTCCTCTCTGTGATGTTCTGACTCACTTTTCCGAATGATATTCTGACTCACATTTTCGTCTTCCAAGGTCTTTATCTTTGAAATTTCCACTCATCCAGAATGTGATGCAAAAGTTCTGATTTTAGAACTATGGACCTTAGCTGGATTGGCAGTCAATATTGTTCTACTATTTCTCACTTCCCCAAAGTAGCTAAAGGACTATAGAACAAAAATTAAACAAAGAATTTCATGGTCTTTCTAGTAATAATGTACCAATTTTCAATATTTGGAAATTGGTTATTTCGTTGCTTTATTTGATCACATCAATCAAATAATGCAATATTATATAATTTCAGAATAGCTCTTCCTCAGTTTAGAAATCTATTTCAATAGGTGCTCTTCCAAATATTAGTATGAGGCTCCAGAGAAAAAGAAAAGAGGTGCAAACCCTTCACTACACTCTTTGCTGTCCTCTCCGAGAGATATATGGTGTCATATCACAATGACATGCAACGGCAAAGACAATGGAGCATCTGAAGTCTTACCACTCAGTAGTCATAAAACTAGCACGAGTGACTCTACCCTTCTCTCAGGTGTGTTTGCTTTAATGAAGAATTCAAATTCTCACATCACAATCTTTTCTCCATCTTAAAGACATACTGCCCCATCCTGTCTGAAATGTTATAGGATCAGGGGACCTAGATTGCCTTTTAATTGTGAGTTATTAAAAAAATACTCTTAATGTTGACCTAATCTTCATTTAGCATGCCACCTACTTTCCAATTAAGTAATCTTTTTGTATACTAAATATGCTAAGCAAATTCAAATGCCTCTTAGATCACAGCTTCCTCTGTTATGTATTTCCGTGAGCTCATTTTCAGCATCCTCATTACCAGTGCTGCTTCTAATTTCATTCTGTCTCAGTAATTGGCTTTATGTTTGGCCGCCATGGTGAGAAGTCATTGGTAGAGTGCTTCTGTGTAATTTGACTCAAGTGCATCTGCCACCGATTCATAATCTGTTGCAGTCCATGTGCTAAAACTTAATTTCATAATACAGGAGCATTTTAGCATGGATATTTATTGAGCAGTTTCAATAGAGACAATAATAGTAGTGTCTATGATAATAGGAGCTATCATCATATCTTTGTCATTGAAAAATTTGTCCTGGTTGATGACTCAGCAAAATAACATGGCGTTCTATACATTTTACCTTACTATCGGTCTTCCATATCTTACTAACCCCATGTTCAAATCAGTACCAAGCCGGAAAGGAAAAGGAGGAGATAAGAATCCTCTTTTAGAAACATGTCTCTTTTCTCAAATCTCATGTGGCAAAACTCAAGTTACATTGCCACATATTTCAGAGGAGACAGAAAAATGTTATCTCATCCTGAAAATTGATTGTATTTTTCTTATAAGATACAATGTTGACAAGCATTAGAAATAAGCAATTAAAAAAAAAATGTTCCTGAGGTTTGCTGCTATACTCTCATCACTGACTGATACCCAAGAGTTAAATTTTTCTATAAATTCCTTTATATCAGATTTTGTGATATTAAACCAAAGATTTAGTTATAGATCTAATGGAGTTATAAAGGTCCATGGAATTTTCCAACTTCTCACAAAGGTTCACTCAGGAAGAATGAAAGAGTTGATCCGGGAACCCCAACATCTTCAACCTGTGTCTACAGCACTGTTTTCCATTACACTATTATCATCTCTCTCCTCCTCATACTCTACTGAGCCCATTAGGCACAGTTGGATCGTCTTACCCACTATTCTGACTCTACTTTCTAGCTCCTGCCATGTCTGGGTTCATGCTCTTCTTCATTCTGGTACTAAATATTAAATGAAGTGTTTTGAATTTATTTTATACATTAAAATGTTTATTTTGGAATTATAATTGTATCATTTACTGCTTCCTTTTTTTTCACCAAAACTTCCCACCTGCCTCTCTGAGCTGTCTTTCAACTTGTTACATACATGCATATATACATGTATACACACACACACACACACACACACACACACACTCCTAAGTATAACCTGCTGAGTCTGCATAATGTTA
Organism: Rhabdomys pumilio; assembly: GCA_030674055.1. Classification (NCBI taxonomy): domain Eukaryota; kingdom Metazoa; phylum Chordata; class Mammalia; order Rodentia; family Muridae; genus Rhabdomys; species Rhabdomys pumilio. The sequence continues at coordinate 17,928,059 of JANHMN010000010.1, forward strand.
TTTGCATGTGTATCTTCAGGGTTGGCAGTTTGGTATTAGATAATCAAAAGATATGCTCTTCCCTGGGGAAGGCTATTCCACTTTCAGCATTCCTTAGTGACTTGTACTTCTTTGTTTAGTGTTGAGCCCTTGATCTTCCCCCTCTCAACCCCATTCACTTTGACTTGTTTATTTATTGATTGCCTTGATTAGGTCATGTTAAGGTCTGCAAGTTGGTGAGGCTTTGTGAATGTAACTTCCAAACTTCCTAGAAGACAATTTCATAGCAAACTCCCCACCTCTCTGGCTCTTACAGTCTTCCATCCCTTTTACAGTCTCTCCATAGTGATACCTGAGCCTCAAGTACAGGAATTTTGTTGTAGATGTTTGGAATGAAATCCTTATCTCTGCATTTTTTTGGTTCAATTTTTTGTAATTGTTTCGATCTGTTGCAAAGAGATCATTCTTGAAGAGGGGTGAGGGTTACATTTACCATGTGGGTATAAGAACGGATATTTAAAATGTAGTTATTAAACAAGTAAGAATTAGTATATCTTAATGTGACACTATCTTCACAAACAAGTCATTTGTTCTGTGATGGAAAGTCTGTCTCCTTTTTGGTTTAAGCTATTTTTTTCAATAAAAACAGAGTACCTGTCATTAATGTGAGCTGTGGTGGTAATTTTAAACTCTTAATAACCACTGGAAATAGAAAAAATTTTGCTAAAAGAATATATTTCTGGATAACACAATATAAACTAGTTTTTAACATTTAATTAAATATTTAATATCATTGTTAGGATAAGTAGCATTTTCCTTCTAAGTTTTAAACATACATGTGCTTTATACTCACAGAAAATGTCAGGTCAGACTACAGTAAGTTCAAGGACTACAGAACCATCCTATTTATTGGTTCCTTTAATGGCAACACAGATATAACTCACCTAGATTGCTTATCCTATTCTGCCTGCATTGTTCCATATTTCAGTTTGTCTCCAGTATGTCGCCTACTTATAGGATGGATTTCTAATGGGCCAGTTGGACAACTTGGCTCAGGGTGAGGCTTTAAGCATAAAAACCATGTTCTAGTTTGACATAGTTCAACTAGCAAGAACAGTTAGCCAGTAGAAGAACTAGAGAAGCCAAAGAGCAAGGTTAGTACATTTAGAGACGTTTCATTAACTATGGACTTTGAAGAATTAGTTCTCTGTTTTTATGTTGACAGGTGGTGCTGTTCATGTGTTGAGGGCTTTTCTTATTTGCTTGTGTTTGGTTTTTATTCTTCTCTTATACATTACATCATAAACACAGTTTCTTCTCCCTTCTACTCCTACCAGACATTCCCACTTCCTTTTCAGAAAAGAGCTGGCCTCCCACAAATATCAACTACACAGGGCATAGCAATGTTAACTCGGTTAAGTTACTTTTACATGAAAGGATCTTCTCAGTATCTGCAGTATACTTTCCATTTATCTGGTAAGAATGTCAAACAAAATTGTCTCATCTTATTTTCTTTCTTGAGGATGTGAAGTAGGCAAGACAAGACAGGATTCTTCTTCCTTTCCCTTTACCCTTAGTTATACTGGCTACCAGGGACATTGGTTTCTGGTCTCAAGATTTTCCAAAATAAAAGTTTATACTATTAGTTGGAAGTGGAGTTGAGATTTTATGTTGCATTTTTATATTCTAATTAGGTTGTCCCTTAAAAGGACTTATCACTGAATGTGGCACTAGTACCAAGAAATTGTAAGCAAAATGTTGGTCTATTTCCTCTGTAAAATACTTCTGAATGTTTATTTCTCTTAAGAGAAAATTATGAAAAACTATTTTCCATAATTTTTGTTTTTGAAATGGATGTTCATGTCAAATTGTGTATTTCTGAAGAAAATAGACCTCAAGTATGAATCATTCAGAAATCTCAGATGTTGATTCGAATTTTACAAAGTCTCAGATTTAACACAAATGACTATGTTTTGAAATGTATCTGGAATGCAAAAGTTAAAGGTATTGTTAATGTCAAAAACCAAAAGGATTCAGAAATATTCAATACATATATCATCAGTGTTAGTTTGAAGAAATTTCAAAACATTTAATGCAAGAACTCAACAACGTATTACTCCTATCTCTATTTAAAATGTGATCACTGAAGTGACTCCCACACTATAGGAGTTGGTAGTTTCCATGACAACTTTTTTTTTCTGAACATAAAAATAAATAGCAATAAACATTCTTTGGAATTATTAAATGTGTTGTTTACAATAAAATTAAAGACAGAGTCTTTGTTTAGCTTTTATAATTCAAATAAGGGCATACCTACTTTTATTATTTTAGCCAATAGGAAACACATATAAAAGTTATTCTTTTGAACCCTTATGAAAAATCTGTGGTTTTTCTAAGGCAAAAGAAGTATAATGTTTACAGGATGTTTTATGATACCTGGGGATTAACAAATTTATTCTTAAAAATCTTTTGTGCACAATGTCATATTATTTCAAAGCAAAGTTTTATTATAACAAAGTATTAGATAGTGAATGTTTTATCCCATAGTGCTTTCAAAGAACGCCATAAATATAAATGCATATAATTTTCATTCAAAAAAATCTTAACATCTTTCCTGGAGTTTGATTCTCTCTAAAAGTGAGTTCGACTGCAATAGACACACTGAAAGAGAGACATATATAGACAGTTTGAAGTGTCTTCACCACTCTACAGAGTAAATTTTAAGTCATGTCCTTCTGCCCTTAAAATTCATAATTAAATGTTTATAGCTGAATAATATTCTATTGTGTACAAGAACCAAATTTTTATCATCACTCATGAGTTGAAAGACATTGAAAGATAATATCTTTTCTGCTTGCCTAAAAACTAAGTATGTCCTGTCTGTTAGTAAATTTTGTATAACACCAAAGCATCTCAAAATAAAATAACTATTTTTTATGAGAAGGACTTATGCCATTTTCCCTCTTCTCTACTGACCCACTATCCTACTCAGTATCTATTTGTTCTAGTTTAAATGCAACAATTGCACCAGTGGATACATCTCTCCCAGTGGATTGGCACTATTGTTCATATTTGTATGAATATTGATTCCTAACCTCTGCCAGAAGTCTTTGCATTACCTGCCATGAGTATGAAAGTTAGACAGATTAAAAGAAGCTTCCAGGCAAATTCTACATTACTTTCTGTAGATTGTGAAGCCCAGGTGTTATTTCAACAATACGATCTTATCCCTTACGTCTGTGGGCAGCCAAAACTAGTAACAATAGTCAATCTCTCAAGTCAACAATTCATTAAGAGTTCTTCTACACCTGAAAGGAAAAGTTTGCTTTTGGTTTATTTGTTTGTAGAGGTTTTTTTAAACAATGGCTTCTCATATTAGCATTAGTCAGTCTTACAGGATAATTTCCTTCTAGCTATTTTTTAAACTTCTTTTTAAATTGGCTTACAGCAAATGGCAAATCACATAAAACTAAGGCTCAAAGCTAGGAGTTTAATTATTTTATTATTTTATTATTTATTTAATTATTTAATTTATTATTAATTTATAAATTAAATTAATAATTTAATTTTATAGAGGAAGAAAATTCTATTGTGTATAAGAACCAATTTTTCAAAATAAAAAAAAACAGAAAACAAAAACAAATTTTCATTATTCACTCTTGAGTTGAAGGACATTCAGGTTGTTTCTGTTTCCTTGGTATTGTAAATAGTGGTCAAAGCATATGGGAGAGTAAGAGTCGCTATGGATGGAGCCTTTTGTGGAGTATGCCCACAAGTGTTACGGCTAAGTCATGTAGCTCCACTTCCACCTTTCTGAGGAACATTCACACTGATTTCTACTGTCTACACAAATATGTGCTCGAACTAGAAGAGAATAAATGTTCGTATTTGTCTCTCTCCAGCCTTATTTATCAGAAATCTGCTGTCATTTAATTTTTGTTTTTGTTTTGTCTTCTTGGTAATAGTTATTCTGAATAAGATGAGATGGAATTTCAAACTAAGTTTACTTTTCTTCTCTCTAATAGCTAAGAATAGACCTGTAAAAAGAAAAAGATGGCATAGGGGGAGATAAGAAGAGATGGGGAGGAAATAAAAGAGATGGTAGAGGAATAAGGAGAGGTGGGGAGTTGGAGTAAAATGATCACACAATATACTTGTATGAAATTTAAAATATTTAATAAATAAAAAATTATACATCCTTTCCCCACATGAGAGACCATTGTGGGGATGGGAGCAAAAAGATGGTAAGGGCCAGATGTCATGAAGGACTACAAGTGAAACAGTATTGTCTAGACTTGACCAGACCTCTGCACTTACAATCTCATAGCAGCTATGATTGCTTATGCAAGATCGAGACAAACTTAAGCACTCAGCATTTCATAATGGAGGAGGAAGCAGCTTAGAAACCTTTCCTCTTATCTGAGGAGCTATTGAGAGCTAATGGCTTCAGGGGAAAGGAGAGTCAGTTTTCTACAAAAGTGTGACCCATGATTGGTTCCTATGACTGAGTTCAGAGTTCAAAGCCTATAGATGCATTTTCTAATAGCTTCATCATAAACTCAGGATTAGTTTTCATCACTGTTTTATTTAATTAATTTAATTTTGCCCTACTTATAATCTTTAAATAAAAAAAATAAAAAAATAAGAAGTGAGAAATTCTACATGCCAGTCTTCTTATAATATAAGAAAAAGCATTGTTACTTGAATTTACTAAGTAAATAATTTGTTTCATGTAGACATTTTACTATATTGTATTGTTATCTAACTGTGTCCAGTTAGTGTTATATTATTTATTGCTGCTTCTCCACATCTGTTTATAATATTTGCATGAAATATTTCCTACTGCAGTATTGCTTAGCCATTCCCTTGTAATTGGTATAGAGTCCTATGAATAGAAATAAAGGCTAAAGTTATTCTGAATCTAAGTAGCGAGGTCTTTGAGTTCCTGTTAGAATCTTATCTTCAGAGAATTAACCAAAATTGAGAGCAAAGGTACTGCAGTACAATTTCCAGCTCCCAACTCTGAGCTGTGCATAAATATGAGAAACATCAAAAATTCTAGTGGACAAAGTTTGTTTATCTGGCCTATCGTCTGCCCTTCATGTTCAACTGCAAATGGGAAAAGCTATTTGAATATAAAATTGATGTGATCATAAATGCTATAAAATATGGAAACAACATCAGAACTCTACTGTGCCTTCTAAGGTAAGGTGCTATGAAAACTAAAAGAGAGAAAAGAGGATCAGAAAGAACTGGGTCAATGCAGAATTCAAATCCAGGATAAAAGTCAGCAACACTGATATAGGCACCATATTCCAGAAGTGCTCTGAGTATACATTTGATGCCTTGGTTTCTGCATCTTTTATCTGCCCTACACTGCAATATTTCTGTGTTGTGTGATTCATTTGCCTTTCTTCATTTTCTTTTGACCATTTTACTATCATGCTTTTATCTTTTTTTTTTTCATGTAATGGACATGGTTCTGTCTGCTGGCAGGAATAAAGGCAGCAGAGAGATGAAAGGGGTTTGAAATGAGTAAATAGAAGCAGAGGGGGTTGGGGAAAAGACACTTCTTTGAGAATGAAGTTTTAGTACCCATTACGTAGACTGATGAATTCCAACAATCATTTTTATAAAGCCGGTTTTCTCCTATGTACTGTGATGTTCTTTCTATGTTGATGAAAACATGAATTGCTTTATCACATGTCAAGTCATTGACTTGAATTGTTGATGGAACTGGTTTTCAGAGTAATATTTCCTATGGAGTGTTTTCACCCTCCTAGCGAACATTTGGCAATTTCTTGAGTTGTGGCCATTTGGATAAGAACTGTAACTCATATTGGATATTTGGGTACTTGGTTCACTGTTGATGGTCCAGCTTAGGAAGGTTTTGAAGATATAGCCTTGCTGTAAGGAGTCTTTTATTAGTGAAAGACTTTGAAAGGTTAAAGCCATGTCCTATTCACAATTCAGCCAATCTTCATTCTTATAGGTCATGATGTAAATATTCAATGTGTTATTTGTGCTGCTATGCCTGCCAATCACTGGCATGCTCCCCCTGCTATCATGGGCTCTAACCATCTGGTACTGTTAGCTCAAATAAACTCTCTTTTCCATAAGTTGCATAAGCTCCATGGAGTTTGATCACAGTAACATAAAAGTTACAGGCGTCATATTTGGCTGGCATTACTTGAGGTGATGGGAGGTGTGTACTACTCTCAGCTCATAGGTGTAATACAAAAATGCAGTTAAGCAAATCCAAAAAAGGACAAACTCTAATATGGAAGTATCCTACTGTAATTTGCCTAGGATGGTAATAGTACTTTATAGTGATATATTGTTCACATTGTTACATAAAAGTTAGAAAATATTGGAAGATAATCACTCCTTTCTGAGCCTGATAATGTTAAAGTGCTTCTTACTATTGTAATATTAAGTTACTAGATATTTTTAATTAATTTTTGTGTCGTCATACTTGACATCCTTCATTTTCTTTCTCCTGTCACTTTAATGTAAGGTCATAAGTGTGGAGTACTGTTTTGTAGGTTATTAATGTCTCATGGTAGGTTCTTAAAGTCCGTCATTTTTTTTAACTAAATGAATTCCTGGCCTGGTGAGATGATTCACAGAGTAAATGTGCTTTTCCCAAAGCCTATGACCTGAGTTTGATTCCCAGATCCATATAGTAGAAGGAGATAACTGATTACAAGTCACATGTGTGTTCCTCAAAAAACACACACACACACACACATGCACACGCAACCCCCCCATACACACACTCACTCAATCTATCACTTGTAATTTAAAACTTTAAAAAATAGACTTTTAGTACAATAAAATTATTTAGTTTCTAGGTCACTAGTTCTCTCCCTCCCCTCATTTTAACCTTCATTCCTTCTCCCTTTCTTTCTTCCTCTCTTCCTCCCTTTCTTCCTTCTTTCCTCTGCCCCTTTTCCTTTCTTCTAAAAGCATTTTCATAGACTCGATAGTAAATCAGATAATTACTAAAATCCTTAGTCTCTTCAACAATATAAACATATTTATACATGAAAATATTTTATTCAACTTACAAGAAGTAAGATAGATAAACCAAAGAGCATTTTTAGAACCCATGGATTCCAGAATCCTTGTCCACCGGGAGTAGAGGGAGAAGGAAAGTTGCAAAGTCAAATATATATGCAGCTCCTTAAATTGGTAAAACTGTAAAGAGAAATCTATCCTCATCATAGTCCATAGACAAGTCAACAGACTGCCATGGTTATATACCTGTGGAAGCCCATTGAAGTTGCAAAATACCCGGAGACCTCAAGTAACACTTTTGCTTCTGCATTGGGATGTGCCTTATACACTGACAAGCACACAATACAACTTAATATCTTAAGATGTAGAAACCAATGAGAGATCTAACAGAATATCCTCTGCTCCACTAACCACAAAGTTCAATCAGCATTTTTTTTTCCTGAGTATCTATTTGCTGTTCAAAAGGCAAAGGAGGATGCTAAGTCTAAAGGGAGAATATTTTCTACTGATACATGTTTGTTCACAGAATCCTTATGATGGCTTGCCAGTTTTCTCAGAGAACTTTGTGACAACTGCTCACAGTAGGCAGAGTCAGACTCCAGAATTGATTTTGGCAATCTGTATTGATCATACTGTTGATGATCTTTAAAACATCTTGCTGTCCCAGACTTTACTTATGTCAGGGAGAATTAGCAAATCTCTCTGATACTGGTATGTTCAAACCTTTACCAAATCTTGAGTTCTGAAAATAAAGCATAGGAAGCAAATTGTAATTGTCATCAATATTTAAGAGTTATCTCTAGCCAAAAAGCATCAACAAGCTAACAGAAGATTTTACAGCGATGCAGTTCTGATTTTACTCAGATCCTTAATAACTTGAGGATTCTGGAGAAGAATAACAATAGTGATGTCAGCTTAGTTTTGAAGCTTTTGTTTCATTTTATTCTTTGTGTGAGCCAGGAACATGATTGAGAGCTTTTGTCTGGAAAAGTCAACGGAAATTAAATGTAAAGAGGAAGCAATGTGAGAGCAAAAAAGAGACTTGACAAAACTAGGTAAAGCAAAATTGTATACGTTAACCAAAGGGACATCAATTAAAGTGTCTGTTTGTCTCTACATATGAATGTGTTTATGCATATGTATACAAACATTTATTTCACATTACTGAATTATTGTTCCTTTGAAAAATAGTGGAAAATATATTTATTTACATTTTCTTGGTCTTCTTGAGCAATCGTTGTTTTATAGAGATAGAAAATAATATATAGTAGAATTAGTGAAGTTTAATTCATTCAGGCAAGATAAAAAATCTAGTCTATTGAGTGCCAGCTAGTGCTTCTAAGACATGAAAAATGTAATCCGTACTGCAACTTAAGACAGTGCCTAGACTCTAGTAGTTTTATTTCCCCGAAATGTATTGGGTAAGTGGTCAGTACTAATGTACATTTTAGCCAGGTTAGAAATAACTTTTTTTTGTCAATCCTGCAGCCACGTTAGCTTGAGGCAAGCACATCTTTAGCAAGTGCAAGTTAAGTCAGACTTGTAGAATAGATCTCAAACATAAGGGTTTGATCTTATTTCTCTTTTCCCCCCAAATGAATTTGGCCTAAAATGTTAACAAAATTGGAAACAGCTGTGTTAAAAAACTACTTTCTTTTCCATTTATAGTCTTGTAGACCAATATAAATGTCTTCATTTTTGTGGATCCTCTCCCCCACATCCAGATGTTATATATTTCTCAATAATCCTCAGCAAAATTGCCAAAGCCAACAAGAAGTTTTAACATGTAAATTCAACACATTGTTTCCTGCTCATCATGGCCTTTTCTCCATCAGCCTCATCCTCATCAGATTTCAGATGCTCGGCAGTTGACATAGCTACAAGCGAAGGGCCCTGAGTCATCATCTCATTGTGGGATGGATTCCTTTTAAAAATTTTTTTGTCTGATTCATGAACTGCTTTTTGAAAATCTAAAAATGGTTCATGAATTGCTTGGGAGTTGGCAAAAATTAATAATAATGAGCCCATTTTGAGTACACTGAAATGAACTGATTATCATTGCAAGCTGTTGCTAATTTGGATTCTTGATGGCAAGAGAGGGCTCTACGGGAGCCTTTTCACAAGCAAGTGGGACAGATTTCATGGTGTGGTAGCAAAAACACTTCTGTAGACTTTACCTCTATTTTTCCTTTTAAGATTATAAGATATGATATAGAAATAATTGGGGATTATCAGAGCAGTGTTTTTAAAATTATTAGGTAATCTCACAGAGAAAAATGATACAACCAACAGACATTTAAAACAAACGGTGAACTGCAGACCTGTCATCCAGTCCAATAAATGAGCTCACGTTTTTGTCAAATGTTAGGAGACTGAGTTCTTTTGGTTATGTATGGACACATCTAGTTATTTTATCCTAATTTATTAGCCAGACTTGCTAGTGTTTTTTTTTTTTTTCGTATCAGTTTCTAATCATTTTCTTCTAAGATTTCAAAGCTAACAGCATCAGTAACATTCTTAAAATGGGTTTTCAAGGGAGTTTAATACGTATTACACGCAAAATAAGAATTTCTCTTTGTTACATCTTGTGTAACAATTGGGTAAAGCAAAGACTGGTAGATCACAGACACTATTAAAATGCCTTACATATTAGAAATTACACTCACCAAAGAATCATAAAATATTTTTAGCTTAATTTGAGAAAATGTTTTTTAAAACAACAAAACAAAAATAAAATGAAAAGAAACCCATTTATGTGCCTTCTCATGAATTTGCAAAACTAAATCTTTTAATGCCGTGTTTTCTCAGTAATCATGTACCTGTAATGGTGTTTTATGTTTTGAAACCAAGTAAGTGATCTTTGGAAGCAATAACCTATGAATACAAACTAATTATGAAAGATATAATTTGACCTCCCATGGTTGACTGCACAATTGGATGAATTTCCCTAATTTGTTGTTGAATGCGCATGTGTATCTACAAAATAATTAAATAAACTTAACATTAGAGAAGTCATTCTATCCTCCCACATTTACAGCTTAGGGAAAGTTTTATCTTTTGTCCAAATTCTACTTATCCAATCAAATGTGTAGAATAATAATAATAACAAAAAAAATCTCCCACACTGCATCCAATCCATATTTAATAGTGCACAGAGTCTGCAACAAAGGACATGTTTTCCAAACTGTATTTGTTAACATTTTCTTTTTTCATTTTCCTACTCAAAGCCAATAAGTACAGCAGTGTTCAAAACAGAGCTTCTTTGGCAATCATAGGATAGTCAAGCTCAAAATAAATTCCTTTATCAATAAATATTTAGCAAAGCAACGCTTCATTGTGTTAAGGAAGAGACGATAAATTTTGAAAGCAATGTAAGAAGTGCTTGTAGAATGTATTCTGGAGATAGAGACAATGGTGATCTGAGAATGGTTACCATTCTTGGATGGGGAGTAAAAGCCAACAAATAAACCTTAGAGCGGTTCTTAAAATTCTTATCTACTTTCTCAGGCTGAGTTTTATTGAATCCAGAAAACCTCCTAGGAATCCTAGCTTGAAGCAGGTAGTGTTTTACGGTCTCCTACTGCATATAAATGCCAAATCATGCTACGGCTTAATACAGAAGAACTGTTTTATTCTCAGTTTGAAGTGTGGAAGGAAACCTGAAATACCACGAGGCATACACAAAATTTTAAATAGTTTTACAGTATTTTGAAAGGAGCTTGCTTATTCATATATATGAAAGCCAGGAGAATATTTACCCATTTGAGAACTTAGAAAACACTGACCCAACTAAGCATGGTCAAAGCATACCATCTTTACACCAGTGGATATCATCATGAGGGAAATAGGGAAGGGAGGGGGACAGTTAAAAGAAAGATTATTCCGAGGTCAATTCACTTTGTTCCCGACCACATGTACTTTAAGTCTTTTTATTTCAACTCTTATTTCCTATTAAATAAAAACTTTCAGGGAGAAGAAATGGTAATTAAAGTATTACATAGAGAGAAACATTTAAATTCACATTAAATGAAAGTTTTAATCTTAAAACTTAAAACCAATCTTAAAAGACCATGTCACTGAATGTCTGCATTTTTTAGAAAAGCAGAGTCTACCTTTTGGAAACAAGCACCAGTAGCTTTCAAAGGAGCTTTGTTGAGTTGATACTTGTAGCTAAGGGATGATAAAAGAGAAAACAGATATGTAGTTATGGATATAGATATAGATATAAAATTAATTGCAACATCTGGCCTTAATATCTCACTGTGTATACAGGTGGATCTCCAGAAGCAAAGGGATAGCAGAGGTGGGAATGTCTAGTGGAGAAAAAGAAAACTATGGTCTCTATAAACCTCATTTTAATATTGTGAGTCCATATTTACAAGGAATTCCTGAAGTTATTTCTTTCTGTTATCTCGTCTTTACACTCATGCCTCACAATAGACCTGCCTCTTAATCTTACAATTCTCACAGTGAACATCCCTTTTGGAAAAGAGCTGCCTTGCCAGCTGAAAAATTAGAGCTTGTCATTTGCCTTTATAAACCACTAGAGACAGCAAAAAGTTATATATTGTTAAATTTAAAAAGAAGAACTTCAATATTTGTGGTATGAGCATACTTAGATAATATTTCATTTTATATCCATAACGTTTATTTGGAAAACAGTCTATTTATTTCTCTAGCAATTCACGTTTGCTTTCTACCACAAATATTGTTTCATTCATCATTAGAGAGATAAGCCACTTCCTATGTGGATGAAGACAAAGGCCAAATAATAACCATAACTGTGTTCAACTGCCTGATTTCACACTTCTGTATTTCAGTAACCAAAAGCAGCAAACTTTCAGTGATTTTGTTTTTAAATGAAGAATACCTTTTTTTTTTCTTTTAATCAAGTTTTGAACCCACATTTTTCTCTTGGGTAATGAATTGTCTGGATACTAATTCATTTCAATCCCAACTGATGTGCAAGGCCCCACAGAACCTCAAATGCTGTAGTGTAGGCTGCTTTTTCTTAGAATCTTGTCCTGTACCATTTCCCTCTTTCTCAGCAGCTAAAAGCATTATAAGTCTGTAGTCGTTTAACTCTTGTGTTGTTAAGCCTGCAGTGTGACCTGAAAGAGCCTCCACATCTCCATGATTCTTTCTTACTAACATTACTCCTATGTTCAAATACAACATTTTGGCAAAGTCTACGGTCATTTTATGATCTAGTCCTACAAATTTGCCTGGGGCTAATTGAAATACTCAGGAGTAATTTCATTGACAGAGATTTCAAGACAGCTTAATCATGATTACGCTGTGTGCTGCGTGGTTGTTTGTTACTACTTTTATGCAAATTGAAAATTAAAAAGTACAGGCAGGGTTAAAAAAATACAAAATGTATGGTATGAAAAGAAAAAGACCAAGGAGTATATTGTTGGAGCCAAGTCTGTTGCACAAATTGATGAGAAATTTAAGAAAAGGCTTAAAATCAATAAAACAAAGACAGTTCATACAGGATAAGACCCCACCCATTAAAGATTACAACTTAGAAAGAGGAAATGCTTAAGGAATCTTCTCCTAAAGCAAAGAGAAGCTTATTCAACAAAAGAAAATATCAAAAAAGGAAAATATCAGCACATCAAACTTATGGAAATATAAATTAAAGAGGGGCCAGGTCCCATCCGATCAGAGATCAGAATTTGGCAACAGCTGCCATGTGAACCTAGCTTTAGAGGCATGAAATATAGGAGTGATGTAAACTGGTGGTGGAGTCTTCCTCCATGGTTAAGACAGGCTACTAAGGACAGGAGTGTTGCAGAAGAGTACCTGTCTGTCCATCTGAAAAGGTCATTGAATGAAGCTGTGCACACAAAGCATGGCTTGTGTTGGAGATGCCGGATCCATAATCTATCAAGGAGATCTGTACATAGTGTGTAGAACCTGCCCAAAAGAGAAAACGTGTTTCAGTTAGCTACTCTGGGAGTTTGGAGCCAGCTAAGACCTTTGAATTTTGGTGTAGAATTAGATAATATATTGTTTGCCCTGCTTGTTTTCAGTCTGGATTTGGTCCAATATTTACTCACTGTGCTCCCTTTCCTAGATTTTGGAATGGTAATGTCCATTCGGTCCCATTATAAGTTGAAAGTATGTAATTTGCTTTTTGATTTTTATAGGGTTACAGTTGAGAAATTGCATTGAGTGTCAGAAGAGACCTAGGAAATAACAAAGCAGCAAATGATGGTCCCTAACTGGGCAATGCTAAGTCTGAGAGTTTGTAGGGTTTTTTTTTTTTTTAATTGAATGCAAGTGTCAAGGGCTAGTGTAAAGAATTTATAAACATTCTTTGAAAACAAATTTTTATTTATTTTGTGCATCCAGGAACAAGACTTTACCCATGCCACAGCACATGTGTGGAGCCAAAGAACAACTTGTACAGTCTGCTCTCTCCTCCTACCATGTGGAAAAATCAGGTTTTTCAGGCTTGGCAGCAAGTGCCAGCCCAAGATATCTTTAACATTCAAGCAAAAAAAAAAATACAACCCAAATATAAAACAAGAAAATGTTTTACTGCTTTATTTTGGAATTATATTAAATCACACATTAATTTAAAAGAGAAGTAACAACCTTCCAATTTAAATAATAATTGACAAATTGTTCTAATTTTAAAAATCTGAAATTCTATTACATATAATATGTACTTTCTTAATGTAAAAGTAAAAACAAATCATATTCAATCAAAGTCTTTTGACTTCACATAATTGTACCCATCTCTTTAACAGTGGCTGTTTCCCACTGCATGGAGCATATTGCTCAGCATATGCGCGTATACGTGTTAGGTAGGTATGATATAAAGTTTGTTTGGTATATGTGTGGCTATATATTACATTATAATTTTAAATTTTAACACAATTTGTTTTGCAGATCATTGTGTATATGAATGTATCTGCTGTGCAATGTACCCTTTTAAGTGCTTCATATTTCAGTATATATATAACATGATGCTGTGCTTGGTCCTCGTCCCCCTATTGATGAAGTACAATTTTCTGAAATTTTTTCCTTCTTTACCAAACAATAGAATTTGAAACACTGAAAGCCCAGAGTTATATTTAAATTCTTGCCTGACAGAAAAGTATAGGATAATTATTATAGTTGACCCATTGGATTATAGTCATCATATCTCATGCTTTTGCTTATAATGGGTCTTTAGGGTTTACAGACTTTTTTCTGTAAAGGATCATTGTACCTTTACCTTCTTGTAATGAAAAGTATGCACTCTGCTTTTCCTAGTGTTTCCAGAGCCATAGCTCTAAAGCTGTATATTAATGCCAAATATAACCAGAATATTTATATGGATAAAATTGTCAATTTTCTTAAAAATACATAGAATGAAAAACACCCCCTTTCCCTCAGTTACAGCATGGATGAGAGGATGTATCATGCTCTCAAAGTAGAATTGCATTCAGATTTTATGCCATATTCAAATAACTAATTGAGCTGATATTGGGCCAAATAAGCATGAGAGAACATCAAATACTGTTTTCAAAAGTCAAAAATGAACCATAAATATGTTCTTTTAAAGTGTTAAAGGAATAAAGAAATTAATTTGAAAAAATACTCAGGGATGGGTCTCCTTAAGTGTTGATATTATTGCTGACTCTGTTTTAATACTCTGTTTCCTGAGTATTAAAAAAAAGAGAAGTAAAGAAAAAGAGAGAGAGAAATAAGAGACTGGCTATTGCTTACAATTAATGCAAAGAGGAAGGAATTTTAAGCCAAAATTTGTGGTAGGAGACTCTCCAAAACACCACTAGAGTTATAGTTTGACATCAGTACTTGCACTTATATTACATTATTACTCTTTTATTTAGACTTTACATTCTATCATTTCAACATCATTTATGGTTTGTCTTTGTGTGCACTTCACTAAACAGTCATATCCCTGTAATATTTGAGAATAGGCTGGGAGGAAGTAAAAGCATGGGGTGGCAATTCTTTCCCTCTCTTCTGTTGTCTACAGCCTGGATGGTTAGATAACACAGTTTCATGAGGTCCCATTTATTAATGGCTGATCTTAGTCCCTGAGCTCTTGCTGTTCTATTCAGGAAGTTGTATCCAGTGCCAATGTGTTCAACACAGTTTCCCACTTTCTCTTCTATTAGCTTTAGTGTGTCTAGTTTTAGGTTGATGTCTTTATCCATTAGAACATGAGGGTTTTTGTCGGGTGGTAAGTATGGATCTATCTTCATTCATCTACATGCAGATCCAATTGATTTTTAACAAACAAGCCAAAACTATGCAATGGCAAACAATAACAACAAAGATCTTCAAGAAATGGTGCTGGTCCAATTGTCACTGTTGAGGCTTGCTTTGTGAATTAGTATATGCTCAGTTTTGCAGAAGGATCCAAGAGGTGCTGAGAAGAAGGTATATTCTTTTGTGTTCGGGTAAAATGTTCTATAGATATATTAGGTACTTGGTTCATAACCTCTTCTAGTTTCATTATTTCTCTGTTTAGTTTTTTTCCTCAATGACCAGTCCATTGATGAGTGTGGGATGCTGAAGTCTCCCACTATTAGTATGTAAGGTTCAATGTGTAATTTAAGTGTTAGTAATGTTTCTTTTTCAAATGTGAGTGCCCTTGCATTAGGGCATAGATGTTCAGAATGGAGGCTTATCTTGGTGTATTTTTTTTTTCCTTTTGACAAGTATACAGTGTCTTTCCCTATTTCTTTTGGTTACATTTGGTTGAAAGTCTACTGAATTGTATTGTAGAATGGCTGATCCAGTTTGCTTCTTAAGTCCATTTGCTTGGAAAACCTTTTTCTAAACATTTACTCTGAGGTGATGTCTATCTTTGTTGCTGAGGTAAGTTTTTAGTATGTTGTAGAATGAAGAATCCTGTTTTTACACCCATTCTGTTAGCCTGTCTTTCTATTTAAGAATTGAGTTCATTGGTGTTGAGAGCTATTAATGAGCAGAATGTGTTAATTTGATGTTGGTGTTGGTAGCTTGTGTGTATGTTTTCCTTTGTTTGGTTTGCTGTTGTGGGGTAATTTATTCCCTGCATTGTCATGTGTGTAATTAACCTCCTTTTGTTGGAGTTTTCCTCCCAGTATTTTATGTAGGGCTGTATTTGTGAATAAATATTGTTTAAATTTGATTTGTCATGAAAAATCTTGCTTTCTCCATCTATGATGACTAAAAGTTTTGCTGAGCATAGCAGTCTAAGCTGATATCTGTGGTCTCTTAGAGTTTACAATACAGTCTGTTTAGGCCCTTTGGGCTTTTGAGTCTCTGTTGAGAAGTCAAGTATAATTCTGATAGGTGTGCCCTTACTATGATATGTTACTTGGTCTTTTTCCCTTGCAGTTTTTAATATTCTTTTTTTTGTACATTTAGTGTTTTAATTATTATGTCATGGGAGGATTTTATTTTCTGGTCCAATCTATTTGGTACTCTTCTATGTATATAGATATACCTTTCTTTCCATTGAAATTCTTTTCTTCTATGATTTTGTTGAAAGTATTTTTTGAGACTTGGATCTGGGAAACATCTACTTCTTCTAGTCTTATTATTCCTAGGCTTAGTCTTTTCATAGTGTCTCATTTCATGGATATTTTATGTCATGAAACTTTTTAGACTTAGAATTTTTCTTTACCTGTGTATTGATTTCTTTAATTGTATCCTCTATGCCTGAGATTCTTTCTTCTAGTAATTGTATTCTGCTGGTGTTGCTTGAATGTGTAATTCTTGTTCTATTCCCTAGGTTTTCCATCTCCAGGATTTCTTCATTTTGTATTTTCTTTATTGCTTCTATTTCTATTTTCAGTTTTTTCATGGGCTTATTCATCTTCACCTGTTTGATTATATTTTCCTGTGTTTCTTTAAGAAATATATTTATTTCCTCTTTAAAGGCCTCTAATGTATTTATGATATGGATTTAGGGTTATCTTCTTGTGCTTAGGATGTGTTAGGATATCCAGGGCTTGCTACAGCAGGATAGATGGGCTTTGGTGATGTCTTATTAACCTGGCTCTTTTGGATTTTGTTTTCATGCTGTCCTTTAACCAACTGGTTAACCCTAGTATTCCTGATGCCAGCAGGAACTTACAATGGATCTCAGGTAATAGGATGTTCCTTACCTCTGTTGGTTGTGCCCCAGGTAGACCTGATATGTAAAAAATTGGCTGGAGTATGATCTAAACTAGGTGTTCCTGGAGCCCTAAAAGTCTCCTCAGGATTGCAGGGAGAGCCTTCTGCTGTCTGTTTCCCAGGTGGACCAACTGCTAAATGTAACTTTTATATTCCAGATGTGATTAGTGTCTCAGAGGATTGCTGTTGAATAAGTTCACCCTTTTCTAATTCTTTCTGAACTCTGGCTGGCTGGTTCAACTCAGCTGTTCTGTTTCAAAACTCCTCTCCAAGCTAATTGATTGTAATTAGCTTCTCTTGGTTTCTCACTGAATTGTTCTGCTAGAAAAAAAAAACTGAACTAACTGCACTAACTGCATGAACTGAGTGGATGAATAAACTGCATGAACTCAAAAGAACTCAACTGCACTCAACTGAATTTGACTCAACTCAATTAAACTAAACTATACTCAATGAACTGCCCTCCCTTTTTTTCCTCTCCTACCTCTCCCTCACTCTGTTCTCCCCATCTTCTGTACTGTTCTATCTTTTATATCTGTTTTCCTAAGAGTTGAATTCTCTGATTCACTCTTCTTTCTCTAATTCATCACTTGCCTCTCAATTAGAAGTCACTTTAAATCATGACTGCTTCCTTCTACAAACTAACTTTATACATTGTTTGGATTTAAACTTTTGTACTACCGGCACTTGTGTATTCCAGAGAGATCATACTGTAATCCATAAAATGTCTGTATTCCTGCTGGATCACAGTTTTGGATGTGACCCCTGTCGGAGCAGCCATGTGGCTGAGTTAAAATTTGTCTACAGGGAGCATGCTCAGTAGTGCTGTTAAATGTATCTTTGTTATTTCATCGTCTTGTTGATAATGTTCAAAACACTGCACAAGCATACTTTTGTCCACATTTCATTTAGACTGTCTCTCCACTGCAAGGTCTCTAAATGACTTTGCATATAACTATTTTCTGTTTGTTTTTTCCCTTCAAGAAAATAACTTGTAGATATGGAACAAAGTGACCAAAAAACAAAGAAACCAAAAGTACCCACATAGTAGAATCTCCTTCTACCTCATTGTACATTACACGTCTTTATATATTTTCCACAGCAGAACAGAGAATAGTCATGTGAGGGGGTCTTTCTCTTTGCTTCCTGGAAGATTCACATAGTTACTGTAGGAACATAGGTCCCATCAATTGCTGGTTCCACATAAACATCTAAGAAAAGTCAAGAAGAATCTAGGTCAAATAATTATGTTTATCACATTCCACAATTCTTTCTCCCTATGTTACCATATTACTTTCTCTTTTTAAGGAATTTGATAACTTTTAGAAGAATGATTGATGACATAGTCTTACTAATTGCCTTGCACAAAAACTGAGAGAATAGTCTTTGGGTAAACTAAGTTGTAGACGGCACCTTTTGATATGGAAATTTATTTCTTTTTTACAACACACAGGGGAGGGAAATTCCATGGGATGGTAGACACTTCTATATGTAGAGCCTCCAGTTGCTCTTGGCTGCAATTTTTTTTTTGTAATGGACCACTCCTCTTTCTATATAGGTCTGTTTAATTTTCTGAGACTTAGTGGGGTGAGTATGAAAACAAACTATAGGAAAATCTTCAAAAAATAATAACACTTTGAAGAAAACATTGATGAGCATTGTTATATGCAATAACACACAGTATTTTATAACATATGACAATTTATAGGCATTTTTTGAGGTAAAATCATTACTGAATCAATTTTGAACTAGCAATGAGACAGCACTAATACAAAGGAGCAATATTGTGCTTTGGAGTCTGACCTGAAATTAATTTAGTATATATTGTTAAGTAAAAGGAAACCACATGTCTGTTTCTGATTACCTGCTCAAAAGAGAAGTCTTCACTGGACAAGTTGTCAAGAGTCTAGCGGAGTTCCAAATTATATAACGTTTTTAAGACGTTTCAGTTATATAACGTGTTTAACTGTGCTCTCATGTTTGTTTGCTTTTTGCCCTTGTGAACTTGCTGGTTCTCATACTTAATCACCTTTAATTGAATTTTATAACCGAATTTTTTGTTTTTGCTATTGAAATATTTTAGTACTCACAGGGAAGGAAGAAATGGCTATTTTACTTTAAAGTCTGAAGTTTTTCAAATGAATGCATACACAACAAATAAAGAGGAGATGAGTCAAAATAGATGGAACATGTATGAGAGCCTGATGGTCTATATGCACAGCAAGCACATTGTATCTATGCACATTCTGAAAGCAACCTTCCAAGGCAAAGAAGTGTTAACAAGGATAGTTAAATCGAGTTGAACACAGCTAATGCCTAAACAGAGCGGTCATGCATGATGGCAGAAGAGTTTTATAATGAAGATAAAACATATTGAGGTAAATTCTGGAAGTGGGAAAGCTAAAAGAGTGCTTTTAAATCAAAAATATGAGTGACAAAGCTGACAGCATTCTATTGCAATTACTATAAATGCTGCTCTGAAGCTTGATGTACACAACAGAATTAAAACTTTCCAGTAGCTGAAGAAATTAGAAAAGTCACTTCAATCTAGGCATAATTGGTTTTCAGTAGGGACAGGCAATTTTAGAGGAGATATTTTTAGAAAATTGGTTAAAGTTTAAATATTTATAAACAAATGTGCACACATAAATACATATACACAGAGAGAAAAAGAACAAAATACAAAATGAAACTTGTGTGATGTACTATGGGTGTTTTTAAAATTTTAAATAGATGTAAGCTAACTAGACAACTAGTCTGCTAGAATATAAAACAATCTCTGCACTTACAATAATTTCAGTATTGATGTCAGTATTTTGTTTGGATTTTAAACAAAGATATGTTCTTTCCTGGGAAGACCGGTGAGTGTCGCGTTCTTTTCATTGCAGTTCAGTCTGGATCTGGGAAGTAACAAACTCACTCCGAAGTCCACCTTTTAGAGTAAACTGTAGTTGTGCCCGTGGAAACTGTCTAATAAACTTTAATTTGAAATAGAAAACTTCAAGAGTATGGTCAGTTAAGACATTTTAATCAAAATGCTTAAGAAACAGAAGAATGAAACTGATTCATGGGAATCTGAACTCTTGCTCAAAATACCTAGTGCTGTGAAACAGGTGATCCGAAGGCCTTGAGTTCAATACCCAGAAAGGTGAAAGAAGAGAAGTTAATGTCTGACAAAACAAGTACACACACATACACGCACATACTTACTCGCCTTACTCCCATACACACTCACACGCATACACACTTACACACATATACACTCTCACACACACTCACATATGCACATGTACATTCACACACACTTTCACATGCACATTCACACACACATACACAGACACACACACATTCTCACACACACATACATTCTCACACTCACTCATACACACACACTCACATATACACACACACACTCACATACACACTCACATATATACTCACACTCACATACATGCATACATTTACACATACACACTCATATACATATTCATGCATAACTCTCACACACACATACTTGCACACACATATATTCTCACACATAAACTTACATACACATACATACATTTACACACTCATATACACACTCACACACATACACACACTTACACACAAACACATATACACATTCACATACTCACACATACATACACACTTACCATATATACTCTCACACATACTTACATATACACATTCATTCACACATACACGAACATACACATTCACACACACTCACACACACATACATTGTCTAAATACACTCACATAAACACATAAATACACACAGCCATGCACATGCACACACATACATATACTCACATGCACAATAACAAGGTAAAATTTAAGGTGGACTTAGGATAGAAGTCAGGAGCAGAGAGCTTCCCTAACAGCAGAAGAAAATGAAAGTAAGTCCAAGACCTTTGTCTTAGTGTTCTGTGGACTTTTGGATTATGATTGCCACTTTTACTTCTGAAGGTCTTGAGACATTTATTTGTACAGCCATGCTGCAGATGATATTTCTGCTTCAGGGTCAGAGGAGTTGGGCCATATACTTCTTAGTTGTTTCTAACAGAAAAATTGATAGGAAAGAACAAAAGTTTTAAGTGATTCCTAAAATCAATGCCACTATTCGAAGCAATTTGAAAAGGTAGTATGTGACTTTCTGTGACTGCAATTTGTTATGTATTCATCTGAAAAAGAGAAATATGAACTTTAAGCATAAAAAGAGAAAGAAGTTTGAAAAGATACATCCCACATATGACATCTTGTAGATGATTAAACATGTTTGAATATCTTAACAGCACTTTCAAACTAAATTTTACACATGGATATCTCTACTCCCTACATTCTTTATAATGAGCTTTCAACAAATCTCTAATAAGTGACTTAGGCTCTTTAGTTTGTCTCTTTTTAAGAAAAAATAACAATGTTCCAGGAGAAAGGTTTTTGGTTTCTTTACCAAACTGGAATAGTGGATTAAGCTTAATCAAAGGTATCTAGTTAAGTGCCTGTCACAGAACAGGAATTAGCTTAAATCTACTTGCAGTAAATCCTCTCCTGAATGGTTCAATGGTTTACAATTGAACATATAAACACCTCTGTCACTTCATTCATTATGCCCAGTTTAGATTTCCCTATTCTGTTAAATTTATTTGGAGTTTCCATAAATGCAGAATGCTTCCTCATGGTCTTACTGTTATATGCAAGTAGCTACCCCTTTACCTAGTTAGGGTTGGTATTGCTGTGATGACCATTTCCATGTCATAGTCCATCATTGAAGGAAGTCAGGACAAGAAGTCAAGCAAGGTTGGATGCAGAGGCCATGGAGGGGTGCTTCTTATTAGTTTTCTCCCTAGTGGGTTAGTCAGTCTTCTTTTTTTTTATTATATATGTGTTTTATTTTATTTTATTTTATTTTATTTTATTTTATTTTTATTTATTTATAATTACATCCAGTTCACTACCTTCCTTCTGGGCAGCCACTCAAACAATCCTTCCCCCCTTACTCCCCTTCTTCTCTAAAAGGGTTGGGCCTTCTGAGTATCCCCCCACACACGCCTTAGCACATTAAGACGTTTTCCACTGAGGCCAGACAAGGCAGCCCAACTAGAAGAACACATCCAACAGACACATAACAGCTTTTGGGATAGCCTGCTTCCAGTTGTTAGGGTCTCACATGAAGAAAAAGTTGCATATCTGATACATATGGGCTAGGATGTATAGGTCCAGCCTGTGTATGTTCTTTGGTTGGTGGTTTAGTCTCTGAAAGCCTAAAGAATCCTGGTTAGTTGACTTTGTTAATCTTCCTGTGTAGTTTCAATTGCCTTTGGGGCCCACAATCTTTCCCTCTACTCTTCCATAAGACTCCCCAAGCTCCATTCAGTGTTTGGCTGTGGGTGTCTGTATCCCTCCAAGGAAGCTGTTATGTGCAGCCTCTCAGAGGATATCCATGGATACTCCTGTCTGCAAATATAACAGAGTATCATTAATAGTGTCAGGAATTAGTGCTTTTCCGTGAGATGGCTCTTAAGTTGGACCAGTGATTGGTTGGCCATTGCCTCAGTCTCTGCTCCATCTCTGATTCCTGCATTTCTTATAGACAGAATAAATTTTGGGTTGAAGGTTTTGTGGCTTGGTGTCCCCATCACTCCACCGGGGCTTCTTCGTGGCTACAGAAGATGGCCTCTTCAGGTTCCATATTCCCAATGCTGTGTGTCACAGCTAAGGTCACCCCCATTGATTCTTGGGTGCCTCCCTATTGCCAGACCTCTGCCTCTCTCCCTTTCCACTACCATCAGTTACAGATTTCTATTCATTTTCATGGACATCTCTCCATCTCTCCTGTCTCTTCCTATACCTGAACTTGGACTGCCCCCATTCCCTTCCCAATCCCCTTTCCCATGGAACCCCCTCCCTCCCTCCCTCATCTGCCTTTTTATGACTATTTTATTCCCATACCAACAACCCTACTATCTCAATTAAAAATGGAGCACAGAGCTAAACAGAGAATTCACAACAGAGGAATCTCAAATGGCCAAGAAGTACTTAAAGAAATGTTCAAAGTCCTTAGTCATCAGGGAAATGAAAAGCAAAACAATTCTGAGATTCCATCTTATATCTGTCAGAATGGCTACAATCAAAAACTCAAGTGATAGCACATGCTGGTGAGGATGTGGAGTGAAGGGAACACTCCTTCACTGCTAATGGGAGTGCAAACTGTACAACCACTCTTAAAATCAGTTTGGTGGTTTTTCAGAAAACTGGGAATCATTCTACTTAAAGACCCAGCTATACCACTCCAGGGTATATACACAAAAGATGCTCCACCAGTCCACACAGACATTTGCTCAACTATGTCCATAGCAGCTTTATTCATAATAGCCAGAAACTGGAAACAACATGAATATTCCTCAACTGAAGAATAAATAAAAGAAAATGTGGCACAACTACACATTGGGATAGTATTCAGCTTTTATAAACAAAGAATCATGAATTTTGCAGGCAAATGTATGGGATTTGAGAATATCATCCTGAGTGATCAATCAGTCCCAAAAGGACATACATAGTATATACTTACTTATAAGTGGGCACTAGCCAGGCAATAGAGGATAACCATGCTACAATTCACAGACCCAATAAAACTAAATAAGAAGGAAAGCATAAGTGAGGGTGCTTGAATCTCACCTAAAACAACCTGCTTTCTTATAGAACCCAGCATCACCAGCCCAGGGATGGCACCACCCACAATGGCCTGGACCCTCCCACAGCAATCACTAATTCCACCTTCTCAGAGAAGAAGGGCAGGGGTAATGATGAGAAGGATTGTGGGAAGAGGAACTTGTAGAAAATGGGTGAGGGGCAGATATTGAGATGTAAAGTAAATAAATGAGTTAAAAAGAAAACAATATCAATGAAAGAGAAAAGAGAGAGAGACAGAGAGAGAGAGAGAGAGAGAGAAAAAATTTGCCTACAGCACCTATCTTTTGAAAGGATGTTTTATTCCATTCTCTCAGGTGACTTCAGTTTGTATCAAGTTGACACAAAACTATTCAACATACCCTTCTTGTTACAACATCCATTCACCAGACTTCTACTAACAGAGCTCAAATGGTATAGCCTATGTGACGCAGCCCTTTATTCTTATGTGTTTTCTTGCCTTTTGTTATCTTAAAGTATTCAACATTAAACAGTGAATATAATTTATTGCTGGTGTTGTACCCCACAGTACACCAAACAGGACTCTGCTTGAGGAACATCAGTAAACATAATATTATTTACCAATATGTACTTTTATTTGATGAATGTTTTAAACTCTTATAACATACACACACACACACACACACACACACACACACACACACACACACACAGACACACACACACACACACACACACACATATATATTGCTAAACTCAACCAAAATTTGCTCATACCAATGTGTTTTGTTATTATGTAGACTTTTTCCTCTGCCTATTTGTTATCTGTCTTATTATGAATTCATCAGTTTGTATTATTGCTTAAGAAGATCTGTATACAGAGGCCAACAGCATTCTAGAGGAAATACTTGTTTCTGGTTACAAATAGAGTAACTTCATTTTATATTCTCAACAAGACTATAACAGAAGATACTATTCAACACCTTGCTTAATACAAATTTCACCAGTTAACCTAGTAAACTTAATGAGAAAAAATGAAATTTGCTTGACGTAATCCATTTTTACTTAATTTCTTTTGATTCCTAGAATACAAATGGAAACTCTATGCAATCCAGATTTTACTTACCATGGATCTCAAATTTATGGTTCATATTGTACAACGCAACTTTTGCAACTGAGAAAATATATTGCAGTATTGTTCACCATTGATAAGTCACTGCTGTCAACTTTCAAATGTGATTCAAAGACTCTCAACAGTTGCTCAGTAATCTTTCTACAAGGTGACTTCATAATACCAGATTACTCAGAGCTTTTGTGTTTGGCTACTAGACATAACAATAATTCTGAGAGCAAGGTTTTCTCTGATCCATGAATCAGAAGGAGCTTGCCTTCTTCTCTGAATAATCAATCAGATGGTTTCTCAAGATAAACACTATGGTTGATAGTAATTTTTTGGAATTGAAGTTGATGCATATATTTTTAAAAAGTAATTAGCATATTTCCACACCTATGAGTTAAATTTATTGTCAATTTCCTCAGAGTTAGACAGTACCTTAAAAATCAATTCTCAAGTTTAATCAGTTATTAGAGATTTTCCTAAGAAATTGTTGACAATTACATACTCATTAATATTCATATAGGACCAAAGTCTTAGTTCTTGCTTTCCACTTATGCAACAGTTATCCACAGACAAAGTATGAGTTTCAAGATGCTTTTAAGCAATTAATGTTGTGTAGACATTCCTTACATGAATAATGCATTTTCTTTCCTGTTGAATAATTTTCAGCTTTTCTTATATTCTCTAAGGAATTCATGAACCAAAAAATGTGAACCGTTGATCTAGTTCAAATTGGAAACTGTAAACTCAAAAACTAAATGAAATAGTAAAACATAAATGTAATTTAAATATAAATCTTGCAAAGCTGTTCTCATTATGAACTAGAGAGAAACAATAGAAAGTTTTAAGTTCTCACTATATTAGCTTAGGTCACACTCGTATGCATTTATCAGAATTGCTTCTGAATATAACATTAGTCTAATCATCACCAGAGTGCAAGCTGATTTATAAAGATTTGCATATTTGTTTTGTAAATGTTTCATGGGTGAAATAATTAATTAGCATCTAATTAATATTTGTATTGCTGAGAACATATTTTTTAAACCACAGAATCAAGAAAAGAGAGAATAGTTAATTATCCATTTCTGATCTCTTCTTTAAAAATCTTCATTGCTAAACTCAAAGCACAAAGGAGAGATTAATACAAATAAATTTGAAGCTTTTTAATTGCACTCTCTTCATTTTGCCCAATTACTGAAATTCTTTAATGTCTTTCCCATTCTAAAGCATTATTAAATAAATATTTGGGAATATTGGAAAAGAGAATTGTTAGCACTTGAAAATTATATTGGAAAATTTCACGGAAATGCTAAACTAATGAAGATATAATTTAAACAATTAAACTAACAGTCACATACAATATGACTAACCCCAGAGCACTAGGCTAAAAGAGCATATGGCAAAGAACGTCAGGACATGTGAGGCACATCAAAAGTTTGTGGTAGTAGAGATTGCTCCTCACTCTACTAAATGACTTAAATTCAGCAGAGTCTGAATTTTGATGAAAGCTAGCATTCATTAACTGTGGCAAAATGGACAATGTAGTTACCTTTCGATAAACTGGTTGTCTGAACTAAACTCAAAATTCTAAGTGATACTCTATTATGAAATAAAGAGAAATTCTATAAATTTGATGCATTTCATCTTCCTTTGATGTATAAGACCATAAAATATACATATTTTTCCATATGTAATAATATACATGTATTCATCACATTTAATGATTAAATCAAGTTGATCTTGCCTGTACATTGCTTCCATTTATTATTTCCCTATTAAAAAACTGAAATGTTCTAGCTTTGTTTTAACTCTTTATTATTTTTCATAGTCATCCTTCTGTATAGGAACACACTAAAATTCCTTAATTCTAACTCAGTATAATGTAATGTTTATTGATCAAACCATTCCCATCCCTCCTAATGCCTGTGTTCCTAAGTGTCTGGGGGGCCACTTTTAAGTTTCACAAATGTATTGAATTAAGATATTTGTTTTTCTATGCTTGGCTTATTCCATTTAGTCTATGCCATTATATATGTACAAGAATGATACTTTTCTCATCCATTAAACAATCAACAGATATTTTAATTCTTTCTATTTCTTGTCTATGTGAGCAGTGCCCCAATAAGTGTAGTTATATAGGTCTTTTTTGATATTCTGATTATTCTTCTTTGAATATCTGTCTACTGGTACAGTTTCTGTCTCATATAAATGTTCTATTTTTCTTTTTAGTAACTACACATTGTTTTACATAATAACTACACTAACTTATTTCCCACCAAAAATATGAAAGGGTTCCTTTTCTCTAAGTCCTTTCAACCTCTTATGTTCCTTTTGATAATAGCTACTCTATTTGTTGTGAGGTGATCGATGACTTTTTGTGACTTAGAATTGTATTATCTTATAACCATTTTTCATTTGTACCATTGTATGCATGTGGATAAGCATAGATAAACATGTTTAACAGGTAAGCAACTAGTATTAAGAGTCCAGCTTACATTAGATTACAAATTTTTACAAGTAAAAAGAAATTAAACTATTCAGTGAAAATAAAGAGAAGACAACCGAATAAGAAGATCCAGCAAAAGAACTTTGCTATCACATGATTTTAATGTCCACAGGAGGAAGTAATACTACAACAGTTATTCATTATGTGTCATCTACTGAAACATGAGACATGTTCCATCACCTGTGACTGGTCTTTAATTCTTTTGTTTACAATTTGATTTTCTATATTTTATGCTAAAAGAAGATTAGGTTAATTATGTTGATGTGAATAGTCTAACTTTGTGAATTGTATCATTTCTCTAGCCAAACCAACATCTGGAATAAAGTCAATTTAGGTGAAATCACTATTACTCCTTATTCACTTTTGTATCAGGAGCAAGTCTTATTCAAAGTCCTCTTAAGAACTGATCTAGCACCAGGCATCTCCATTTGTAGCCACTGAATACATCAAGTGAACACAAGTTTCTGGCAGCATTGTGGTCCCAAGGAATCTAGTTCTAGTAGAGCAAGGGCTCAGATTCCTCACATTTGTGGTGCTCTAGGTATGAGTTCTACCTACAAGAAGTGCAGGGATAAAGATGGAGCAGAGATTGAGAGAATGGCCAACCAATGAGTGGCCCAACTTGAGACCCATTTCATGGGAGAAAGCCAATCCCTGACACTATTAATGATACTCTGTTATGTTTGCATGGAGGAGCCTAGCATAACTTTCTTCGAAGAGGATTCATCCATCAGGGGATGGATAAAGATGCAGAGCACCACAACCAAAAAATAGGCAGATCTTAGAGAGTCTTTTTGTAAAGTGGGGGTTGGTGGAGTTGGGGGGGAATGTGGCCTGAGTGGTTAAGGATACTATAAGAAGACCTACAGAATAAGCTAGCCCAGGACCATGGAGTTCACAGAGAATGAACCACCAACCAAATAATATGCATGGACTGGACCTAGCCCCCTTAAACATATGTAGTAGATGTACAGCTTGTTCTTCAAGTGTGTCCTATAATAATTGGAATAGGGACCTTTCTCTGACTCTATTGTAAGCCTTTGGATACCTTTCTCATAGCTGGGTTGCCTTGTCTTGTCTCGGTGGTAAAGGATGCACTTAGTCCTGATGTGACTTCATGTACCAAGGTGGGTGGGTACTCTTTTCCTTAGAGAAGGACAGGTGGGAATGGAGAAGGGAGTATAAGGGTAGGACAGGTAGAAGAGGAGGGGAGCTGCAATCAGGCTATGAAGTTACTAAATAAATTAATGGTGAAAAAATAGAATTTTGGTTTTGTTAAGGAGGGCATGTATTGAGTCACCAAGTTTTCACACTGGTGTTTCATAAAATCACCTGAAAGGGGGCCAAAAATATTCTCTACATGCTGAACCAATAAGTATGGGGCTATACCTTTTAAATAGCATTCAGATAACTTTAACGATAACTCTAAGTCTATATCCAGTGATTTGTCTTTTCCAACCTTCAAGTTCTACTAAGGAAACAACATCAACAAGACTGGTTGTGTTGCAGCTTCAAATAATTGGGGAATAGATCACTTATTGGATCATTACATGACTGGTTTTTACTGAGAAATATATTGATGATAATGCAAAAGAATTTTGATTTTCTAAAAGTTAATGTTAAACCCCTTGGAATAGAAAGAGAAACAACACTGAAGGGAAATAAAATTGTGTGTTGTTTTAATAAAATTATTATGAGTTCAACAGGATCTAGTATCATCTAGGAGAACAGTCTCTGAAAACTCATGTGAGAGACTACTGAGACCATTTTAACCTCTGGATATACATGTAGCAGATTATGTCTTGGAGTTGGCTAAAGTGAGAAAAGTCAGTTTGGAATCAGGATGCAATATTCTCTGGTCTTGGGTTCTGAACTGCAAAAGAAAAAGCTAGCTGAGAATGAGCATGCATTGCTCTCTTGATCCTGGCTTCAGATGCATTGAAAGTGACAATCTGTTTCAAGCCCTACCACCCTGAGTTCCTTTTGCTGATGGACTGTACTCTTGAACTGTGAACCAAGAACAAACACTTCCTTGGGTTGTTTTTGTCAGGACATTTCTTCACAACAAAAAATAAAGTAACAGACAAAATATTGCTCTACTATTTAGGCAAGTTAAGAACGGGTGATACGCAACAAGAAGAAATTGAAAAGAGGTAAAAACTTAGGAAACTACACAACACATAAGATCATATTTAATCATAATATACCTTAAGAAGTATTGGATTTAGGGTTATGCTATAAAATTAATTGTCAGTGTGTTTTTTTGTGTAGAATAGAGTTTATCAGGACATGGGAAGGGGAGGCAAGAAGGTAGTAGAGGCAGAGAAAGGCAGAGAGAGAGAGAGAGAGAGAGAGAGAGAGAGAGAGAGAGAGAGAGAGAATATAGAAGCTGGTCATGAGCACATGGAGGGAGGGGGGAAGGGAATGGAGAGAAAGCAGGAACAAGAGGACAAGAGCGAGAGAGAGACCAGTGTTTGTTTTTTAAAGGGGATATTTATGGCAAGGGCAAATAAAAGATGTAACAAGGCTCAAATTCAAACTCAAGTTTATTTTGTTTGCTCAATACTTTACTTATAATATTTGTTTCATTTTGTCTGATGCTTAAATTTTAAAATGTTTAGTTAAACCATTCATTTATAAACTTTTGTGTATTCTCTTGATTTACGCTAAATTTTGTTATAAATAGATACAGATTTATTATATAACAATGCTATTTAATTTTATATTGCCATATCTGTAGGGCTAACAATTTGTGGTTATAAATACATGAACATGAAAAAAGAGCATATAGTCATAGCATAAGTTAAATCAAATATGTAGTTCAATATCTGTGAAAGACAATTGGGGGGATTTAAAATAAAGGGAATTTCATGTATTCTCCTTGAGAAATAAATAATTTATGTTTGGGATTCATGGCTATTTACACTACTTCTGTGTTTATAATAATTACTCACATGTGGCATGTGTTTAAAAACCTGTATTAAAGACTGGATAATAAAATAAACTTTCCCATTTCTTCTATAAATCCAGTTTTTGAAAATATACTATTTTGTCAACTTTTATATATTTGATAACTTAACCTTGAATGCTTCATTTTATTATACTTGAACTTGATACTCTCAAATGTAATCTAGGAAATAATAAGATATCAATTTCCTATTTTGTAGAAAATAAGAATAAACTACGTTGTCCATATCATGCACATAAAGGTCACTGTGCCAGAAGGCAAGTTGAGGTATTTTACTGAGAATGCTGAAAGGCAAAGTTTGATATCAACGTTCCAAACCACATGGGTTCTTCCAGTGAATCTAAACTCATCATTTTCTGAGCTTGTCATTTTTAAGGTAACTAGATGTCTTAAAATGATTTTGCTGAAATTACAGTTTTTTATTTGATGTTTACAGCATAGACTAGGACTTTAAGCTTATTATTATTATTAATGAAATAGATGTCACTCCAAGAAGCTTTTGAAAATTACATATAAACTTTGTTTAGTTTATGATGAAATGATAGTTATAACAACTCATACAACCTTCTACTGACAAGAAAATTGTGCACAAAAAGTCCCAAACTACTATGTCAGATTCCAAAAAAAATAATTTGTCTAAACCTGAAATATTGAGAGAAATGTTGCTTATACACGTGTGGAATAAAAGTGTTCTTAATTTTTAAAATGACAAGACTTTTTAGTTAAACCATGTCACATTTATGACAAGAGAAAAACTACTTATTTTGGCAGCTTGAGACTTAATGAAGCATTTAAGTATCAATACAAGGCTTCATTAAATGGAAACATATGGCAAACCGTATCATTATTTAGTTATTCAAATGTGAAGAACTGTGAGAGATTAACAATGTAAATAATACCTAGTTCATGTATCACTTCATTACTGAGTTTCTGAAAATATTTAATAGATCATTATACATCTTGCCACTGCATTTGCAACTATAATAAGAATTAATTGTAGTGGTCCTATTTTATCAAAACTTAATATGTGAACAAAAGTTTTAAATAAAGAGAGTCTCTACTGTAGAAAGTATATTTTCTGGACCCCTGTCACTCAGCATGGATCAAGCATCAAACCTTTTATTGAATTTATTATTAATACATTTGTGTCTCTTCTTCTAAGGGAAAGTTTTTCTGTCTCTCAGACACCATTCTAAACATATTTTCATGAATTCATATTACTAAGTTGCAACTATCATGTTTTATATTTTTAAACCAAGAACATTAGCCCTCTATCTCTATACCCTTAACAAAGATTCACATGCAGTTTCCGTATTGTGTTTATCCAAAGAGGCAATGGAGGATGTGGACAGGTCACATTAGATCAATAAATACCAGGGACAAGTAAGGTTATCTGGATGCCTCAGATATATAAAATATAATTATTACATAACATATCTGTGTGTGTGTGTATGTGTGTGTGTGTGTGTGTGTGTGTGTGTGTGTGTATGTGAATGTGTATGTATATATGTATATATTCAAATCTACTTTTGTAGTTACGGGTGTCACACTTTCCAAAGTTAAAAAAAAAATTCTTAAATATTTTGCTTTGTTTCTGTAAACTATTTTGATATACCGCTGAATGTGTACCAATTCCAGATTTATGTATATATGACAATAAAATATTATTGAGAGTTCTTTGTTACTCCACAGATAATTATTAAATCTTAATGAAGCAATGTTTTATGATATAGTCTGGAATATATCTGGGTTGTTTTTAGATGATTTATATTAAAACTGAAAGAAAACTTGGATGGAGTCCAGTGGCTAATGATTATACTCTGCATAGTGTTACTGAAAACAGAACAACATCATTGTATATTAAATATTTAATCCAAATTAGTTTAAAGCACCTTAGAAAATGAATATAAATAGTGAATAATAGGCATACAGTTAAATAGTTTAAAAGCACAGAAGCATATTTTCAACTGGAAATGGGAATGCATGCAATGATGTTGGAAATTAGACATGGGACAACTCTTTTGCAAGGAGACACACACAGTATTTCTGGAATGTCATGTGGAACAAGAGCTGATGAGGTCCAACCCCAACTATACAGTGCTGGCTGAGAGCACAGTCCATATATTCAGTGTCTCCAGATATCAGTAGGGTCATTCACAAAAGCTGAAAATATATTACTATAATGAAACCAAAGGTCATATTTAGTCATTCTGTTGAATAACTTTTCAGAGTTTGACTAAATTAATCTATAGAAAAGTTTGATGTTCACAGTTTCCTTCACAAAATGTTCTTTAACTGTTTCTGTATGAGCTGATGCATATGTCAGGGTGATAGATATGGAACCATGTTTGAGGTATAAACTTTCAGCATCAGTAAAATGTTTCATGGTTATAAACAGTATGGCTTTGGTAACAGGTTTGAAAACCCAAGTCATGGTTTGAGATTGGTACATTTTTCAGTGGCAAAATCATTTCTTATATTCAATCCCTAATTTTTTCATGTGTGACAATATCAATAGTGATAATGTTAATAAAGTAGTTTTATTTTTTTACTCATAAGAAGATTTCAAATCAGTATATTTTTCAACATATAAGACTTTTGATTAGTAATAGTATATTAAACTACCATTTGATGTGCATATATTTCTGAAAATGTACAGTTATAAATGAAAATCTCTGTAATTAGGTTGCACAAGCAAGGTATTTTTTCCAAGTGCTGAATTCAATATCCATTATTAGATTTGAGTTAAAATTAGAAATTGATTCTGGGTGACATCAGCATAAATGTTAAGAACGGGAGTCATATGTGGCCTGCAACTTGCAGCTTGCGGCAGGCAGGCAGTCCTAGATTTTAGGAATGGCAATTAGCTTAGAACTACTGGATAGTTCTGGATGGCTATTGTATAGTTCTGATCTCAGGGCTGGTGATCAAACTTGTCCAAGGTTCCTGAGTATCTCAGATAGTAGATCACTATATGTCCGCTGACTTCATTCAATGTATTCAATACCAGAAACATGTAACTTATTCAACTTTTCCATGGTTGAAAGCTTTATCAGCTTTCATACTGGTTACCTTTAAGTTTCCATGATAAAAGCACCGTGCTCAAGGCAACTTATAGAAAGAAGGATTAGAGCTTATAGTTTTACAGTGATAAAATGGCAGAGGGACACAGCAGTATTTTCAGGTTCATTGTCAGAAACAAAAACCTTAGAGGTTATATCTTCAAACACAAGCACAGGGGAGATAGAGAGAGAGAGAGAGAGAGAGAGAGAGAGAGAGAGAGAGAGAGAGAGTTCAAAGCCCACTCCACCACAACTGACATACTTTCTCTGGCATACTGATGCAGCATAAATATCCTCCAACAGTGTCAACAACTAGCATCAAATAGCCAGGCCTATGGGAGAACATTCTTATTCAAACCATTATAACTCAAATCTGGGTAGGTTTTACTTCTCCACACCCATGGTATTTTAACTACTTCTGGTGTCATTTTAATAATGTGAGTAGACTTCTGTTATGCCAGTCAGAGGTAAGTATTGCATCACTTTCATTAGATTCACTCCCAATCTAAAATACTACTAGCTTTGTTACAAGAATCCCATACGTTTTGCTTTTTCACAAGAATGACCCAAAGCTCTTCACTAAGATGAACAAGACCTGTGTTTCCACAACATAATAAAGTGTACAGGATGTGTAACCACTAATGCACATTTATATTTGGAGACTTGGGATTGTGATTCCAAAGACATTTTACGTGCTTCTATAATGTACTAATGTATAAAAGTTTATGAGTTACTGAGTGCACATTCTTGCTTAGAATCCTGCCTTTTGATCAATAATAAATTTTTGAAACTTTCCTTTGTAATAGATTGAGCTATAATTTGAAATTTGATTATCAATGTTTTCTGCAGCAGACATAAAACCATTACTACATTCAGAGCTATATGGAGATTTTTCTTAAAGGCAGACTTCTGGCATCCTTAAAGAGGTTCTACTTGTTTATATTTCAATGAAGATCCAAGGAATCCTATGCAAACTGAATCTGAAATACTAATACAGTAGTTATTTTATTACCCTAAAGTGTTGCCTGAAATTGCTAATATACTGGATAATAGTATACTTTACACTGCTTTGAATTTATTTATTTTTTCCTGTTTCAATTAGTTGAATTTATTCTTTGAGATTTTCGTGCTTGTATCTGATGTTTTCTGATTACTCTAGCCCGTGCTTTATTTATCCCCAACACAGTAGTGTGTAGACATGATATTTTGCCTTCCTGTCTCAAAAAATTTGATAGTTTCTAATAGATCAACAATGAGTGACAGGACCCAGGAACCCCTTTTGCCTTCAAAGCTGAATGCTGGAAAGAATACATGTGTGTGAGTCCAGTGACAGTAACCACAGATGCCATGAGTTCATGATCATCATATTCATACTTGGCTTAGGAGACGGCATTTCACAGTCCATCTCCCTACCTTCCATAGTCATCATCTTTCCCCACCATCTCTTCTGTAATGTTCTTGAAACCTTAAAGGAATATAAATATATCTAGTTTAGGACTCATTTCTCAAGTCTACATTATTCTTAGCATCCTGTACAGACATAAGCCTCTGTTCATTAGAAGGAGAAGCTTCTCTGTTTAAGAGTCTGTTCACCTGAAGCCCCAACAAAGAAAGAGAACTTCAGACCAATGTCCCTTAGGAATATTGATGTAAAAATACTCAATAAATTTCTCACAAATTGAATCCAAGAACATATCAAAATGATTATCCAACATGATCAAGTAGGCTTCATCCCAGGGATGCAGGGATGGTTTAATATATGGAAATCCATAAATGTAATCCACTATATAAACAAAATAAAAAAAAAACTATGTTATCATCTCATTAGATGCTAAGAAGACAATTGACAAAATTCAACACTCCTTCATGTTAAAAGTTTTGGAAAGATCAGGAAATCAAGGCCCATATCTAATCATTGTACAAACAATATACAGCAAACCAGTAGCCAACATCAAACTAAATGGAGAGAAACTTTAAAATCAGGGATTAGCCAAGACTGCCCACTCTCTACCTAACTATTCAATATAGTACTCGAAGTCCTAGCCAGAGCAACTAGACAAACAAACAAACAAACAAACAAAAAAGTCAAAGGGATATAAATTGGAAAGAAAGAAATCAAAATATCATGACTTGCAGATAATATAATACTATACTTAAGTAAGCCCAGAAATTCTACCAGAAAACTCCTCAATCTGATAAACAACTTCAGCAAAATGGCTTGGATATAAAATCAATTCAAACAAATCAGTAGCCTTCCTATACTCTAAGAATAAACAGGCTGAGAAAGAAATTAGTGAAATGATACCCTTCACAATAGTCACAAATAATATAAAATACATTGGTGTGAATGTAACCAAGCAAGTGACAAATATGTACAAGAACTTCAAGTCCCTGAAGAAAGAAATTGAAGATCTCAGAAGATGAAAAGATCTCCAGTGCTCGTAGATTGGCAGGATTACTATAATAAAAATAGCCATCCTGCTGAAAGCAATCTACACATTCAATGTAATCCCTATCAAAACTCCAACTCAATTCTTCAGAGTTAGAAAGAGTAATTTTCAAATTCATTTGGAACAACAAAAAACCCAGAATAGCAAAAACTATCCTCAACAATAAAAAAACTGCTGGGGAATCACCATACCTGTCTTCAAATTGTATCACAGTGAAATAGTGATGAAAACTGCATGGTATTGTTAGAGAGACAGATAGGTAGCTCAGTCGAATAGAATTGAAGACCCAGAAATGAACTCACGTTTATGGTCACTTGATTTTAGACAAAGGAGATAAAACCATCTAGTGGAAAAAAGACAACATCATCAACAAATGGTGCTAGTTCAACTGGAGGTCAACATGTAGAAGAAGGCAAATTGATCCATTCTTATCTCCCTGTAAAAAGCTCAAGTCCAAGTGGATCAAGACCCTCCACATAAAACAAGCTACACTGAAACTAATAGAAGAGAAAGTTGGGAAGAGTCTTGAACACATGGACAGAGAGGGAAATTTCCTGAACAGAACACCAATGGCTTATGCTCCAAGATCAATAATTGATAAATGGCACTTCATAAAATTGCAAAGCTTCTGTAAGACAAAGGACATTGTCAATAGGACAAAATAGCAACCAACAGATTGGGAAAAGATCTTTACAAATCCTACATCTGACAGCGAGCTAATACCCAATGTATTAAAAAACTCAAGAAGTTGGAGTCCAGAGAATCAAATAACCCTATTAGAAAATGGGGCACAGAGCTAAACAAAGAATTCTCAACTGAGGAATATCAAATGGCCCAGAAGCTCCAAAAGAAATGTTCAACATCTTTAGTCATCAGAGAAATACAAATCAAAACAACCCTGGAATTCCACCTCACACGAGTTAGAATGGCTATGATCAAAAACTTAGGTGACAGCAAATACTGGTGAGGATGTGGAGAAAGAGGAACACTCCTCTGTTGATGGTACAACCACTATGGAAAGCAGTCTGGTGGCTCTTCAGAAAATTGGACATAGCATTACCTGAGGACCCAGCTATACCACTCCTGGGCATATACCCAGAAGATGCTCCAACATATAACAAGGACATATGCTTCACTACACATATGCTGCAGCCTTATTTATAATAGCCAGAAGCTATAAACAACCCAGATGTCTATCAAAAGAAGGATGGATACAGAAATTGTGCTACATTTAGACAATGGAGTACTACTCAGCTATTAAAAACAATGACTTCATGAAATTCTTAGGCAAATAGATGGCACTAAACAGTATCATTCTGAGTGAGGTAACCCAGTCACAAAAGAACACACATGGTATGCACTCACTGATAAGTGGATATTAACTCAAAAGCTCAGAATACCCAAGATATGATTCACAAACCACATGAAGCTCAAGAAGAAAGACCAAAGTGTGGATGCTTCTGTTCTTCTTAGAAGGGGGAACAAAATACTCAAGGGAGGAAATATGGAGACAAAATGTGTAGCAGAGACTGAAGGAAAGGCCATCCAGAGACTGCTTCACCTGGTGACTCATCCCATATACTGACACCATACCCAGACACTATTGCAGATGCCAAAAAGTGCTCGCTAACAGGAGCCTGATATGGCTGTCTCCTGAGAGGCTCTGCCAGAGCCTGACAAGTACCGAGGCAGTTGCTTGCAGCCAATCATTGTACTGAAGACAGGGTCCCCAATGGAGGAGTTAGAAAAAGAACTGAAGGAGTTGAAAAAGTTTGCAACCCTATAGGAAGAACAACAATATCAACCAACTACCAAGGAGTATACATGGAGAGACCCATGGCTCCAGCAGCATATGTAAGAGAAGATGGCCTTGTTGGGCATCAACTGGAGGAGAGGCCATTGATCCTGTGAAGACTCGATGACCCAGTGTAGTGGAATATCAGAGTGGGGAGAAGTGAATGGTGGGTGGATGGCAGAATCAGATGGAGGGGGGATGGGATAGGCAGTTTCTGGAGGGGAAATTGGGAAAGGGGATAACATTTCTAATATAAATAAATAAAATATTCAATAATAAGAGAGAGAGAGAGAGAGAGAGAGAGAGAGAGAGAGAGAGAGAGATTGTATCCAAATTTGTTCTCTATTGCTGTGATAAGCGTCGTGAACAAAGCAAGTTGAGGAAGAATGTAGTGTTGGTTTAGCTTATACTTCTCCACCACAATTGATCAGTTAGAGAAGTCTGGCAAGAAATGATTGCAGAAGTCTGGAGGGAAGGAATTGAAACAAAGAGCATGAATGACTACTACTTCCTGGCATCCTCCTTATGCCCTGCCCATTCTGCTTTCTTGTACTACTCAGGACAATCCACACAGGGATGGTACCATCCTCAGGGCCTGGGCCCTCACATCAATTATTAATTAAGAAAAGACCCAAACAATTTGCCTAAAAGACAGTTTGCTGAGACTCTCTCTTCCCAGACACAAACATTAGGTTTGTGCCTAATTGACAAAAACTAACCAGCACAGACCGATGGTACTTGTCAGTATAAAATACATAATTTAAAGGAGTCTGCTAATATGGCAGTTCAACTTACTGGCTGCAAAGTGGTTTGTTTGCTTCCATCTATGATTCTTTTTCCTATTTTGTGATCAGATGAACAATTGTCTTGAAGAACAAGTCATAACTATGTGTAGAAATTGAAGAAACAAACATTAAAGAAATATAAAACATTGATAACTAGCCCTTTAACTACTTGTGTTAAATAATCTTTGGAAATCAAACATATAAAATACTGGGTAAATTTCAGGTTTTATATAGATATTTCAACTCAAGCCTGACATATTCTTGTATCTATATTAAAACCACACATAATTTCTGCTTTTTCATTTGAAAATTCCTACCTGCCCATATGTTTTATTTTAAAACTGAAACATTATTAAAAGTAACACATCTAAATTATTTTAGGAAAACATTCATTTTGGTTTGTTTCATTCACAAATAATGATGAAAATGAGTCATATTAGGTTTACAACTTTGTTTCAGTAACATTAATGCAATCCCATTTAGCATGATTTATATGGTTCCTTATAATACATATATATATTTATCTAAATCTTGCTATTTTTAATTGTTTATATTTATCATTTCCACAGTTTTTCTGAATATGTTAAAACTAGAAGTTTTGCCAAGTAAAAGGTAAGCAAAAAGAGTGAAATACATTAATTACAGAGAACATTTATCTGCCTGTCTGTACTGTATATAATTATCTATGGACTTTCAACTTACCATTGAAAATTATGCTTTATATTTTTAGTAGATTATTTTCTACCATTTGAGAAAATTATTTCCCAGAATAAAAATTGATATTTTTAGTGATGACAAATGTCTATTCTTAAATAAAGAGATGAAAAAAACATGAAAATTAAGTTGTTGCTGGGCGGTGGTGGCGCACGCCTTTAATCCTAGCACTTGGGAGACAGAGGCAGGAGAATTTCTGAGTTCAAGGCCAGCCTGGTCTGCAGAGTGAGTTCCAGGACAGCCAAGACTACACAGAGAAACCCTGTCACAAAAAAAAAAAAAAAAAAAAAAAAAAAAAAAAAAAAAAAAAAAAAAAACAAAAAAAAAAAACCAAAAAAAAAACAGAAAAGAAAATTAAGTTGTTAAACATGAAAGAACTTAACAAATTAACAAATACCAGAGACAAATGTAGTAGAAGCATATGGAAGACTGCAGATTACATCAATTATAATATAGGTCCAGTGAAACTAAAATATGTTTGCATGGTAGGCTGGACAATGAATATATTTCTAGATAGAATGAAAATATAAACAGAAAAAGAAGCCCAAGAGAGAAAATGATAAACAACAATGAAGGATGATAGAGGAAAGATGTCAGGGAGGGAAGAAAAAAGGAGAAAGGGAAGGAGTACCAGTAGGAATTCCTGATTCTGGAATAGTGGGGAGATAGCACTAAGCAACCCTCACAATTAGGACAATCTGGAAAGCCAAAGCAATCAAGAACAGCACAGCCAACACTTTGATTTGGTACTTGATTCTCCAGACCAAAATAATAACTGTGCTTGTTTTGTGTCACTCAGTAGAAAGTAATTTTCTGTGCAAACCTATGAAAATACACTAAAATTTTGAATTATAATTTCTGTTCATAATTTAAGGAAAGGAAATTAAATTTTTGGAGAAATATTAGTATAACATGTACCTAATAAAACCCTATACATAGCACATAAGAAATCCCACAGGCTAATAATAAAAAGAAACTACCTGTTGAGAACAAGAAAATTTTAGAACACACACTTTTTTATTTATTTATTTATTTTTTTTTGAGTCCGCCATTGTCAGACTCAAAGCTGTGGTGATTATGTAAAGCTTCATATCTGGGAGAACCAAGATGGAGGAGGAAAGGTGGGGAAGAAAAGACAAGAAGAAGAGGAAGGAGATGGGAGTAAGGTATGGCGAGTAGAGTGAAAAGAACAGTAAATATTAAATTGACATTTATGTAAATGGAGCCTAACTAGACAACCAGGCTGCCCAGTTATTACTGTGAGGACAGAAAATGATAATCATTTCAGTGCTTTCTGAAATTTACTTTTCTTTTTACTTATTTATATTTATTTATTTACATTTCAAACACTGCCCCCATCCCAGTCAGCCCTCAGAGTCCCTCCATACCCCTCCCATTCTCCTCTGAGAGGATGGGCCCCCCTGGGTTACCCCACTTTGATGCCTCAAGTCTCTGCTACATTACCCACATCCTTTCCCACTGAGGCCAGCCAAGGCTGCTCTATTGGGGAACAAATATTTAACAAGTGAAACAAGTGGCTACTCTTTACCTCAAAATTTTTTACAATCTTGTATATAATTCTAATTAAATCAGAAAATGTAAATCTAAAAAGAATGATCCAAAGAATGGCCGTCATTTTTGTTTATGATATCCTCAACCTGAAAGAACCCTAATCTCAATGTTCATGAAACAAAGGCTATGTAAAAATCCAGGTACACCATACTCTATTGTATTACTCAGTAGCCTAAGAACAAACTACTGGTAGAAAGACGATTTTGGTGAATCTCAAAACCAGCATCACTCTGCATGAAGTAATGATGAGACTAGGAGGCAGAAACAGAACACTCATGTTTCAAGATAGGTGCCTTAGTGTCCTCTGCAGAGTTGAAAATGACCTTGGTCCTCTCCTGGCTGGAGGCCAGAGATGCCATAAATGTTTAAAAACTCTGTTCGCTGGTTTGATTCCTAAATTTTAGGGTTAATTCTTTAGAATGACTGTGTGCAGACCCTTGGGGAAAGTTATTTTTCTGACCTGGATGGAGAGTTAACATTTCTGTTAGATAGGTCTATCACTAGGATAAGGTACTACTCTGTGGTACTAGGCTATTAAGTAATAGGTTACATTTCAAATCAGTAAGCAGTGAGCTGGAAAGATGATAGGTGAGTGGATATCCAGATTTAAATTATGGCACTTTCTATAAAAAAACATTGTCTTTTCTCATAATTAGCTTCTTGCTATGCAAGTGAGTATGTTACTTTAGTTTTCCATGTGAATGCTAATGAAATTATGAGAAATATATTTTAAATCTTATTTTAAATAGAGTAAGAATCCTGGAAGTAGAACTGGTGTATCTATATATCTCAAGGTAAAAATGTTCCTAGCAGTCATTGCTTAATTAATCCCATCTAGGACTAAGTGCTAAGGGTCTCTACTATCTGTCAGTTTATACCTGTAAATCATAGTGAACCTTTTTGCAATCAATAACATACAAATATAGCTATCTAATATTTAAATTGATTTATTGAAAACTAGATGAATGCATATAACAAAATACATGCAGGTATTTCAATATAAAGTCATAATATCACATGTGTAATTTATATAAAATACAATACAATGTTTTCACAGGTAAGGATATGGGGGCTTGATGCTTCTTCTCTGCAGTGCTGGTGATGGATACTCTAACCTCATAAATGATGTTGAAGCACTGTACCACAGAGTATATGATTAGATTTTAAAAAATTGATGTATTTGGGTCATATTCACCCTTCTTTGTGATCTACTCTTTCCATACCCACATCTTTTTAAAAAATTGTATCCTTTTTTTATCCACTGTATTCAATTTATATTGTCCATATATTCTTTAATATTACCACTAGAGTATGACCAACTTACTAGACTCACCACT
Source organism: Rhabdomys pumilio (assembly GCA_030674055.1). Classification (NCBI taxonomy): domain Eukaryota; kingdom Metazoa; phylum Chordata; class Mammalia; order Rodentia; family Muridae; genus Rhabdomys; species Rhabdomys pumilio. The sequence continues at coordinate 17,970,152 of JANHMN010000010.1, forward strand.
GTTAAAGAAAACTGACTCTCTGTCTCCCTGGAGTAACTATCAATGACTAATGACTGTGGGTGGTACTTCAAGCCCACCTTCTTTCTCCATGCTGGTATTTGATCTGGCTTGAGCTTGCAGTTGATTTGTGCATGGATACCCATGTACTATATAATGCCAGAATTGCTGTAAATTCAGGTATGTCCAGTAGACACTTCTTCACCACATTCATCCTAAGGCAAAAAAAGTTAAACAGCATTTGTAAGAGACAAGGTAAGGCTTGTTGACCAGAACATCCACAGAGAGACTGCCCAATGCCTGGGATGATGCTTTGCACAACTGCAGACTAAATGACCCAGTTTTCTACTCAGGAGGGTGCTGACCTCTTACCAGGCCCTGGTGTTGGGAACATACAGAAGAGTAGCACACAGAGTCTTACATCCAACAACTTTGTATTATGCAAGAGTTCAAGGTGAGCAGGAGGCTGGATATCTATTTTAATTTACATTTCTTCAAAAACCCACTTTCCATGAACTTCTGTTCCAATGATTCTTTATGGAAACTTTCACTGACATTCATGACAACTCACAGTTGTATAGTCATAGTGGCTCGTTTTCTCTGATGACTCTATTTGTGTCTGCCTCTGCCTTCATAATGTCTTCTTTCAGGACTTGTATCTTCTTGCAGCCCACATTACTCTGAATAATGAATATCTTCATGGTTTCAACTGTTAAACATAGGGATATCTAGATACTGACCCTGAGCCCAGCAAGAGTTTTACACACACACACACACACACACACACACACACACACACACACACAGCCTTTACTATTGGAAGCTATGACTTAAATAAGAAATATCCCGCTTGGGATACTTGTTTTCATCTACTTTCTTTTGAACTCTATGCTTTATTCTAAAATTACTTTACTTCTAAAACCATTTTGTTCACTGTTTTCTAGGCCTATGAGCATGCTTTTGTCAATAATCCAAAGCTTTCACTTTACTCTGTCCTCAAACTCTAACTTATCCCTAGGGAATTGGTTGACATATCACAATCTTCGCTCTTACCATATGTAGCCAAGCAAACACACCTTCTGCCATTACCCACTGCTTACAGTGTGCTACTCTTCACCCAAGCAACCTATCAAGAGTGAGCTTCAAAAGCACAATGAGGCTGTCTAACATATCTGAAGCCATTTCAATAGTACCTTGACCATATATTGTTCTGATAAATGTGACAAATAAATAGTCATTGAATGAATCAAAGAAAAATCACAAACTCAGCAAACGTGATCCAACTTATCTCTACAGGGAGGATGGAGGATATGAATAGAAAAGAAATCTGTTTTTTCTTTCTTTCTTTTTCTTTCTTTCTTTCTTTCTTTCTTTCTTTCTTTCTTTCTTTCTTTCTTTGTTTTATTATAGCAAACCTCATATTTAAGTGGTTTTCTAATTTCTCCCAAGACCTCTGCAGGATAAAGATATCCAGTGAGAATTTCAATTGCACCAATGTGTACTTGATATCCAGATTAAAAGGACTCTATTAAGCAGTGCTCCCATTTGCTTTAAAGGTGCGCCCTCTGTAGTTGCCAAGCATTCTGTTTTCTCAAGCATTCTCAAGATTCATGTGACTAAAGAGTTAAAGTGACCTTAGAGGTGCAAGTTTTCAATCACCGGGGAAATCATGGATAGCAATTTAACAACCCCTGAGAACAGAGCTCAAAGCAAACAATGGATTACTATGTGTGTAGTGCTATTGTTCAATTGTTTTTCCAGAACCAAAATGTGACAAAGATATGGGAAACTGGAGAAACAAGAGTGAAATAATTATGCTTAATAATTAAACACTGCATTTTAAGGCAGTGAGGAGAAAAAAACCCTTATAACCTCTAAAAAACATATTTCCTCTTCTTACTTCAGAACAGGTCATGTCAGATAAACAAAGGCTCAAATCAATGCCCATCTGATTGACTCACAGAGGATGGAACATGCATTACAGTCTCTCGTCTCTGGTTCTTACTGACACCTCCATATGGTTTACCCTTCAGTGAGACCATGGAGTTCCGTTAATGAGCTTGAAAGAGTTGGCTGGGTAGTTGGCAAGAGTTACCTGCCATTAGCTATTTAGAGTTGTGTAAATGAAATCGCAGTTTCTGAGAGACCCCTCCCCCTTCACCCCTAAAACGTGAGTCATCCTCTCATTAGAGTCCTGCTTTCGGCAATTCATAATTACAGATTGTGTCCCTGTTAATCACTTGACAAATGATACTTCTCTGCCAACAGGTTTACTGAACTTAGTTTGTTTTGAAATCATGTCAAACGAAATCTGATGTGAAAGTTTGATTTTGGTCTCCTGGTTCAGTTTTCTTGATGTGTAACCTGAATTTTATCTTTATTTGTTTCTTTAAAGGAGCCCAATGTAACTTATATTACACAAATAATTTCACTCTGAGAACAAACACAGTCTTTGAGGAATATATAGATAGATTAAAACTATCACACTTTATTGTAGCATTTGCCAGTGTTGTTCTGGCTAAGAGGATGTTTGACAAGATTTGGTTTATAAATTAATGTTCTTTATGTTTCATAATTTACCTGTTTCTCAAATACAGTGCCCTCTCCCATAACCCCAAGAATTGGTTGTGGAGTGTTGTGAAATAAAGAATATAGTGTGTTACAAAAAAGAACAACAACAACAAAAAGTTTGCAGTGAGCCTGGCAGCACCCTTAACTTTTCCTTCATTTCAAATGACAGGCAGGAAATTGTGGTTGTCTGGAAAACTAAGAGCAGGAGCAATAGAACATATGCCCAAATTCATAAATAAGAAAAGAGGAAAGCATTGCATAGCATGTAAGCCCAGCACCCAAAAAGCTTCCTTTAGTTTTTTTTTTTTCAGGTTCTTCCTTTTGCTGGGGTTCAGAGTCTGTGTAAAATCATATGACTCCAACACTTAATTTGCCACACTGTCACACCTGCATATGGTAGCAACGTTGATGTTGAAACAGAGACTCTAAATTAAGCACAATTCTAACTTTGTAAGGGAAGAATCAAAGTTTTAGTATGTATTTAGGAGTGATACAGCACATACCTAATAATCCCTTTAGATTTAGTTCAGGTTGTCAGCCTTGAATGCATTCTCTTCCTCTGCTTTCTATTCCATTTGTGCTATTATTTATCTCACCATTTTAATACTTAAGAGATTGAATCCTTCTGATGACAAAAATCCCATAGGGCAGAATCAATGGTAAAGAAATTAGATTATTTTGGTTTTCTTACATTGTAAAGTATTCAGCTTGCAATTCACATTGAAGGGGGAAGCTTGTCATTATCAAAAGGATACTTGGTTAAGGTTTTAACACCTGACAATGTACAATAACATCTCTGTCCACATGAATAATGACATTGAATTTGAGGCTATGATCATGCAATGTGGTCTTAAATGAAACACAGCTTAGGAGATACAGGGAAGAAGTTAGCAATGCTTAATAACATTTCAGTTTATTAAAAACCAATTTGATACACCACAGTAACAAAATCAAAATAGAGAAGAAATCCCATAGTTACAGTGAAGAGAGTTAAAAAGAAGATATTTAAATGCTGGAATATAGAATACAAGGTAGAAGGAAATGAAGTGCTGATTCTTCTGTAAGGCAGACTTATATTGAACTAGCTGCCTCAAGTACAAACATTGATGAATTAACGTAGTTTCATCTTCTTTCATTGGTCGACTCTGGTGTATATTCTTTCTTGATGGGTTTGACAAACTCAAGGTCTCAGAGCTCCAAAACATTTTGTGAGTTGAATTTAATACCCTGTGCTACAGGGCGAAATGTCACAGTCCCCAAGTATAAAAGTGGAATTAGCTTCTTGCTCAGGGAACAGGCTCTAAGAAATCTTATTTGAAAACCTGCTGGGTCAACCCCTAAAATTTCTAATACTTTTGTCTAATTATTTTCTTTTCATGGTCCTAGAATAAGCTCTAGGTTTATATTCGACTACATTAATCACCTGCTCTACAGAACACTGTCAGATAACTGTGTGAGAAACTTGTCTCATTTCTCCTATTTGCTTACATTCAGACTTCCAAGGGAAAATCTGTAGTTAGTTTAAATTAAGGAACTTCTCATGGGAAGGAAATAAATCATAAGAAAAATATTTAATCTTACTGACCTGGTATTACACAGGCAGTATTCACATTTCATCTAGAGTTTTAGTTTAAAATAACCAGACAAAAGTGGACAAGGACCTCAGAGGGATTCCTTTCTGTTTCATTGTCCCTCCACAGAGACAATTTCTTACCTTGGTTTTTAAGAGAGAGGCTCGTTTACTCTGAGTTCCTCTTGACCTTCTCCGTCTGCCAGGTTTTCACCCATATCTATGATCACTACTTAGGACTGTCCACCACGTGTCTCATCATCCCAAACCGCCTCCCTGTTTGCTCATCTCTGAGTCTCTGTTCCCTGAATCATCCTTGATATACAGTGGATGCCCAGGTCTAAGTTGAATGGATGAATGTGTGCAATCCACTTACATGTATAAAGCCAGTGTACACCATTTTGGACAGTCATGCAAATTTTTACAATACATTTGTCCTGTCTTCTATCTGCTTTTCTGGCTTCTTATCCCTGTCACTTGAGCAGATTATCAATTCAGAGGACTGGAGAGATGATTTAATACACATTGTCTTCTAGGAACTCCATAGGAGAATATGGTTCTTCTATGGTGCATATCCATGACTAAATCCACTTGCTTTTGTCTATGAATTGAATTAGTCAGGAAAGCAAGTTTATCTTTTATTAAATTCCCCCAAACAGCCCAAATTATGTATGCTTATAACATGCATTTTTAATTAGTCTATTACATAGCTTCATTTTGTAACCTTGACTGACGTTTTGTCAGTGTATATATTTGTTACTTTCTGTTAGGCACTGAGTTAGAGTCAAGACGAGACTGATCTGGTTGAAGCTAGCAAGCTGAGATCAGTCTCAGGTGATCCTAGCCCTTCATGAGTGAGCTAACTTGAGGCAAGCTGGATAGACATTTCCCCATATCCATGTCTTCACTTGAAAAATAGAGATAACATTAGTACCTAAACCACAAACTTATACATCCCAGTACTGTCACAAGGATTAAACAACTTAAGACATGCCGCACAGTTGGACCAGTGCCTGGCACATGCTACAGCTCAATAAAGTTAGCTGTTATTTTTACAAGCATTTCAAATCCTTTCTTGAATAAAATGAGACCAAGCAAAACGTATAAGTACCAATATGTGCCAGGACCTTGACATTCTTTACAGTGCCCGGCTGACATAGGATGAAGTGGTGCCTAGGCTAAGACCCTCAGAGGAAGACTTAGCAGCTATCAACTACAATGCCTCTGCTCCAAGCCTGCATAGTGGTGGGTGTGGCTTTTAAGGCTCTCGTAGACCTCTGCTGAAGACTCAGAAGTGTTCTTGAGAGTAGGGAGTGCAGAGGTTATACAGGTCAGCTTTGTGGATCAAATGTTAGGTCTGGACCAGATCTCCTGCCATCGTTGAATGTAGTGTCTGCAGATTGAGACCAACTCTGTTGATACTGAGAATCTTCCTTAGTCTGATTTGTTTTGACAAAGCCAGAGGCCACTCTCATCCCCCTCCATCACACACACAAACACACATTCCCACTGCTAGCAAGGCAATTCCTGTGACTTTGTCTGCCTAGCTCCTGGCATGTTTGAGAACCTTGCCTTAAATAGATTAGTGTCTCTGTGCTTCTCCCCACAAATGCAGGTGGTACCACTCTGCTGGAGGTCTAACATTCCTACCACTACCTGCATTTCTGCCTCACCCCAGCCTTCTCACTCAGGTCACCAACCCACAGGCTCCAGAAACACATCCAGGTGTTTCTGAAACTTTCTGAATCGTCTTTAGTAGTAATTTATTCCATATGTTTATTGCTCTCTGTGTGAAATAATTTCAACAGTTTCTTTTTTTTTTTTCCTCTTTGTCACTGCATTCAAATTAGCCCACAGTCAAATCCGATGGAGGAGTAACACTTTCAGAAAACACCAAATCCTGTGCTGAGGAAAGCCAAGGGATATTGCAAGCCTGTGAGAGGAAGGAGAAAAGAACAAGCAGTTGGGACTTGACATTAGCCTATGAGGAAAGGAGAGTTCTGGAATACCTCACAGGGGTTGGGAGAGCAGCTTTACTGGAATTCTGACTAGAGTTTGCATTTCCCTTGGGTGTCACTTTTATGAAACAAAGTGACGGGATGATTTCTATCACTTCAGAAGCTGCGTTTAAAAAAGATGATGCATTGGCAACAGCAAAAATTGTTATGGTAGAAATCAAATTGGTGCTTCCTTGCTGGAAATGGAGGGAGGATGGTGCTTGTCAGTTTATTTCTGAGCTCAGCTTTACAAACCTTAATTTGAGAGGATTGGGGGAGGTGTAATGAAAATCTGAATCCCTGCAAGAAGAGCACTGAATTTTACATTTTCATTTCATCATCTCTATGATCAAAAGGAAATTATTCTTTATACTTTAGAAGAGAAAGCACTGTCAGTTCTAAATCTATTTGTGGGGGAGGGGAAGGAAGGAAATGACCTATGTATCAAATCAATGAATTCTGTAAAGAAAACATCTATTTCTACATCAAGGCATTGGCCTACCTTGTGACAACATGAAGAATCATCAGTGATTTGCATTTTCAAGTGATCAAAATGTATTTTTTAAAATCAACTTCTGTTAATAGCAGCTTCTCACCATGGAACTGGAGTTTGATAACAAATATCTCATTTTTGCCCATTTCTCAGAACATTCTTGCTAAAGTAACCATCATCTCCATTTTCATGTATGGCTTTTCCCTTTGGGTGTATGGGTGAGGGCAAGGTTCTTATACAGCAGAGTTAGTGGTAACTACTGGTTTTATTCTGCTGTTGAAACACATTTTAAATGCAACTTTATTATTTGAAATCAATATGACAATAATTGTGATTGATTTACTGGACATTAGTTAAGAGCAAAATATTACACTTAGCACTGTGTATAAATCATCTCACTAGACTATTTCAGTAGCTCTGGGACGCATGTTGAATATTTTCTCCATTTTACAGGTAGAAAAATAAAGACACTGTTAAAATGGCTGAGTGACAAAACTGGCCTTCAAACCAAGTCCATTTGCATAAAGAACTCATACTCCCATTGTTAAAGTTGTGTGCAAAGTATACGATAATAACATTATTTCACAGATGATCTCTATTTATAATTGAATCTGGCTCATAACTCCCTTAAAATGTTCCTTTTAGGCTGAAATTTTCTATACTTGGTGTCCATCCAACTGAGTGGTGGCAGGAGGCAAAGAAAATACAGCAAGTTCTGGTTGAGGCAGGAACAGATTTTAAGATTCTGTTTAGATTTTGAGACAGTCTGGAGCCTGGACCAGGATCCAAAGCCTGTTGAAAGAGAGTTGCCTTTTCATAACAGCATGGAGTAAGAATTTCCATAGAAACTTAACTCAAGCACAAAAGTTGACCTGGCTTTAAATAAATAAATACATAAGCAGAAACAAGAATGCTTCCTATTTACTCTCCATTGACATGTGGTCATAGACTCAGCTGTTTTGGGTTTCAAGGTGTATTCCTTTCCAAGCAATGGCTTAGAACTAGCAAGGTGTTCAGATGCTTGTTTCTACTTTCCTACTACTGGGCCTTTGCTCTGCTTTTGATTCATAGGTTAGCTTTTGAGTTGTTCACTGTGCTCTGGGGTCTTACTGTGATAGCCCATGAGGTCTTTCAAAACAGGAGAGCATCTGTATTGCTTTCTTCCTTGTATACTTTACCTGTAGCACACAGACCTAAACTTTTAGCTTTGATGTTCTTGCCCATAGTTGGCCTTTGTGGTCTAGACTATTCAAAACAGAGTGGTAGAGAAGGTTTTCTTTTTGAGATGAAATAGAACAAAAATCTTAGATTCTTGGACATGGCCAGATTGTTTTTCCTCCCGGGAGTCTTTTGTATTCAAAAAATTGTCAAAGTTTAAGTATACTCCAAAAAGTTACTTTGAATGTGCTCTGCTCATATTCTACTACCAGTAGCTACCATTCTGCTGAGTTGCACTGTGGCTTCTTATTGTTTATGACTGCATCATGACACTAGCTATTAATTTCTCGTTGTTTCTGAGACAGACTTACTCATGCTACACTTTGAATATTCAAGAGAAGGAAAGTGCTCATTGTTCACTGACTATATTTAGTCAGAACACTATTCTTAAACCTATGTATATTTCGTTAACTGTATCTCACAGTAAATAAATAAGTAAATAAGATAAATAATAAATAGAAAATAACTATTTTGTGCTTTCAAATAAAAATTCAATTGCATTTGTATTAACACAAATGTATTTATTTCAATCATTTATTAGAAATCATGATTATAATCTACAATTCTGAATATAATTGAACAGTTGATACTTTGTTGAGTACTTATTGATATCTACTCACTACCAGATTTTAAATAAGCATTTAGGAGGATTCACTTTAGGAGAGCCCTGGGAAACTGCAGAAGCAGGAAGGAAGGGCTCGGGGTTGATAGAGCCAGGTAACCAAAGGGAGAGTAAGTGGATGGTAGGGCGAAAAAGGACACATGGTCTCTGGGCCTGGTTAATGATACAAAGATTTTGGAGGGACATTAGGAAGTTTGAATGATGAATATGATCTGCTGTTTCTCTGCATTCTGTTGAGAACAGACACAAAATGTCAAGGACAGGAGCAAGGAGAACTATTAAGGGAAGATAGCGCCTGTGACTGAGGATGGCACCTTCAGAGAGAAGAAAAGTGACAGGATTTTATACACAGCTTGGAAACTTCATTCTTAGACTGCAGGACTTTGTGTAATATACATATAAATATTATATAGTCTCAGCATATGGTATCACCAAGGATTATGAGCTTTGGTCTGGATCTTGTAATTGAGAACATAATTAACAAGAAAGATGTTTCCTCCTAAAGATAATTACTTAAAATCTAAAATGAACTCCTCAAAGCTTTAGCACTTGGATAAAATGATCCACATTATTATATATTCCTGGGAGCTTAAGTACTTATTGAAAAGTATAAATAATCTAATAAGCAAGGCAGTCTATACATTATTATTCTTCAGGATCTGAGACTATTCTAAATAATAATAATTCTATTAAGACTATTCTAAATAATTAAATAATCTATTTTTTTATTGGAACAGTAAATAAAGCCCCGAGTCAGAGCTCTCACAGTAGTTTTCTATGGCAACCCATATTACCTGATCTTAGAAGAAACACACAGCTCATTTCAGAGGGTATAAAAACAAGGCAGGGTAGTTCTAATATGAAGTGGGCCAAGAAATTTTTAAGGCAAACCAGGCAGAAGAAAAAAAAAACAAACTGGGATCCTTCCAGGCATAGGACCATAGGACCGTATCAAGAAGTGCTAGGCATGCTGTTGCAGGGGTGGAAAACCTACCCTGTGCTGGCTCACTATGCAAAGCACATGCAACAGGCTAATAGTTGCATGTGTATACTTTATTTCAAAAATTCTTTGGCTAGAAGACCTAAGGTAACCAGGCAGAAATTGAATGTTTGACAAATGTGTGGTAGTTTGACTATTAAAATCTCTGGTCACGGATAATAATGCAATGCTCCTTGGCGGGCAAAATGAAAAGCTATCAGAATAATATTTGCTTTCATCTGGTCTGATATAATGCCGAGAGTACCCGCTTATTTGTGGTTTCTTCCTGGGGTGCGTTCTGAATCCCATAAATTTCAGTTCCAGGGAGAGCAGTGCTGAGGTGGAGGAAAAAAGCCCAAATTTCTCTTCTCTGATTTAAAAACTGTCTCCCACAGTGAGCTTCTCTGTTTGTCAAAAACTCTAATTGGTGTTTTCTCAACTTGCTGCTTGGCTGGTTTCTTTCTATTGATTTCATTTGGGGTTTGTAAAGCTGTATTTGGAACCCTTTCCAGAGTTTGTTTGGAAGCTCATTTTTAATTTTAATGAAAATGCATTTTTAAAAATGTATATTATACCACCCTGCGGATTTTGCTCAAATAAACCTGCTACTATTTTCAATGACTTCCAGCCATTTTAGTGCCTCGGTCTCACTCACTAAAGGGACCCCTGTGCTACTCCTGGCAAAGTAACAAGATTAAGTAGAAAAATGAATGTTCTTCACTGTTTTTCAAGACTCTTAGCCAACAAAGGAAAAAAGATTCATTCAGGATCCAGAAAGCAGGTTTTCCCACCTCAGTTCTGAGCCGCTTCCGTTTCCCATTGGAAGTCTCATTATTCTGAAGAACCCAAGCCTAAGGCTATCTGCCAAGAAAGAAAATTTAAAACCAGTAATAAATTTAGATTTGGAATTAAATACTTTGTATCCATAAATTTCAATACATTTTGATGCTTGAGAAATATTTTTAAAACCTCTTCATCTCTATCTGTTATTAATCTTTAGACTAGAGTTAAAGTCACTGCTATAAATGCTAATGTTACCTCTGAGTAGGCAGTAATGCTAAAATCCCACTTACAAAATGTGATCCAGTCTCCTGGGATTTGCCTCAGTCCTGCCATATTTGTTTTCTTACCTTCAGGATATCCTGTGTTAGTCTTTTCCATTAAGTCAAGTGTCTTGCTGTTCCAACAAACCAGTCTTACATCTTCTGGCTTTCCCATTTATTAAGTAGCCCAAAGTCTTGGATACATTGTTTGAAGTCTCTCTGATGTCTAACCTCTGCTGTTCCACCTGGCTTCCTTAGAACTCGTCTTGCATAGGCACTCACATGCATTGCTCGGTGGCTTTTTCTTACCCCATTTTTCCTTCATCTTTCCATTACTATCTGTTAAAAGCACACTGGCAGCACATGTGCCTTGTCTATAGAAAGCTTACAGAAAACGACAGTAAATACATCAAGTTCAGTATCTCTAGTGATGCACATTCTTTGCTTCTCTTGAGCTGCTTTTCCTCTAGATGTTTCTACTATGAACTCTTCCCAACTCCAGTGAAGGAAGGAGAAAGAGCCTTCTACATCTAGTGGTATTTATATCTCTACTAGTTTTAATCATATTTAGTTATCCAGCTTTGGAAGGTGTGCTGTAAGTGGAATGACCCCAAACAAGCTTTAGGCAGAGTACTCCATCTACTGTGTATCACAGATCCTAAGAGATCTGTCTTAATTTCTTCATTTCTAAAAGGGATATAATAATGTCTATTTGTTAAGGGTTTAAAGATGTAATAAAGTGATGATTCATGAAAGTTCACTTAACAGAGTTATCCAAATGTAAGCCATTGCTAATTATGAAAATAAATGGAAATTAGCAGAAGTCTTAAAGTATGATAGTATGAGATTTTTCCATAGCAACACATGGGTTTCTTCACTCAAACAGAGGGAGCATCATTTCAACTGTACCTTATACATGGCTTCCCTTTAATGTTTTTGCTTGCTTTTGGCTAGATGCCTCTTTGGTGTATGCAATGGTCCGTTTAATATCATCTTTCTTAAAAATAGAGTCACCTGAGTGACTAGCAAGCATTCCCCAAGGAGTTCTCCTGATTGCCTTATTGATGCAGGAATACATACCCAAGGAGCATGGGAAAAGAAAGACCATTTGCCTTTTTGCTTGCTCGGCCTTCCCTCTTGCTGCTGAGTTAGAGTTGCTGCTGCTGCTGCTGCTGCTGCTGCTGCTGCTGATGATGATGATGATGATGATGATGATGATGATGATGATGACGATGACGATGACGATGACGATGACGTTGACGACGATGACGACGATGACGACGACGATGACGATGATGACGATGATGACGTTGATGACGACGATGATGATTTCTTCACTGATACCAGCACTAGCATTTCATCATTGACTGCCACCAGTGGCTCTCCAAGAGCTCTTTAGCTTTTGGCAGCAGATTGGGACTGCTGGGACATTCAACCTTGTGGACTGAGCGCCTGCCAGTTTCTTGGCCTTTTTCTTGTATAAAAGAGTCATAGATACTCTTGTAGTTACTAGCTCAAGTCAAGCTGACTTTAAAAATATTTCTCGCTGTATACATATTTTTTCTTTCTACCAGCGCTTGTCCTCTGAAAAATTATATTCAGGGTTTCCTTCCATACAACTAGTGCTGTGTTTTAATTCAAGTGGCTAAAGAGCTCCTCTGTCCATTTTGAATCAGACTGTATCAAAAGGACAAGAGCCCTGAACCAGTGGAATGGAGAAGACTCCTAGAGAACATTGTAAATCTTGACTCTTACTTATGTTTTGCTATTTCAGTGTTTTGATAGCCATCATTGCATGAAGATTCCATATGCTTATAATGAGTTTCTCAGAGGGCATAAAACTTGTTTTCCTCTTTCTATTCTAAATAACTACAAAATTTTTTTAGATTAGTTTAAATTCATAATGCACAATTGATCCCTTAAAAAGACTTTCCTAAGATTCTTTTATCGATAACCATAACACTTTGATCTTTAAATACTTTGCTAATTTGAAAGATAACTTTATTTTTCAGGCTTATGTTAAAGTCAAGGCATTGACCTCAGTCTGCATTCCATGAAGTATATACCAGCTTCATTAGATGATTCCTCTTCCTTTCTTATACTAGGCTCAACTTTATATTTAATGTTTTTTTGTTTGTTTGTACTAATCATGAGATTTCTACACCAGCAAGTCAATAGTGCTACATCCATGCCTTGTTGATAGGTTGTGTTTACAGTTAGAAAACTACAAAAACAGATATGAAGAATTTAAGTGTCTTTTTAATAAGCAATGCTGAGTTGTGTTTGCTTATACACATGCACTCACACAAATACACACACACACACATTTAATAACTTTTGGCATTCTCAGATTTTTATTTGATCTTAATAATCCTAATGAATCCTATGGTAGTGATATACATAAACCAACTGATGATGTCATTCAAAAGCAAGAAGCTCTGTATAAATGTGATAGCCAAAAGAAAATCTCCCTACAACCTATTTCATATCTGAATCTCCTCAATATGTTTTACGGAATTGAAGCCTAGCCCATCAAGCCTCCCTCTCATAAATATTTCCAACACTTTTGTACAGTAAGAACAAATGTGGAGAATGGCTCATGGATTGTCAACCTCAGGACTGTTGAGAATCTTCTAATAAAATATATTGTGCTTTATTTCTTCAAATGCAATGTGATAATGGCTTTTCTAATCACTCTAAAATATGTAAAGGTTAATTGGTTAAAATGGTTTTCTCGTGATAATAGTTCATATGTTAATAAAGAACATTATCAAATGCTAAGGAAACTGAAATGTTATATAAAACTTTGCATATATTTTCAGTACAAATTCTTCAAAATAGTAATTTTTTTCTTAAATATCTCAGTAAAACAACTCATAACATTGAAAGCTGTTAAGATAAATAGTTGAGGTCAGTTACTAATATTGGCTCAGTAACTGATAAGTTGTTATAAAAAGTAAACTCTATTCTAAAATTTAAACAGTTCAAGAACCAGTCAGAAATAATATTTTGGCTTTCAAAGATAGTTTCTAACTGTAGAAATATAGCAGAAAATGATAATATTATGTTTGGATTTTTTTCTCTTTCATTTATTTATTTAAACAAATGTTATTAAACAACTTCTGTTTGTCAGATCTTGGGGAAATTGCAAAGATCTGGTAATGAAAAGCAAATTCACAGAAATAATACTAATCCAATTTGTGGAATAAATATAGTATGTAGATGTTATTCCACTGGCATAAAAGTGTTCTATATGCAAATTAACAGTCAGCCTGGTTACAGGTAAATAAACAGAAAAACTTTAGTAGAAAAACAGTGAGAGGGCCACTCCAAAAAAGAGTATTAAAAGATAATATTTTTAGGAAAACACAAATTATTTAAATGAGCCTGGACAAATGGTTCTCAACTGGAGATACTTGGCAATACTGAAAGGCAATTAAGAAAGGTGGATTAATCTGTTATCTGCTGCTACTAATGCCAGTGCCACAGATTAGTTTCAAGGAAAAGAAGATTGTGTTGCTTATGGTACTAGTCCAAGGTCAAGGGCCTTGTATCTGGTGCAGGCTCTAACAGTGGCTCCCAATCTTGCTTGTTTTTTGTTTGTTTGTTTGTTTGTTTTTCTGCCAAATGTATTTTATTTTTTCCATTCTTTTTTATTGGATATTATATTTACATTTCAGGTTTTATCCCCTTATCCCATTCCGCCCACCACCCAGGAACCCCCTATCCCATCTCCCCTCCTCCTGCTTCTATGAGGATGTGCCCCCCCCCACTCCTCCTCCTACCTCTTCACCTTCCACACTAGGTGTCCAGCATTCATGGAACCGAGGATCTCCTCTCCCACCTATGCCTGACAAGGCCATCCTCCCCTACATATACAGCTGGAGTCATGGGTTCTTCCCTGTGTGCTCCCAGGCTGGTGGGCTGGTGGTTTAGACTCTGGGAAGCTCTTGTTGGTTGGTATCGTTGCTCTCCTCTTAGTTCTTAATCAGCCACTTAATCAGTGTTCCCGACTAACCTAGGCCTGCAGTCACAAGCAGCAGCGCAGTGGGCATACTGCCTCTGCTCAGCTCAGGCAGTTCTCTCAGGCAGCCAGAGACACTGGCCCTGCCACCTACGACATGCCAGCATGGGAAATAGCTCTGCCAATCTTCCATGCTGTCTCTGCAAAGCTAGGCAGTGCCCAGACCATCTTGCCATCCACGCAGGCCCATTAAGAAAATGAGAATCTAATGCTCAAATATTAATCAAAGGCTTTATATGTTTGGTAATGCTCAATAACAATATGCCCACACAATCATAGGTGTAACGCAGTACCCAACCTAGATATACCAACTACCTTTGACTGCTAAAGACATTCGCACATCCGGTTCCATGTTTCCCTCTCTCTAGTCCCTCTCCCTTAGCTCCTCCTCTTCCTTCTCCTCTTCCTCTCCTTACTCCTCTTCTTTCTCTCCTTATTCCTCCCACTATAGCTCCTCCTACAAGTGAACACAGACTATCAAGTAATGAACAGGAGCTCCTGTTGAATGTGTCTTGGTCGTTCTCCTCTTTCTTACAAACAGTATTAGTTGCTTTTATGTCAATATGACAAAATGCCTGTTATAAATAGTTTACTCTCAAGAGGAAAAGGTCTAGGTAGGCTCATATTTCAAGGGTTCAGTCTGTGGTTACCTGTTATAGGGCAGAATGTCATGAGGACAGAAGGCCATGGCAGAAGCTGCTAACATGGCTTAGAAAATAGAAACAAAATAGCAAGTGTCTTGAAATAACAAGAACTTGAAATAACAAGTAACTCACCCCAGTGACCTAATGCCTCCAGCCATTAGGGCACTCTCACTTCCTGTGGTGGCTTGAAAGAAAATGGCCCCTTAGGGTCATAAGGAGTGGCATTAATAGGTGCTATGGCCTTGGAGGAGACATGTAGCTTTGTTGGTCTCAGAAGCTCAAGCCAATTATCTTCCTGTTGCTTTCGGGTCAAGATGTAGATCTCTCAGCTTCATTCATCTCCAGCACCATGTCTGCCTGCATGCTACCATGTTTTCGCTGTGATAAAATGAACTAAACTTCTTAACTGTAAGCCAGACCCAATGAAATGTTTTTCTTTATAAGAGATGCTGTGGTAGGCCCTTGGTCCTGTGAAGGCTGGATGCCCCAGTGTAGGAGAATGCCAGGGCTTGGAGGCAGGAATGGGGATGGGGGGATGGTATAGGGGGTTTCTGGAGGGGAAACTGGGAAAGGGAATAACATTTGAAAAGTAAATAACTAAAACATCCAATTAAGAAAAGAGGACAAAAAAGTTTTAGTCTCAAAAAAAAAAAAGTTGCTGTGGTCATGATGTTTCCTCAGATCAACAGAAATTCTAAAACTAAAGCACCTCCTAAATGTTCCAAGTTTCCAAAACTAGAACCAATCGTTGGGCACCAAATGTTGAAGTCTTTAGCCTATGGAAGACAGTATATTAAGCCAGTATACAAAGCTACCAAAAACCAACTATGAAGGCTCTTTCTGAATCCTAATCACTTCCCAAAAGCTCCAGCTCTAAACTGTATAGTTTAATTAAGTTTTCACTTATAGGTATTCCATCTATTGGAAGAGGAGAAAATCAGATGCAAATATAGATATGAGGAATATTGGTCTTAGCATATGTTGAATACATGCCAGGATTGTAATTAGACATCCCACAAGACACAAGGTAGTCACAATAAAAAGACAAGCCCATATCTAAATGGCAATAGTTAAAGTTGGAAATACTGGTCCAAAGTACAGGGATTCATTGTGCAATGTCTAGAGGCTATATGATTTTCAGATGCCCAGAAATACTCAGATGAAGAGTCTTCATGCTGTACTACTTCGTGCTGAAGCTACTTTATGCTGTAGGTGACTGTGAAACTATATTATGCAAGTCTGGGGACACTATTGACTCCTTTGGGGACACTATTGACTCCTTTGAAAACCATGTGCTTCCTCGTGTGAAATTACACTGGATCTCTGTAGCTTACCAATCTCTACATTTTTTCCTGATTCCCAAACCCAGCGCCATTCCCCTCCCAGTCCCCTCTCCCACTTATTCACTTTACGTCCTGATCTCTGCTCCCCTCCTGATCCTCCCCTCACAGTCCCTCCTCCTATCCACCCTACCCTTCTTCTCTGAGAGGGTGGAGGCTCCCGGTGATATGGTGGTATCCCCTCACCCTTTCACATCAAGTCTCTGCTTGGCTAGGTGCATTCACTCCCACTGGGGCCAGACAAGGCCACCTAGTTAGGGAAACATATTCCACAGACAGGCAACAGCTTTAGGGATAGCTCCAGCTCCAGTTGTTGGGGGACCCACGTGAAGACCAAGCTGCGCATCTGCTACACACATGCAAAGCATCTAGGTCCAACCCATATATGTTCATTGGTTGGTGGTTCAGTCTCTGAGAGACCCAAGTGTTAAGGTTAGTTCACTCTGTTGGTTGTCCTGTG
This sequence comes from Rhabdomys pumilio, assembly GCA_030674055.1. NCBI lineage: Eukaryota > Metazoa > Chordata > Mammalia > Rodentia > Muridae > Rhabdomys > Rhabdomys pumilio. Next base: position 17,987,110 of record JANHMN010000010.1, read on the forward strand.
GAGTTTCTAACTCCTTTGGGCCCTCAATCCTTCTCCCAACTCTTACATAAAAGACCTTGAGCTTCATCCAAATGTTTGACTGTGGTTCTCTGCATCTGTTTCCGTCAGCTGTTGGGTGGAGCCTCTCAGAGGACAGTTATGCTCGGATCTTTTCTGAAAGCAAAACAGAATGTCACTGATAGTGTTAGAGACTGGTGCTTGCTCCGGAGATGAATCTCAAGTTGTGCCAGTTATTGCTTGGTCACGCCCTCAGTCTCTGCTCCATCCTCCATCGCTGTATTTTTTATAGACAAGATAAATTTTGAGTCAAAAGTTTTGTGGGTGGGTTGGTATCCCTATTGTTCCACTGGGGTTCCAGCCTGGCTACAGGAGGTGCCCTCTTCAAGTTCTATAACACCACTGCTGTGAGTCTTAGTTAAGGTCACCCCCATTGATTTTTGGGAGACTCCCCATCCCAGGTCTCTGACACCTACCACCCCCACCAGATGAAGATTTTCATTCATTCCTGACTCTCTGGCCCTTTCTCCTGTCTCTCTCCACACCTGATTCCCAAACCCCACTCCATTTCCCTCCCAATCCCCTCTCCCACCCAATTCCCTCCCTCCACCTACCTCCTCTGACTATTTTGGGCCTTCTTTCTTGTTCAGATGTTTTGATTTTGTGAAGTATAGCATGGATATCCTGTAATTTATGGCTAATATGCAGTGGGCTAGTTACAAACCTGCTGTCTAGAAGCAGAGGCTTCAGTGTTGATTGCAATGTTTGTTTTGTTGTTGTTGTTTTTTGTTTTTTGTTTGTTTTGTAAGCTCTTGCAGAATGGAGATAATTATGGTGCTGTAAAGTTGTTAGGGAGGAGAGCTTTCAACTATTGCACACTGCGGAAACTAGCATATATCACTCTAGATACTGTTGAGAGACCAAGGAATGGTTTCATCTGGGTTCATTTAGGGAACTAGTAACTTTGCTGGGATTGCTTTTATGAGAAAAAGACTCAAAGGCAGCTACATCTTCAAAATAATGATGCCTCAGTGCAGGTAACTTAAAATGAGCTATACCATTAAAGATTCCCCCTGTCCTCAGCAATTATTTATGGCATGTATAACTTCTGGTAAAGTTCCTCATTAGTCATGTGAATGCCATGGTCTGCTCCTTTATCCACAACCTATATTTCACCTCAAAGAAAATGGCTGCCCTAAAATTCTAGATTCCTACTAGCCCCTGACCCCCATCCCCTGCCTGGTCAGGCTCACAGTGTTAAGTTGCTGATTTGGCTCTCTGATCATTTTTTCTTAACCGGATCATAAAATGGACAGTTCTATTTTAAAAATTCATTAAATTCCTCTACTTTCTCCTCAGAGAGATGACAAAATTCTTCTATATTTATGACCACAATTAAATGATGAAATAGGTTCTCAGATAAGTTCCCGAACTCATACCTCACCAAGTCTATTCAGTTATTTCATTTCTCTCACATACTTTATAAAACTGCTTCTTCCCTATACCCTGCTATGTCCAATCTACTGACTCTCTGTTTTTATCCTGTATTTTTTTAAGTTATATTTTAACAAAATAAAATATAATAAGATAAAACAAAATCCATCACAATGAAGTTGGACAAGGCAAACCAACAGAAGGAAAGGAGCCCCAAGAAAAGTCATTAGAATCAGAGACCCATTCATTCTCACACTCAGGGTTACCCAAAACATACAAAACTCAAAGGTATAACATACATACAAAGTACTTGGTATCGACCCATCTACCATGGGCACACTGCCTCAGTCTCTGTGGGTTCCTATGAGCTTTGCTCAGTTGATTTAGAGGGCATTGTTCTCCTGGAGTCTTACAACCTCCCTAAGTTATATTCTTGCCACTTCTTTTTCTGTGGAATTCCTTGAACTCTAATGAGAGGGATTTAAAGAAGAAATAGCATCTAGGGTTGCATATTTTAAGACCTCTTTCTTTACATAATATATGGCTGTAAATTTCTGTATTTGTTCCTATATACTACAGCAGGAAGCTTCTTTGATGGTGGCTGAATAAGGATCTGATCTATGAGTATAGCAGAATATCATTGTTATTACTACTTTAAAAACAAACAAACATAACAACAAAAACAAAACAGTCATATTTGCTTTTACCCTAGGTCACTGGACGATCTGGTCTCAGGTTCTTTGTCTCCCAAGCAATGTGTTCCATCATATTAAGTGGGCCTTAAGTCAATCAGACATTTGTTGGTTACTTCCCCAAGTTTTGTGCCATTATTATCCTAGCATTTTTCTTGTAGGCAGGATGAATTGTAGGGCAAAGGTCTTGGGTCTGGTTTGTGTTTATGTTTCTATTTTGGTAGCCTGCACTGTACCTTTTTGCACCAAGGATACTAGACGATGGGGGTGAAGGTTCTATGTAGCTCAACAACTCAATGGTCAATGGATTGGGTGAATGTTGTCTTCAGCAGTGGGCAGTTGCTGAGTGTTTGAAGAGAAATCTATTATCTTAGCAACCACCTGGGTCGTTTGGGAATTTCCTTTGCCCAAAAACTCAATTGGATGAAATATAATCCTGGCACTTGAAGCATCATTTCTTGACAAGAGATGATCAGTATCTGTTCCGTCTAAGTCACTATTTGGAAACTTCAGAAGGATTGCCTTCATGAATTGTAGGAAGTTTCCACTGAACAAAGATTTCATACAGCATCTCCAAAGCCCTATTCTACTTGTCTCTCCCCACACTCCCTGACTGAATCCCATCTTCCCGCCCCCTTCCCACCTGATTCTTTCTTTCTTATATGTCCTAACCCTGGTTCCAGACTATCCATAAAATCTATTTATTTTCCCCTCCCAAAGAGATTCACATGTCCTCCTAGATTCTTTGTCTATGCCTGCCTTCTCTGGACCTGTAACTTGGTTGTCATTGTAACTTGTTTATCATTTATTTAGTGGTTAAAGCCAGATACATACCATATTAATCTATCTGGGTCCGAGTTACCTCACTCTGGGTGATGTTTTCCTACCTTCATCCATTTGACTACAAATTTCATGATGCCATGTTTTTCATAGCTTAGGAATATTTTATTGTGTAAATGTACCACATTTTTTTTATTCTTCTGATGAGAGTCATTCAAAATTGTAAACAGTAATGTTTCTGGATATTATGGATAAAACAGCAATGAATATGGTTGAACAAATGTCCTTGTGGTAAGATGAAGCATCCTTTTGGTATATGCCCTAGAATGGAGTAGCTGGATCTTGAGGTAGATCAATTTCCATCTTCCTGAGAAACTGCCATATAGAATTTCATGGTGACTGTAGACATTTGAATTCCGATCAACAATGTATGAGTGTTCTCCTTATTCAACATCCTCACCAGCAATCACTTGTGGTTTTGATCTTAGTCATTCTGACAGATATAAGGTGAAATCTCATAGTAGTTATGATTTTCATCTCCCTGATGGCTAAGGATGTTGAACATTTCTTTTAAGTGTTTCTCAGCCATTTAAATCTCATTTGTTAAGAATTCTGTTTATGTCTGCAACCCTTCTTAAATTGAATTATTTGGCTTTTTGATAACTATTATTTTGAGTTCTTTATTTATTTTGGATACTACTGACTCAGTGTTTTATCAGCTCTTAATCTAATACTCATCCCTGACACATGTTGTTCAAATTTAACTGTTTCCAGGACTTGTCTATATTTCCCTGGATTCCCATAGTCAAAAAGTATAAAATCCATCTTCTTTATTCTTCCTGCTCATTAAATATGTCCACCCCTAGTGTTTCTACAGCCATCAACAGATGGAGGGATTTGGTTTTAGTGTTGTAGTTCTGACACTAGACAAGCAGTTTTAAACTAACATGGAAGTTAATGAAACTGTTTACTGTACCAGGAAGGGTTAGTATCAGAAAAGTCAAGAACTGTGAATCAGAGTTTAAGAGGGAGAATATTTATTCAAGTACTAGTTGTGAGGCTCAAAGGAATAAAAATGTAATCACTACATTGAAATTACTATACATATACAATAACTTTATGGCTTCTTACTTTTGTGGAGTTGCTTTGTTGCTTTAAAAACAACATATCCAGTGTTGTGCATTTTTACATTAAGATGCATACCATAGCTGAACTGACTGTGGCTGGGTCTCTGTGAAACAAGAAAAGTGGTATCACTTTCCAATCAATGAAGAAAAATACACTGTCTACATGTGCTGACTTTGCATCCTGGAGCTTAGCCAGACAGACTGTCAGTAGCCTTCAGAGGATGCAGAAGGTTCATTTAATCTTGAAAAGCTCTTTGAGATTAGAATATAAATGAAGGTGGGGGTAAGAGAGAGACAAAAGAGTAGAGGCTTTAATTCTGATCACTTGATTGAGGCTTAACTAGTAACAAGTAGTGATTTTTCTAATAGAAATTATGTACTTAAAAATAATACTCACAAAAAGCTTACTAAAGGTGACTGAATATCTGGACCCTCATAGTGTCACATACCTGTTTGAACAAATTTAAATACTTTGAATGACAGACATATCTGAGTGAAACATCTCAAGTGTAATCTTGATGTTAGCATTAATATTATATATAATATTAATATATTATATTAAGTATTTGATATATATATATATATATATATATATATATATATACACATGTATATATATTCAAATATTTCTTCATTACTTGAGGAGCCAAAAGATGAGATCCACTTTGCTTGTAAGAAACTGAAGACAAGTTTTGCTTATACATGCTGAGAACTGAGGTCTTTATTGCATCAAATAACTCTGTTGGTAGATCAGTATAGGCATGTGTGGAACCAAACTTCATGATACCTTCTATTTAGTTTTTGCTGGCTGAGTGGGGCACAGATTATACTTAGGAATTGATCATTGTCTCTTGTCCATGAGGGGAGCTTTCTAAAAGTTTTATAATATCAAATTGATAGAATTCTTAATATTTAGTGCATATGGTTTCCTTTATTTTTCAGAGATTCAGATAACTTTCAAAGTACACTACAGACTTAGATTATTTTAGTATTCAGAAGAACCACCACTTTCCATCTGTGTGCTTGTAGAAATTAATGAAGAGAAAATAGAGATCAACACTTTACTATACCAAGTTTCCTTTCTCCATTTCTTCTCCCCACTCTTTCTTCCAATCACTTTCTTCTCTCTCAGCACTGGGGATCATCCTCAGTGCCTCATGTATTCTAGGAATCTGTATTTGCTCAACTTTATTTTTAAACTTGTGAATAAATCAAAAGTGCAGTAGTCGTGATATTTCCAGCAGAATAGGTTATCTCCTTTTACTGTGTCAAATTAATGCCTCCAAATACTCAGCTGTGTCCAAAGACTTTACAGGAAGCCCCATAGTATGGCTGTGGTGCCCCTGAGTAAGCTGATAACCTGAAAGCAGAGCATATAATCTTTTCAACATATCATAAAAACAGACATTTCATCCAGTGGTATTAGATTTAACAACAACAACAAAATTTTTCAATATACCACATAAATAAATTGATTGAATTAATGCCACATAAAAAATTATACAAAGATATATGAAGAAGGAAATATTGAACAGGGAGTCACAAGTTTGTGTTAAATAACTTGCCAGTGATAATACAGGTATGAGATAGACATTTTAAAGGGTATATTTCTATACATTTTAACATTAGATAACACACATTGAATTTTTTTGTTTCAAAATTATTAAAAGTTTGCCCATTGTTATCTTTTGGCATCATGAAATATTTAGAAGATTTTAGTAATAACATCCAAGTATCCACGGAGTTCTTCATCCTCACATTAACATCAGACACTAAGCCTCGTGTGAAAAAAAAAAACTTTTCAGGCAATTTTAGATACATATACTTTCTCTAGTGAGATTATACACTAAGCCCTAGTACTAGTGTGGAATGATAGAAATGCTAAATAAAGACATCTTGAGAAATCTACCATGAGGGAGGCATGCCTTGGGCAGCTTCTCTGTGCTTCAAGTTGGGTTAATTTGGTGAAATATAAGACAGCAAAAAAATAGTTACTATGAGAAGGTTGTCAAGTCCTTCACTGATGGACTCCTACTGTACAGACTTCCTCTTTGGTTTGACCTTATTCTCTTGACCTCATCCTCTACATCATGTTCTCATCAATATAAATCTGGGATAATTTTCACTCTGTTTCACAGTGCTTGTTTGGTTTCTTTTTTCTTTCTTTTTTTTTTTCCTTTCTAAATATAAAGCACCCTGATCTCCTTGGAAGAAAGGTGCTACAGGACAATCAGAGAGGGATTGACTAAAATTAGAAATATCAGCACATTCGCATTTTTTTCCCAATAGTTTGGTACTTTTGACAATGTACTATTTTAGTGTATCATGGGGTTTCACAGTGATTGTAAATTAAAGCTTTCCTTACATAGACTGAAATGTGCCTGACTTGGTAAATTCTCAACTTTCTGAGAACTCCATTTTAGGGAATCAATGTTAACTGTGTTTAATTTTAACCTCAGTGGCTTAATGACTGAAATGGATACTGAAAATAAGAAATGTAAGAGTAAACAAGTAGATGAGGCCATGATGCCTGGAGAGTCAAAGAGACCCTTCAACTACCAATTGCAACTAATCATTTTGTCTCAGACCCAAGAAAACAGGCCAAACAGACAATCGGATGCTTTAATTCTCATCCTCCCCATGAACCTGGCTTTGAAGTGCTAACTGCAGACCTAGAACTCACTGTTTTCTGTTCTTTCTTTTCAGTAAATATGAGCATCGGAGGGATCCTGTTGGAATGTTTTTCAGCAAGTGTATATTTGTTTTTATGTCTACTTAAAGTAATCCATTTTACTTAAATTCAGCAATACATTCTTTGATTTTCAAACTTCAAAATTGGCATTTGAAAATGCAAAATTGTTTATTGGCCCTCTTTGCAGGATAAATAAATGTCTGTTCAGCTCCATTAGTTTTAAACCCATGATTTAGGATTCTTTAAATGTGCTAAAATTAACAAGACTTAACGCTGTGGGTACAGAAAATGACAATACAAAATAATAAGTCCTGCTGAGAATTGGACATTTGACAGGATTTCAATTTTTAATCTGGCCTCTCAGTTTGGGTGATCCTTTCTTTGTGGCAACAGATCAGAAAATATTTGCTTGTCAATAAATGTAGGCAGTTGCTGCACCACGGCAGACCTGGGTAAGCTTGAAATTTAGAAGGTAATGCCAAGCCAGAAGAATAGCTGGAGAGAATATGGTTTGATTTTCTAAACCACCAAGTGATTTGGTAATTGTAGTTTATATTGGCAACTGAATTCAAGATGTCACAGTTTAGTACACAGTGAAGGTCAGTCATTACTTCATTATAATTATCCAAGGGCATCATTATACTATACTTGATTGAGTTTCTTTTTTGTAACAGTTTAAGAATTGTAAATGCCTCTATATTATATGCATATTTTTGTGAAGGTAACTAAAATAAAATGATGAATTTAAATCATATGTGGTATTCATAATATTTGATGTTAAAGTAAGCTTTTGTTACCTATATATAAATTATCTAAACAATTTTGTAGGATAACACAATATAATTATTTAATGGAAATAGCTTTCTAATTAAAAAATAAACTGTTTTTTAAAAACCATTGCAATTATAATAATATACCTACTCACTCAATTAGTGAAATAATTATAACTTAAGCTTTCTATTGTTTAATATCAAATCACTTAAAATCACTCCTCAAGTGATAAAAAAACTTCATTAAAATATTTTTAAATTCTAATAAATGACATAAGATAGATCTCTTTATATCACTAGTGTGCTACATGAGAACTTCATTTTAATAGAAGAAGGGATTATTATGATAATATAATTTAGTGTTCTCGTTGACCTGCACTGGATTATCATCACCAGACTGTGAATGAAAAGAGCAGGGATGTTTCAAGGTAGGAAATGTTCACAATTTTAAGCTTAAGCAACAGTGGGAAGGATATTTGCCAATCTGTGAGGATAACCTTGGTTGTCAACTTGATCAGATTTGAAGGTTTAGCAGATTACTAAATGTTCCCATGGGTTTGTCTGGACTTTTATGTCCAGGATGATTACCTAAAGGGAAGCAACTCTAAATGTGGTAGGAATGGGTCTTAAATAAAATAAGAAAGGAAGATAGGAAAAAGGGAGCAGACATGTTCATATCTGTCTGTTGGTGGCTCACCATTAGAGTGGTTCAGTACGGCCCCATTCTCCCTGCTGGTGTGAAACATGACTTTCATTTTCTTCCTTCAGGTTGGTTTTTCAGCTACTTGGTCACAGCCACAAATAGCTAAATAACATAGACAATTATTACCCAGAAGAGAGTCATTATGACTCTCAATTCAGGTAATTTGGAAGTTTTCACATCTGTTTTGAGAGATGTTTGAGAAGTGGTTTACTAATGTCTAGAGTGATCAATAAATAACTCAGACAGGAACAGTGGCAATGACATTTTATCAAAACCAACTGTCTGCCCGAAGAATTTATAGAAGGTTCAATTTTAAAATGAGGGGCTAATTAATTAGACCAAGGAAATTTCAGGACATCTAATCCTGTGCCAATAGTTTGGCATCTCTTTCTTCTCAGGTTTACAGTGATACTTAAGTGAGGGGTAAGCAAAAGTCAGAGCAGAAAATGTTGAAACTTGTGGGGAGCTGACAGAAGTCGGATATCATCCTTGCAGCCATCTTGACCCATATACCCTGATAAGAGACTTGTTTACAATAGCCTACAACAGCTGAGCACGCTCTGATAACATCCTGTTTTAGATACCTAGGATCTTCCCTTGGGTGTGTGAGACTTAAAGGTGTGTGACTTAAGGGCATGACTTAGAGATCAGATTTAGAGATAAGACCTAAGGGGGTGATTTAAGGGTGTGACTAAAAGGCATGGCTTAGAAGTGAAACATATAAAAGGCGAGAGGCAGATAGAAGGGCTTGCTTGATATTAGTTATTAGGCATTAGGTAGTAGGCACTTGAGACTCGAGACAGGCAACTATTATTAGACACTTGTACTTGGATGAGACTTGAGACTAGAACTTGGAACTAGGGACTTGGAGAGAAGAAGAGAGACTGAAGAATAAATGGGATTGAATCACACTCTGTCTGGTTTCCATTCCTCGAGTCCATCCTCACTCTCTCTCTTGCTGAACCCCAACCCACTAAACCGGAGCAGCTTGGGATAGTGCGGGCTCTAACAATTTAGCCCCCAAGGCTTTTGGCAGTGAAGGTTCCAACATTGATAGTATGGTCCCCTACATTTTGGCCCCCAAACGTGGGCTATTGATAGTGCGGTTCTCATCATTTTTGGCGCCCAACATAGAGCAGCTCGGGCTGTAACAGAAACCTTTGCAGTTTTCCAGGGAAATAAATATTTGTAGGGTTGAGGTTGAGGAAAGTGTGATGTCTAAGAAGATTAGAGCAAGTGAAAAAAAGGCAAGTGCTTTACAGTGTGGCGATGAGAGTGATGTCTTTATGGTCTCTTAGGAATTGGCCAGACCTATCCTATGATTACAAACAAGAAGGTAAAAGATTTATCTCATATGGAAAAAAACTCTGCTTTGAGAAGAGATCTTTGGGATTCCTTGTCCACACAGCAACTTGTAGACAAATATTTGTCCATGTTCATCCATCCAAGCATTGAAAATCCTCTATAACTGTGGTTTAAGAATCTTGTCACTGCTTGACCTGGAGACAACCATACAATGGTGGCCTTTCAGGCCTGAAAATGTAAATGAAGTTGTATAGGCTTCCACATAAATTTTAAAGAAAGTATTAGAGTCCCGCAATGAGACACAGAAGTAGAGTCTGCAGGCATCCCTGATAGTGAGCTGTAAAATTATGAAACAGAAGTTGAAAATACAATAAAACCTCCAAGAAGATGGAGATGCTAAGAATCTAGAAGCCCTGATGACAATGACACAGGCAATGAGAATCTGTATAGAAGACTCTTCATGTCAGCTACAAATGGCAAGACCGTAGGACAGAGCTGCTCCATACCCCTAAGACTGACATCCCACTAGCATGTGCCTTTATGCTGTCTTTATGGTATGTATTTATGTGTTTCTTTGCTCATAATTTTCATCTCTATACCACTATTACTCATTTTTAGAAAAAGAATGCTAACTCTGCAACATCAAGAATGTGAATCTCCTTTCCCCTTTTTGCACAGAATCTCACTGCTAGAACTTTACCTTGGATTTCAGAAAACTTAAACTTTGGAATAATGTTGGCACTGTTAAGACTATGGGGGTTCTTGAACCTAGAATGTAGTGCTTTGTATTGTGAGATAGATCTATGTGGACCAGATGCTAAGAGTTAAGGTGAACTTCTGATGGTTAACTATATATACTGTCAGCTTGTTTGGTTTAAGAGAGAACTAAAATGTTTTCAAAGCACACTCCTGTTTGTGTCACTGAGAAATAAAACTCCATTATGATTGTGGGTGGAAACATTTCATAGCCTGGAACAGCCATTCTCAACTTTTGGTGCCTTTGGGGATTGAATGACCATTTCACAAAGATTGTCAAACGCCATCAGAAAACACAGATATTTACATTACAATTCGTAATAGTAGCAAAATTACAGACATGAAGTGGAGAACAAAAATAATTTTATGACTGGGAATCACCACAACATAAGGAACTCTGTTAAACTGTTAGGAAGGTTTAGGAAGATTGTGAATCACTGGTATGGAAGCATTGATAAAATAAGTTGTCAAGGAGACATTGCTTCTTTCTGTTTCCTCTCTGCTCCTGGGTGAGGTATTCTGCTCTGCCAGGTCCTTCCCAACATCGTTGACTAAAATGTCTGAAACTGTAAACTAAAACAAATAACTTTTCCTCTAAGTTGTTCACTCAGGTATTTAATCATACTGACTAATATAATTATTTCATACACATTTCTAGTCATTGGCAAAACCAACTAGCAGCAGAAGGGTTGTAGCACAGCATTTATAACTGCCAACTTGCCTGCAATCAAATCCTATTTCATGCTACCATCATTTGATTGGCATGTGTGCTGGGTAGCTTTTTGGCAACCTGAGACAAGCTAAAGCCATCTGGGTAGAGGAGACTTTAATTGAAGAATTGTCTCTACTGCATTACCTGTGTGTAAGTCTGTGAAACATTTTCTTGATTAATAACTGATGTAGGAGGGACCAGCTGTCTATGATTAGTGTCATCTCTAGGCAGGTGGTGCTGAGTGTATTAGAAAACAAAGTAAACAAACCATGAATAGTAGTCTAATAAGCAGTATTCATCCATGGTCTCTAAATCTAGTTCTGTCTCTAGGTTCCTTTCTTGAGCTTCAGATTGGTTTCCTTCTACCATGGAAAGTAAGCTGTAATATAAAATAATCTCTTGGTCAGTCTTTATAACAGATATATAAAGAAAATGTAAAAACTATTTTTTAATACAGGATTGAGCTTTGGTCTATACACAGTGGGAAGTCAAAATGTCTAAACTGTCATGTTTTAGAAACAGTTAATATGAAAAAAGAAGAAGGAGGAGGAGGAGGAGGAGAAGGAAGAGGAGGAGGAGGAGGAGGAAGAGGAGGAGGAGAAGAAGGAAGGAGAAGGAAAAGGAGAAGGAGAAGGAGAAGGAGAAGGAGAAGGAGAAGGAGAAGGAGAAGGAGAAG
>JANHMN010000010.1:17998763-18028624 GCA_030674055.1 Rhabdomys pumilio
AGAAGGAGAAGGAGAAGGAGAAGGAGAAGGAGAAGGAGAAGGAGAAGAAGTTGCTACTCCAAGGCTTCATAACAAGACCCTGTCTCAAAAACAAAAAGGAAATCCAAAAAATATAACATTTTTTAATTTTTAAAAATTATTTTTACAATTGTAAATGTTAGATCTAGATTTTAATCTGAAACATAAAATGCTGAAACTGGTAGAAAAAAACATAAGAGGTACATTGCAAAGTTTAATTGTAGGAATAGGGTTTCTGACTAGAACTCAATTTACTCAAGAATCGAGGCCAATAAGGCAAGTGAAACCCCCCAAACTGAAAAGTTTCTGTACAACAAAGAATTGGTCAACAAAATAAAAAGGAATCCCACAGAGGGGGGAAATATTTAGCATCTATAATTTGGCAAGAGATTAATGTCTAGAATATGCAAATAACTCAGAAAACAAATGGTCAAAAAACAAAACAAAGGCAAAATCCCATTTTAAAAAGTAGACCTAAGACCTAAATAGAGAGTTCTTTAAAGAAGAAAATAATGGCTAAGGATATCACAAAAAATATTCTTCATCCTTAACACTTGAAGAATTGCAAACCAAAAATCTTTCCAATTTTATTTTGGTCATCAGAATGTCAAAGATCAACAAATAACAAATCCTGGGGAAAACTATCAAATGACAAAGAAAAATGAAATCATAAACTTTTAAAATAAATGGAATAGGTAACAGTTATAACATGTGTGACTATGGAGAGCTCATGCAGTGCCTCCTTGGTATTTTTTGATATGCTAATCAGACAGTTTCTTATACTATCCAACATTAGAAAATATGGACCCTAATGTAACATTGCATCTAAGAGAAGTTCTATGCCTTAGTCAATCATGTGCAGAAATATTTTAATGTTTAGTTTCTGTTGTTGTTTCAGTTGGTTAGTTTATTAGTTTGTTTTGAGATAGGGTCTATCTTTGTAGCCCTTGCTATCCCAGATATCACATTGCAGAACTTGCAGCCAACAGGGATTCACTTCTTTTTACCTACACTTCAATTCCTAAATGACCATGATAGCTATCCTAGACTAATATACACAGAAAAACTATCTACCATAATTGTAGAAGAAAGGAAAACCTTCTAGAGTGTAAAAAGCCTAAAAAAATATAGTCAACAAACCAAACCTAATAAAAATATAGAAAGCAATATTTCAAGATGAAGAAAAGAATGAGCATACCCAAGAGATTGTAAAAAGAAATAAGAAGCCATATTTATTCACACACAAGCACTACTGACAATACAAACAACATAGAAATCAACACAATGACTGCAATAGACTTCCATTCCAATAACAACTTTAAATGACAATGGCCTTAAGTCTTTAGTCAAATGATACAAATTGGCTAAATGGATCAAGAAACTAAATCTAAAAGAAAATAAAGGCATTAAATTTATTTGCCTTTTATCTATAAGAAATTCAACTTATCTTGAAAGGTATTCATGACCTTAGAGTAAAAGGACAGACGAAAGCACTCCAATGAAATGGGATCTGGAAGCAAACAGGTGTTCTCACCAAATAATCATAAGATTTTAGCTAATAATCAAGAGAATAAAGAGGGACACTTCATTTTAGTTAGACAAACACCTAACCAAGAAGACATTACTGTCTTAAACTTATATCCATAAACTCTGGTGTAAAAAATATCATAAAAATGTATTTCTGTATTTAAGGACACCAATTTACAACATTTCCTTATTAGTAGGTGAAATCACATTTGAATATCCAACATTCTTTACTAGATGGATTTAGAGAGGAACATCTGAATTAAAATTGACATCACATATTAAATGCATAACACTTATATAATAGTCTACCCAAACACAGAAATCTACACATTTTACTCAAAAATAAACATAAAGGATTCTCTAAAATTCATCACATCCTGGGACAAATACCTCTGCAAATTCAAAACAATTGGAATAAATTCATATGATTTACATGATCATAGTGCAATGATACATAAAACTGACAGCAAACAAATCCTTAGTAAATGTTTAAACTCATGGAGATTAACCACCTCTTTAGAGAAAGAAGAATAGGTCAAATAAGAAATCAAACAAGGAAGCAAAATCTTCAGGAATTAAAAGAAAATGAAAATAAAGCATAATAAAACTTCTTATATATATATATATATATATATATATATATATATATATTTAAAGCAGTTCTATAAGAGAAAGAAATGCATAGCTCTAAGTGCTTACATTAATAAAAGAGAACAAAGCACAAATAAATGACATAGTGATGCCCCTCAAAATTTGAAAAATGGAGAACAAACCAAATCTCTATCCAGCCAACAGTAAAAAATAATAAAATTTTGAAGAGAGTTTAATGAATCATGGAAAAGAAGAAAAAAGAATCAAAGAATCCAGGAGCTGGTTCATTGAAAGATAAATAAGATTGTCAAATTCTTAACCTAACTAACAAAAAGAAACAAAGAGACTACTTCATGTTAACAGAATCATAAATGAACAAGAAATACTACCATATACAATAAAGAAATTCAGAATATTAAAAAATGCTTTTGCAATCTGTATTTTATTGAGTTGGAAAATCTCAGCTAAACCACCAAAATTAAACCAAGACAAAAATCAACAACCTAAACACACCCATAAAAAATGAGAAGATTGAAATAGAATAAAAAGCCTTCTAACTTGCAAAACTCCATGGCCAGATGGATTCACAGCTGAATTCTCCCAGACTTTTAAAGAATATCTACAACCAAACCTTTTTACATTTTTTCAAACAATAGAAACAAAACGAAGATCTACAGCCAATGCTTCTTAAACTTTCCAAAAGTCCTACAATGCCAGTATCTTTCTAATACCAAAATTGTGTAAAGACAAAACAAAACAGAACAAAACAAAAAACTACTGGCCAGTATCCCTGATGAATATAGATTCAAAGATGCTCCATAAAATACTTGCAAACAGAATACAGACATACATCAAAAATGTTATTTATCATGATAAATTGGTGTTAGCCCTAAAATGTGAGGATGGTTGAACATATGCAAATTAATAAATATGCATACACACACACACGTGAAGACAAAAATTACATGAGCATCCCAGTATTTTCAGAGAAAATCTTTTGACAAAATCCAACATGACTTCATGATAAGTGTGCTAGAGAATATAAGAAAAATACATCAAAAAATAAAAGGTATGTATAAGAAATCCACAGCTAATATAATCCTAAACAAAGAAAAAACCTTGAAGCAATCCCAATAAAATTGAGACTGTCACCTAGCTTTCTGTCCCTAAACTTTTTTAATACTGTACTCAAAGAACTACCTAAAACAATTAAGTAAAGAGAAAGAAACCAAAGGTATACAAACAGCAAAAGAAGTCAAACTGTCCCTATTTTAAGATGAGATGATTCAATACATTAGAGAGCCCCAAAATTCTACCAGAAAACTTCTAGAAACAATAAAACAATGCAACAGTGGGGCAAAAGACAAAATGAATTTTTACAAATCAGTAGCTCTTCTACACACCAGCACAATATACACAGAAAAAGAGGTCATGGACATTTGCGCATCGACAATAGCCGCAAAAAACAAAGCAGACAAACAAAGAAAGAAAAACCAAAACAAAATACAAGGTATCACATTAAAAACCTTAAGCTTGTGAAGACAGGGATAAAGAAAGGCACTAGAAAATGAAAAGATGTCCCATGCTCATGACTGACAGAAATTAATATTATAAAAATGACTGTTCTACCAAAAGATGTTTATAGAATGAATGCAACCCTTAGCAAAATCCCCACCTCATTCTTCAACAAAATTAAAATTAAAAAACTATCCTAAAATTCATGCAGAACTATGAAAGACACTAGAAAAGAGAAACAACCGTGAACAAAAGGAACAATGCTGTGGCCATTACCACCCCGTATCTTCAGCTATATTGCAGAGTCATAGTAATGAAAGCATGATGTTGCTGGCACAAAACCAAAACAAAACACATAGACCAATGGAAAAAAAGTCAAACATCCAGACAAAAATACATATAACTTCAGCTATTTAATATTTGACAAAGATTCAAAAAACATATACTAGAAAACAGAAAGCATCTTTAACAACTGGTGATGTTTACAAGTAAATGAATGGGAATAAACCTAAATCTATCACTGTGTACAAAAACTAACTCCAGATATATCAAAGGCCTAAATGTGACCCGAAATGCTGAAACTGCAAGGAGAGAATATAGGCAGAACTTTACATGACAGAGGAGTGGAGAAGAAGTTTCTCATATCTCAGGTCACAATTCTCACAGGAGACTTCTGTTCTACTGGAGGCTATATCAGCACTAGAAACCCCAGGTAAGACAACCCACTACCCACCAACAATAGCGCCCACCAAGGTGTCCCCAACAACACCCCTTTCCATCAGGTTTATATCCCACCCAACTCTGCAGAAGAATCCTGCTTTACCAGAAGCCAAGCTGATACTTGGAACCGTACAAGCCTGTTTGATATGCTTAGCCTAGGGGTTGGCGCTACCAGATGTAACCTTGTTGGAGTAAGTATGGCCTTGTTGAAAAAAGTGTGTCACAGTGAGGGTGAGCTTTGAAACCCTCCTTTTAGTTGCCTGGAGACAGTCTTCTTTTTGCCTTTGGAACAAGATGTAGAACTCTCAGTTCTTCCAGAGCCTTGCCTGCCTGGATGCTGCCATGCCTCCAGCCATAATGATAATTGGCTCAATCTCTGAACCTGTAAGTCAGCCACAATTAAATATTTGCCTTTGTAAGAGTTGCCCTGGTCATGGTTTCTCTTCATAGTAATGGAAAGCCTAACTGAGACATGACCACCTGGGTACTTAGAACCCTAGAGGATATGCCATTATTCAGAATCCCAGGGGTCATGCCAGTACCCAGAATACCCAAACCCCAGAGTATAGGGCAAGTAGAACTGTGTCACCAGACAGAAAAGCTGGTAAAATAGAAGAGATTAAGGAACCCCAGCAATTCTCATACTTGAGAACAGTAGGCAGTTAAATTTGCTCTTGGATTTCTGTCCTGGAGTATGTGACTATGATACTTCACTAAGAGGACCAGGACAGCCAGTCAAGTACCATAGAGCCCAAAGTTCTCCATGTTAATGAGGTATCTAGAAGCTTTCCTTCCTCAACATTTCATCATGCACTAGATATAAGTAGATATACACCATGAGTAAGATGTATGCGTCTGTTTTCAACTATGAATAAGCAGTTTGGACAAGCAAGGACTGTCTCCTTCCTCAAGGACTGCCACACTTGGGAAGCTTTCATCATACAGAGCTATGTCTAAGTCTCCCCCAGATGGCCTTACTACACTTAAGGCACTCAGCCTGATATAAGCTAGAATCCCTTGACCCCAGGCTCATTACAGGCCTCACGACTTCCATTTTCAACTCTTTGAGGTTCCTAGCAGTGTCCTGGTACCCAGGAGTATGAGAACCACAGCCTTGGCCCCAGCCTGTGCTTTTTCTCACCTAGAGAAACATGGACTGGAGCCTCTATTTCAGTCCAAGTTTTGCCTCCTTTGAACAGCATATGCCTGGTACCTGATGGCAGTGAGGAAAGAATGTATGTAATCTAGAGCCTCTGTGCTTTGTCTTCCCCCACTCAGTGGCATCCTGACATCCCAGCATTGAGTCAAAATGCAGACCCACACCAGGGTTTATGCAGACCCTCAAAACCCCAGAAGAAACACCCTGCTGGATGTGAAGACCTATAGGTCACCAGAATCACAATCATTCAGGCCAGAAGAGCAGAAATGAAATAGAAACCAAAGGGAAAATCATTAACAAAAAAATCTGTCCAGAAAGATGGACTAAGATATTAGCACTTAAACCTATAATTACTTCAAACCCAGATGCCTAGAGGTAGAGTAAGAACACAATCAGGAGCCCAACTATCCTATTACATCAAGTCCTGGATATTCCAGTGCAGCTGAATGATAAGTAAACAACCGTAAAACCAATTTTATAAAAAGGATAGAGGACCTTAAAGAGGAAATGAATAAATCCCTTAATGAAATCCAGAAAAACACACACAAACAAATGAAGGGATTCAATAAAACTGGTCACCCCTAACAATAGAAATAGAAACAATAAAGAAAACACAAACTGAGAAAATCCTGCAGATGGAAAATCTAGGCAAGTGAACAGGAACTAGAGACACAAGCATCACCTTGTGTATCATCAAGTATAGAATACAAGAGATAAAAGAATCACAAGTTTTTAAGGAAGAAAATTGATATACCCATCAAAGAAAATGTTAAATTTATAACTCTTGGCAAGAAAAAAAATAAAGGAAATCTGGCACACTATGAAAAGAAAAAAATTATGAATAATAGTAATATAAGAAATAGAAGATTCACAACTTAAAGGCTCAGAAAATATTTTCAACACAATCATAGAAAATTTTCCTGACCTGAAGAAGGAGATTCCTATAAAAGTACAAGAATGTTATAGAACACCGAGTAGATCAGACCAGAAAAGAATCTTTCTCCAATTTATAACTACTTGCAAATGAAAAATTAGTTTTCACTAGCAAAATCTTACACTGGAAACTCCTCTTAAGAATGGATTGAATGTCCTGCAGTAAATAGCAAGCACAAAATGAACTGAATGTCATCTTTGGGAGTTCTTTGTTTCATAATGTTGAGTCAGAGGTCAGGATTCTTTGTTTGTTTGTTTGCTTGCTTGCTTGTATTGCCTTACAGGTTCTGTGTGTGTGTGTGTGTGTGTGTGTGTGTGTGTGTGTATTATGGCTGGTGATTTTGTATTTTTATGGTAATCCTATGTATATAAAAATGTATGTCTGTTTTTTTGTGTGTGTGTGTGTATGTTTCTTGTCCTTTTTCTTTGGCTCCTTTTATTGCTTGCCTTGTCCTATTCAGAGTTGTTTTATGTTTGTTTACTTTATTTTGTTTTCTAAGACAGGATTTCTCTGTATAGGCCTTGCTGTCCTGGAACTCATTCAGTAGACCAGACTGTTTTCGAACTCAGAGATCTACCTGTCTCCTCTTCTAGAGTTCTGGGATTTAAGGCTGTGACATCAGAGTCTGGCAGCCTGTTTCTTTTCTGAGAAAAGGCAGGAAGGATGTGAATCTGTGTGGAAGGTGAGGTGAGGATGAATGGGAGGAATGGTGTAAGGAAAACAGTTAAAATATATTGTGGAAAATAATCTATTTTCAGTAAAAGAAAAATATGTTTTAAAAAAGGTTTTGTTCAAACATACATTTCTATTAGTCTGTAAAGAACTTGGAAACAATTGTTTTAGTGTGCACAGAAGCTTGAGTGTGTACTTTGTGTTCTTTAGTTGTTTACTTGTGATTGCAAACACCATTGGGTGGAAGTATTTGAGGGCAGTGTGAATCTTTAAGAGGTAAGGTCTGGTAGAAGGTCATTGACTATATACTCTAGAAGGCCAGTTCTACCACTTTTTGAATTCCATTTAGAGACCTGTTATAAAGGAACAAATGGAACCTTCCTCTGATAGCTACATGGAAATGTGACCTCAGGCTCCAACATTCTCTCTGGGTATTGCCCTCTGCTGTTCACCCTGAAAGTCTCATTTGAGCTGTGCTCTTCTCCAGGACATTGAACTGCCAAAAGTGTGAACAGAATAAACCTCTTTCTTTATAGGCAGGCTACATCAGATGTTCCATAATAATAATAAAACAAACAAAAAACAAACAGAAACAAAGATCAAACAGATCTGGCCCGGGAAAGAGGGAACAGATTTAGCAAGTTTAACGTTTAGATAGGACCAGTGTTCCAGTGGATATCAGAAGAGATGGGAATCAGAGAAAATGGAGAATTATCCTTGGAAGGGAAGCATTACAGGGGTTGGAAACTTGAATAAACTTTAAATGTATGTGGAAAAAACACTAGATGAGTATAGACATCTATGGACTTGGTGTTGAAAATTCCTATATCAGCCTCAATATGAAATGAAATGCAAAATCAAATGTGAGGATAGAGGTATGTGGTACTCTGTGGCAAAATCCCTGAAGGTCCATGGTATATTCATGTCAAGTACCAACATTACAACATCACACTTAAACTTCGTGGTTGAAGACAGACATATTATAGTTTCAAGATTACTGGCAGTAACCCAGTACATAATACCATATCTGATTCTGCCCATCCTTTGACAACATGTTACCTTCAAAAGAGGTTTTCCAGGAGAAAAGGTCACTTTGGACCTGGTGAAAATTTCAGAAAGTTTTTTTTTAAAAAAAAATCTTATCTTTGTAAGAATAAATTTCAGTTCTCTAATGAAACAAGTATGTGGTGACTAGCTTAGGATGAATACAAGAAAGGATTTTAAAAATTATATACATGTGTATTTTTATTAGTTCTTTGAGAATCTTATGCAACAATTTTATCATATTCACCCTCCCACAACTTTTAAGAATATAAAGATTCTCTCAGACTCTAGAAATAGTCTTTGATAGGGTGTCATTCAAATTACTTAGTCATCTCATATTCTTGCTGCTGGCCTGTTCGTTCTGTCTCTCATGCAAGAATGTTAACACAGTAAAGGACCTGAGCATCAGAGAGTAACCAATGCTTACTTATGACATGCATCAAACCCTAATGACAATATCATTCCTGAGGAAGCTGCCTCAGTAGGACTCAGAGACCACAACACATAACAAATACATACATGTATCATGAGCTATAATTATAGACCACTATAGTCTGGCTATAACATCCACTGTCTTCAATATAGCAGCTGTGACAACTTTCAAGAGACCTTGAGAACAAAGTCTGAGATTCCAGTCACTCCCTTCTAAACCTCCTAGCTATTTATATGATTCTGAATTAGCTGCACAAGGCCTCATGGTTTCAGATGCTAGAATGTGCAGACTGTGAAATATTAGTAGAAGCAGTGATCTCTATCTTTACAGCTATGGGTAAGTTGTCATCCATACTGTGGTGAGACTTTTCAGTGATGTGATTGCTCGGGGATCAAGTATGCTTCTGTAAGTAACCTCCTATTCATGCTCAGCAAGTAATCTCAGTAAACTCAGTAATGTTGCCAAGCTGAGCACTGATGTAATCCTACTTTGGATTGTTGTTGGTGTCCTGTCCTGAAGGGTCAGGGAAAGTAGAGAGTTTACATAATAGCTATACACTGGAAAATGAATTTTCATTTAACAATAACTTGCGAAGAGGTCAGCTCAAAGCCTTTGGGAAAATCTGCCAGACCCCTTCCCTTCCCAGAAAAAAGATGTCGTTGGAAATAGTAGGCACCCTTCCCCTTCAGAAGAGAGAGGCTAATCACATTCCTCAGGAAGACCACTGACCTAGAGCGTTTTAGACACATTCCTCAGGGCAGGCTGATGGTTGGTCCCTGCAGACAAGGAAAGCTCTTGCTACCTCACTCTCTAAAAATCAACCAGTTTAAAAGTCATACTCTTCTGCCAATTACATTGTGCCTAGTGGCTGTAGCTTTATTTTACCCTTGAAATCTGTATAAAAACTGGCCAAATGGGCAGTGCAGGTCATTGCTTCTCCTTTTGGATGTAGGACATCCCCAGCACACTGGAACAATAAACTCCTCTTGTTATTGCATCTATCTCTGCCTCCACCTCGTTCACTCAGTGGTCCCTGGTAGCTAAGGCTCCTCGGAGTCTTACACTTTGTCTCTTTACCTTTCTTTTTCTCTTCATTTGTTGGGTGCTCTCTATGTATCCAGCTTCTGATACAGTGTTATCGAACTAGGTACTATTTTATTGCTTATATTTGGTCTTTTCTACTTAAATATAACTCAGAATATTTTAGGTTGAGTATTATTACAAGCTAGTGCCATAAAATTTAAAACTACTATAAAATGCTCATTGTAAACTATAGATAATTCTTAAATTTGTAGGGAGTATTTTTTTTTTTTTTACTTTACAGTAAAAATTTGCATTTACTAAAAATAGTATTTGTGGTATGTGTGTTGAGGAACAACAGTGGTTCTGTATCATCTATTTCCTCCTTCAGAGTGTCCAGGCCCTGCTGCATACCAGTCTGGAAGTATGAAAAAGAGTCTAGAAAGGTGGAGTCTGCAGGATCCTAGCCTTGCTTAGAATGAGTGTGGAAGGTGGAGGCTGGAGAGATTGGGGAGAAGGCTTTCCAAGGAATGCCTTCTCTTGGGATTTTAGTGTTACAGCTCTTTTAGACAAAGGCTTTCTCTGAAGATCCTCAGTGAAACATCTGAGCTCACAGGAGCTATACATACTTAGTCAACTTTTTGACATTAAGTAGTTATGTTTTACATACTGACAGTGCTACTTTTTAAATTTTATTAAAATTATTTTCAGTGTTTTAAATTTCTGGAATTTAGAAATTGTGTATTTGTAAAATAAGGAAGTTTGGGCACTTATTTACAATTCTTGCTGAAGAATAATATCTTCAGATTGACATATGTATATCAAGTCTCCTATATATTTTTAACTACAGATTACAAAATTTCCATACAAAAGCATTATACCAGTTTTAGATAGTGTATGCATGATTCTCATAAAGAAGATCTCCAGTTATCATGACTGAAAAATCAAATAAACAACCAAAACTTTACACTAGTAAGTCAGTAAAGTTCTAGAAATCCCCACAAAGACTTCCTTCTACTTTTTAGTAACAGGCTACTCTGAGCAGCAAGAACCATCAACTCATAAGGGTAGAAAAATGGTACACAAGTGTATTGATTAGCCTTCTAACTGCTATCACCAAATATCTGATAGAAATTATCTAAAAGAGGATTTACTTTACTCACAGTTTCAAAAGCCTTTGGGCCATAGTCAGCTGGCTCTACATCTCTGTGCCTGAATGAGGCAATATGCTATCATACATGATTAAGTGGCAGAAGCTGTTTACATCGTAGCAAACAGGAAGTACACAGCAACTGAAAACTATTGTGGATAATATTATCCTTCTTCAAAGAATCATCACAGTGACCCGGTCCCACAAGCCAGGTTGTCCCACAGTTTCCAGAAGTTACCAAATTAGCACCAGCAGTGAGGAACCAATTCTTCAAGAGCCTTTGAAGGAAACACACCACATTTAAACCATAGCAGTAAGTTTGTCAGCTCTCTTCTTCATTCTGGGAAAACCTTGAGCAATCTTTGCTACAGACATTCAGAGTGCCTTGAGCCATACTACAGGCTCTGTGGAAGGGGCCCCCTCTAACTACGGAGCCCCTGCATTACTTTTCCTCTTTGCTATGCGTTTCTTTTTCACTCCATCCTCATGCTTCTGTGGTTTACTTACATAACCTTGCTACACGGTCTGCTTTTTTGAAAACCTTATCTAAGACATTGTGAGGCTGTGGTGTGCATGCTGGTGTGGGTCCTGTTGGGCTGAGTTGTGGGTCTTTTGTGTCTGCTGCCCCAAGAGGCTCAGAGAGCCAGAAATGCAAGGAATTCAACTGTGCTCACTCCACACTAGCCACGAGGATGCAGGCTGTGAGAAGCCACGTGACTCTGCTCCAGGTTTGGGGAGAACACAATCTGAGGCCCTGAGTGGGCCGAAGCTCTTGGGTTAGGGGATCCCCGGGCCAAGGTGGCTGGCCGGAACTGACTGCTCTGTTCTCAGCCCTTGGACTCTCAGGTGCTGCTGAGAGGCTGTGGGAAGGGTTGAGACAGGAGTATGGGGTTGGGGGAGGCAGGGGATGGGAGGGGGCGGGTCAACCTGAAGTTGAATCAGGAATGGGGAGAAGATGATGAGCTCTGGCTGTGCCCAGCGGGGAATAAGGCTCTTGGTCACAGCAACTTGCTTGGCTGAGTCATGGCTGGCTCAGCTAGCTCACCTGAGTGGGCAGCCTCCACTGCTGGAACATAGAGAGGTCCTCTGAGGGAGATTAGAAAGTGGCTCTGTAGTTGAAGACCTTCTCCATGGTTCCCTGTGGCGGGCCCCAAAGACAAGAGGTAGTCCATGGTCTTAAAACATTTATTGTTGTGATGGAAAGTGGATGAAGTTGTACCCGGTGTTCTTGGGGCAGGCCTGAGGTTAAATACCTTTTGCAAGTAGGAGGAAGGCTTGGGAAAGAATGCTTATTTGGCTATACCCTCTGGCCTTTAGGTATCTCATGAATATGGAGATATCTTGAGGCTCTGCGGCCTATAGTCATGCCCTCTACCTATAGTAAGTGACCGATGGCCACAAACCTCTCTTTGGCAGGGGCTGTGGAGGACTGAAACTAAGTGAAAGGAACCAGGGCCCAGGAGCAAGGCTGAACACCTAGGGTTTCTGGAGTTCGAGGCCTGCACTCAACCAGGTACCCAGCTGCCTCTCACAGCCAATTGCCCCACAAGGAATCATGTTAGAAAATATAAATTGCATATTTTAATGCCATTTTCTCTTCTGTTTATAGCCACAGAAATTAACACACATATCTGAAGATTCCTAGCATTAAATGAGCCATAGTATAATATATCATACTCTTACCACCACATTGAACATAATACTGGGACTAAGTACTAAGTGAATCTCCCAAAAAATGCTAAAAGCAATACAGAATATATGAGCACATAGATTCCCTCAACTCCCAACCCAGCTAATGAGTTTCTACTACATGAAAGATAATCCACTAAGTTTCAGGATAATAGGATAGATAGACATAAAATAGCAAACCTTAAGTTATTATTTTATTACCAGACTGTGAAGAGTTAAAGGAACTAAGCCTTTAATGCCATGTATAGTAGCTACTACTGTATAAAGTATTATCATGGACTTTAATGAATATTATAGAGACCTTATCTGTTTTTTTTTAAAAAAAAAAGAGAGAGAGAGAGAGTGTTATAAAGAGAGCCAATGATAACTGCATGTATCTGACAGTGAGGCACTTAGCATTCCTGGGAAACTAGGATACTGTAATAAACTGATGCGACCTTTGATGTGAGTGGACCATGACAAGCAAAGAGAAAGGTGGTCTGAACCTTTCAGAAGTTGTTATCACGGCAAGCTTTTTGAATTGTGAATGACGTAGGATTTCACAACAATAATGTTCTGAAGTCACTGGAAGATCTCAAGCAGCAGGTGGGACTTCACAATTCGCTGAATATTTCACTGATGGATGAAGCTTTTTACTGAACATTAGAAAAAGGATGCTTCCAGCCATTCAATAGGGGTTGTAAACTGGCACTTAGAGAAATGCTATGAGCTTCTGATATTGGTTCTTAAGGTATTGTCTCATTTTGAGGTTCATAGCAATAACTATTAAAAATTGATTAGACCTCTAAAAGTATCTTCCAGAATCACAGTAGAAGAAAAATATCAGGAAGAAGTTGTCTTTTCCCATGAAAAAATTCTGTAGATCCTATATAGATTCCACAGAATTCTGGGTTCATCGTGGCACCATACGAGGGAGTTTCACAGAGTTTCTGATTTAGACCTTCTTAGTTCTTGTAGATAGTGTCTAACATGTACTTAAAACAATTGGCAAGGCAACATCTGTTGACTTTAAATGTGCCAACTTCTAAGCTAGATTATAGTGATAGTATATGTAAAGCTTAAAAGACTTATTGTTATTTGTGGAGGGAAGGGGAGGATGAATCAATCAGTTAAGAATGCAGCTTGATTGGCTGGAGAGATGGCTCAGTGGTTAAGAGCATTGATTGCTCTTCCAGAGGTCCTGAATTCAATTCCCAGCAACCACATGGTGGCTCACAACCATCTGTAATACGATCAGAAGCCCTCTTCTGCTGTGTCTGAAGAGTGACATTCTGCTCATATACATAAAATAAATTTTAAAAAAATCTTTGAAAGAAGAGATTGAAAAATAAAAGAATGCAACTTAACATTTATTCATATGTCCTTATGCTCTGTAAAGCCCTAATCTAGACGACTGAGGTCACTCCCTATCACATATTCTTTAAGCCCACCATTAAGGTCCCCAGATATTTGACATGCCTTTATATATTTAATTTTTCATGTCCCATACATGTTTAGTCTGGCTGCTACTCTTCTAGAATGCTTCTTTCCACATTTTCTTCTTTGTCAATCTCTAATTAAACTCTTGTTTTTTTCCTGACAAAGTTATTACACTTACCTATCTATATTCATATCTGTCTAACCTCTAAAAGACTGATATTTGGGCTCACAGCCTTAAAGAACAGTATAGTAGCAGGAGATGAATGTGCAAGTGACCTTGAATGTCTCTACCAAGAGGTGATGGTATGAGAGATGTGAGAGAATACTGAGGTCTGAAGTAAGGGCAAAGTGAGGTAGTGGGGAGAGCATGACTTTCACATTGGGTCAGCAGAAAGTAGAGTCCATGTTCAGAGTCTGCTTGTGGTGTGCTCACTGTTGACAGAGCCCCGGAATCACCATAATGGGAGATATAGCAACAAGAGTTAGAAGAGAAGATGCACAAGGATACAGACCTATTCAACAATGTTATGAGATTTGGGACTACAAGTTGGAAAAACAGGAAGTCAAAGGATGCAAGGATACTTTGGAATTTTACATCATTGTCTTTCTTTACAATGTCAACATGGGCAATATTATGGCCTCAACATAATGTAGCACTGAAAACTCATATATTGAAATACCAAGCTCAAGTAGTGTTACTTAGAATTGTTGAGGCTTTTAGAAGTAATTAGCTTATAAGGATGGTAATATGGAAAAAGTGATCAGTAGTCATATTAAAGAAGCATAAGAGAACTCACTTGGCTCTATCTATCTATATGAGTTTACATTGAGAAGGTGCCATGTATAGGGGATGTCAAATTCACAAAACACCAAATGTACCAGTGGTTTGATATTAAACTATTAACTTCCAGAAATGAGTGAATTAAGTCTAGTATTTATATATCATGGAGCCTCTGATATTTTGTTTTAACAATCCAGGATAGGGTCATCAGATTTGAGTTGTGTGAAACACAATTCAGGCAGTGACTTAAGATTTGGGCGTTGAGAGCTGGAGAGATGGCTCAGCTGTTAAAGGCTAGGCTCACAACCAAAAATACAAGATTTGGGGGTTGAATTTCAGGTTTTCTCAATTGGAGAAGTCAATGAAAGTTACTTTGAATTTGGTAAAAGTATATCAGCTCTGGAAGGATCTAAGATTACTATATGGACAGGACTCAGACTCCAACTCCACCACCTATGGCACAAGCCCTCTGACCTCCATAGCCCCAAAGTATAAATTCCTATGGTCTCAGAGGTACTTTATACTGTGATTCTGACCAGACCCACTCCATTTTGCTTGGACTCTTGCCTAAAACAAATTCACAGAATCTAAGGACTCACCATGGTGTGGTTGGTTTCAGTGAGTGGCCCCACCCTCAGTTGTGTTGGTGCACAGTCAATACAGGATCATTTTAGTGATTCCATTTGACAACTGACAAGTTTCACCAGTTCTGATACCTAAACTTCACGTAAACATTCCTCTTAGAACACTAGGAAAAGAGGAAGTCAAAACTAAAACAAAACCTTAAAAAATATATACGCAACAAAGAAATGGGTGAAAAAACCATCAATTATCCTCAGCTAACCAACTGTTCTATAATGAAATTGAAAATTCACAGAGATAGCTTATATATCTGAGGAACAGCGCAATATTTAAGAAAATTCAACGAGGTAATTGAACCACTAAAATATAACTGGACATACTTGATATGAAAGAATCAGTCACTTAAATAAAAATTATTTCAGAAAGCATCATTAAAAGACAAGACCATGCAGAAAAAAAATTTATGGATAAAGGACATAGTGGAGATGAGAATATTAACAGACATATAAGGAAGAGGAATTAAAGACTATGAATGATACTGTCAAGAAGTCTGATATACATTCAGCTGAGAACTGAATAGTGTGAACCCATAGTGTGGAAAAAAAGAACAAAGATAAAATTAACAGAAACACATAGACTATAAATGAGGCTATAGGAGAAAATTCTCCAAACTTAGAAAGTAAAGAAGATACTGAAACACAAAACAAACATTGAACTGCAAGTAGACGTGACTATAAAAAAAACTAGGTAACTGATTAGAAATGGAAAGAATAATACTGAGTAAAGTCATCAAATATGTCTTAGTTAGGGTTTTTCTGCTGTTAACAGACACCATGACCAAGGCAACTCTTATAAAAACATTTAATTGGGACTGGGTCACAGGTTCAAATGTTCAGTCCATTATCATCAAAGTGGAAACATGGCAGCATCCACGTAGGCATGATGCAGGTAGAGCTGAAAATTCTACATCTTCATCTGAAGGCTACTAGCAGAATAGTGGCTTCTTGGCAGCTAGGATGGGGTCTTATAGGCCATACCTACAGTGACACAACTACTCCAACAAAGCCAGATATATTCTTACAGGGCCATAACTTCTAATAGTGCCACTCCCTGGGCCAAGAATATACAAACCATATCAAGGTCCTAAAAGACAATTACATGTTCTCTCTTATATAAGGTTCCTCACATTTAATTAGTTTACTTTATGTGTATAGCATAGACTACATAGAGACCCTAGGAAAATAAAAAATAAGCCATTTAGCAGGGGCATGAGTTTAGGAAGTGAAGATAGTAGATTATAGGTGATATAAAAGTAGAGACAAGTAGTAAGGCAAATGGACGTGTTTAAGCAAATAGTGGAGTCACTGTGATGGTGAAATTATGTGCCAGGATAAGGTTTAACCAAAAATGAAGTTTGCATGAAGAAGCTACTTGAAAAATTATGCTCCTGCAATTTAAGTATGTGTATGTGTGTATGTGTGTGTGTGTGTGTGCGTGTGCTGTGTGTGTGTGTATGTGTGTATATATATATATATATATATATATATATATATATATATATATAGAGAGAGAGAGAGAGAGAGAGAATCGTAGAACATAAGTAGCATTAAAGAATAAGGGTAGAACATATGAACATATGGAGCTGAAGATTTAAGCAGGGATGGGGAAAAAGTATATGCAGAAAAGTAAGGCACAGGATGGCTTAACAAATCTAAGGTTGTTTGAAGAAGGCTTTTTAAATACCATTAGTTTGTAAGGTAACTTAAAATGTATTTTAAAGGAGTTTTAACAGAAGTACTGGAAATTAGTGAACAGTTCTGCTGCCAAAAGATGAGTTATTAAATAAAAATCTCAGTACCAAGCACAGGGTATGGTGATTCGTTATCAGCTAGAGAAGCCTCAAATAGTATAGGTTATTGCCATTGCTCTTGGTTGTCCATCATTACTAGACAGTAAGACTGTTGATGATGATGTCATACGCTTTTGTTCAGGACACAAAGAAATCAGTTGTGAACTAGCCAGGGAGACTAGCCACACTAATGTTGGAAGAAAAAAAAAGACATCAGTGGTCTTATCCAGAATTGGAGCATGTATGCTACAATAGCAGTCTCCAAGTCAAGATGTGACCACTCTTGCAATAGTGGCAAGACTTTTGAGGAATAATCAACTGTTCTTTTGGTTAGATTAAGTCCTACTTCCCAGGAGGGGATTCATTCATACCTGGTTCTGTAAACATTTTCAAATCCATAGCTATGAAAGTCATAGGTTGTGTAGAAGAATTTACTGATGTTGATTTTCTAAGTGGTCAAATTGTCACACTGTCTTCTAAATATCTGTGTGTATATCCATTGATTTGTTCTACTGAGAACCTTGATCAGAGAAGCTTCTTATATAGTGGGTAGTTAATTCAGAAATAGCTTACGGTTCAGCATGTTAAGTGAGTGACTATGAATGCTGAGCTATAGACGAAAATCGATATCACATTTTTCTTAAGACTAAAAGTGATGGTTAAAGAAAAGGGTAGAAAGAATGTATGAGTGGGAGGATGAGGAGTACTTTGAAATTCTGTCCTCCGAACAGGAAATGGCTTGTGCACACACGAACTCACTACAACACTGGTCATCTACACATACTGTCACAATATCAATCCAGTTAAAAATTCCAGCATAGACAGAGGAAGGGCTCCCAAAGCCCCATGCCAGCTAATGAATGCTGCTTTTAACAAACTCTCAAACACTCAACACCTCTCCTTCTCTACACTGTCTGAAAAAAAAATCCTCAAACAGAATGCCCTTCCCTTCTACTTCGTATGCATCTCTCCATGCAATTCATCCTTCTGATTTCCTCTTCTCTATATCGTGAACTTTATGTTCATTCCCTGTCAACTGGTTTCTTGCTCTGCCTCTTGACCTGTGGTTGACTTTATTTATTTCTGTTTACAATAAACAGAAAGATCTTGGATTAAAGATGTGTACTACAACTGAGCCACACCACAGCTAGAAATAGTTTGTTTTTCCCCAGTAAACAAAACAATCTGAGTGTTCAGAGTGTGATCAATATCCTGCAACAGAGAAGTTATTACCAATTGATGACTACTAGAGAAGGAAGATTCACTTTTCTTTTAGGAGAATGGCCAGTGGTAGATTTCCAATGTCCCAGTAGATTCTCCATGTCCTGGTGGATTATCCCACATCTGTGTACGTATTAGCAGCATTAAATGGACTCCATAGGTTAAAACAAATAAATATATAATTAGATAGATAGATAGATGATAGATAGATAGATAGATAGATAGATAGATAGATAGATATAAAACTAGTAATCGATTTTTGAAAGAAATGTGATAGGCATCTTGGAGAAGGTTAGAACAGATGGCAAGAACTGTATATGATCAAGAAACAATGGATAAATGTATGAAAATTTCAAAGAACTAACACAAATAAAAAGGTCACATCATCGTCAAGATGTTATAAATACAAAGTAAAGAATGAATTCTAAACTCTTCTTGAGTAAAGCAACAGCAAGCATAAAATCAAAAGAACAAGTTGTAAAAGATTTCAAACTCTAAAGATAAACAAGTGGGAAGCAAAAATGACATATCCTGTGAAGTTATCTTTCAGTGTTGTTAGAGAAATGAGAATAACTCCATACAAATAAAAATTAGGGGAATTCATAACAAACAAGCGTCAAGCTAACACTACAGAAAATTCTTTAAATTCTATACTTGGAGGAGTAAGAAAACTATCTTTCTTCATCAGAGTACACAAAATGTATATTCTGTGAAAGAATGAGATGGACAAACAAGACCCAAGTAAGAACTATCCATATCGATCACAACAAATAAGCAAGCTCCCAAAATAAATATGGGATTAAAAAGAAGAAATACTAACAATTCATCAAAACAGACCATCATCTAACAAATTCAAAGAAGTATTATTTTTCTATAATAATCTTAAATATAAATGACATCAACTAATGACAAATATGAAGATGACTAATAAAATAGATTAGATAACAAAACTCATCTATTTGCTATTTCCAAGAAACATATTTAGCTTGCAAAGACATCAAATAGACTTAGTATATAAAAGATAAAAAACAAATTACCAAGCAAATGGGAGTTATAGATCAGCAGACATGGTTATGTCTGATAAAGGATATTCCAAACCAAAACTAAGAAGTGATAAATATAAATGAGTAAATAATAATATTTGTTAATTAAGCTCAAATTAGTAAAAGGAACAATTTCTCAAGAAGATAAAACATTTGCAAATGTTTTTTCATCAAATAAGGGATTCCTCAGTTTCATAGAGGAAACACTAAAGGGCATAAACTGGCCTACACAACAATAGACAGGACTTCATCCTTAGGTAAGTTTTTCAAACTAAAATAAACCAAAAGAGTTTAGAACAAAAAAATATACCATTAGTCAGTTTGGCTTAAGATATACAGAATTTTCTACCAAACATAGCAAATACAAATGTTTTTTATGGGCACACAGAGACCTCTCTAAATTGATTATATAGAACACAAACCAAGCTTCAGAAAAGGAAAACAAATGTATTTTCTTGAGTATTAGCAGATCATAATATAATAAGAGTATATATTAGAAAGAAAAACTACAGAAATTTAAAAGAAAATACAGGGTAAACAATACACTTTTGGATGAATAGTGACTTTTGCAAGACATCAGAGTAAGTTTAAAACTTCCTTTTTTATTGGATATTATATTTACATTTCAGATGTTATCCCCTTACCCCATTCCCCCCTACACAGGAACCCCCTATCCTATCCCTTCTCCTTCTGCTTCTATGAGGATGTGCTCCCACTTACCCCCTCACTCCCACCTCCCCACTCTCGAATTCCCCTACACTAGGCGTCCAGCCTTTATGGGACCAAGGCTCTCCTCTCCCACCTATGCCCAAAGAGGCCATCCTCCCCTACATATACATATGGAGTCATGGATCCCTCCCTATGTGCTCCCAGGCTGGTGGTTTAGACCCTGGGGAGCTCTGGTTGCTTGGTATTGTTGCTCTCCACATGGGGCCAAAACTTCCTTGAGTCAAACAAAAATGAGAATGCAACCTACCAAAACCATTGAGATATAGCCATGGTAGTCCTAAAAGGAAATGTTTTAGCTATTACTATTTATATTGAACAAATCTCAGATATCTCAAATAAACAACCTAATGATGATGTATCAAACTCTCAAAAAAGAAACAAATAAACAAACAAAAGTAACAACAATAACAAAAAGAAACAAGAAGCCACTATAAATTATAACCAAAAAATCTATAATAAGAACATGGTGCTGGGGTAGAGGAAGAGAAGTCTTAAACATATATTTAAAAAAAAAATCTGTTTTAGACTTTTATGTTACTAGAACTATTGAAGAGAAATAATAGAATTCAACATATGTTTCTTTTGAGTGATATTAGGCTGAAAAGAGATAATTCTATTAATATTTCACATGTGCATTATTTTATACTACTTATAAAATATGCTGGCACATACCATTATTATTCTTACCAGTATTTTACACAATGTGAGTCATTGAGATTTTTTGTATCATGTTAACAGCAATCAATACAGTAAGCATTTCACACACACCCCACACAACATAGGGCTTTCTAATCTCCTTAATGTTTATAATGCTATTTTTGATATCTGCTAATTTGTTTAACTTCTTATTCCTTTTCAACTCTCTGAAATTCCTGGGAAACAAAACGTAACCTTATGAGGTTCACATGCTGAGTTATCTGATTACTTTAACTCTTCCACAGACTCACAATGCAAATAATGGCAACTATTAAAGTCTCAGGAAGATTTTTTTTTCTAGACAAGTGTCATTTGTTACTTGAAGATCACAAATATTATAATACCCTTTAAGAAGTTTAAAATGTTGGCAATTGGCAACACATGAGCATTTGAGCAGGTCTATAAGCTCCAGTATTGTGATATTGCAAGAATTTCTCTGTCTTGCTTTTCCAATCATCATCATAAGCTAAGATAACTATTGATATTTAATTCAGTTACAAGAAAAAGAGGGTAAGTAGAACTTTTCACATGAAAATTTGCCTTTCAGCAAAATACTTTTCATTGTGAATGATTCAGTGGCTAGTTTATAGAGTCTTAAATACTATGAGAATATCACTATGAAAATGAGTTTATACTCTCTGTAAATCATACATTATAGGTTAATTGTTATATAAATTAGGAACCTAAGTT
The DNA here is from genome assembly GCA_030674055.1 of Rhabdomys pumilio. Classification (NCBI taxonomy): domain Eukaryota; kingdom Metazoa; phylum Chordata; class Mammalia; order Rodentia; family Muridae; genus Rhabdomys; species Rhabdomys pumilio. Next base: position 18,020,246 of record JANHMN010000010.1, read on the forward strand.
TGCAAACTAGACCAAACTATCTGATCTAGCTTATGCATAACAGAACAAAAGGAAGAAAGAAAAGGGAAGAAAGTATATAGGCAGGTAGGTAAGAAAGGAGAGTGGGAAGGAAGAAAAAAGGAAGGAAGGAAAGGAAAGAAGGAAGGAAGGAAGGAAGGAAGGAAGGAAGGAAGGAAGGAAGGAAGGAAGGAAGGAAGAACAGAAAATGAAGAAAGCAACAAAAGAATTAAGGAACAAGGGCCTTTCAAAGATGCAGAAATGTTTAGTACACATAAACTAGAGTAAGAAATCAAACAACTAGGATCCTTGCTAAACCTGAGAATTGAAAAACATTAGCATCTTCCTTGGCACAACATGGTTTTCAAATCTATATGACATCGCTTGGCTCCATTTTTAGTCAGCATAATTTTGGCTTCTATTCTTGTGTGGATAACAGCCAAATTCAACTGTCTTCTATGTCCAATCCTAGCATCTTTGTTCAGTTCTTCGACTGAGATTCTGTTTTAAATAGCCTGAAACATTACTGTAAAGAAAGATTTTCTTGTGCAATTTGAGGTACCTTTGTGAAATCATATAGTTATCATCTGAAGCTTTGTTTCCAGTTCAGTGGTTTGAAGAGTGTAGCTTTCTTTCTATCACTTGCTACAAGATTTCCATGCCTGCTTTCACCAGAAATTGCTTTGATTAATATAATTCTCTTTATGCTGTGATTTCTTTTGCTAGTCACTGCCCTCTTTGATGAGTGAAAAATGCAGGTGTGAGGTTTCTCAGAAAGGCTAAGCTTGAGATCAATGTGTGCATTCCCATCGTTACTACAGCAAACTGCCTTTACAGCTGATGTTTACCTTGTGTTCATAAAAATCCAAGATTCTTTTTACTTTTTGGTGTTGTTTTTTTGGGGAAGTTGGGGGTCTGGACCTAATTGCCAACAGATTCGATCATTCTGATATCTGAAGAATTATTTCAGAGGCAAACTTTGCATCTTTTGAATTTGAATTCAAGAAATGATGGGCAGCAGAGCAGAGCAGCCAATCTCTTTTTAAAGTATCTTGTTCTGTGACTCCAGCTACCCACCATAGTATCTGATATAAAGCCATGGTGGTATTTTCACCAAAAGACACTCATGACCCTCGGATTCTGTCTTACCAGTGACTCCTTTGATTGGCCCACACAACAGTGTTAGTCAATTTTCAGTGGAGTTAACCTGCATATTATCTGCTGGTTGCCAGTCACTGTCCTGAGATATTCTATCACAAGATCAGTTAATTCACGCATTAACTTGTCTTCTCTGTAGACTTTTTGATTTGGGTTTTGGTTTATAAATCGGGGTCTCACTGTGGATCACAGAATGGGCTGGTACTCACTGCAAAGACCAGGTCTGGAAATCACAGAGGTTCAACTGCTTCTCCCTCTTCAATGCTGTATTAAAATAGTGCCCCACTAGCCACTATACCTGGCCTTCTAAAAACATTTTTAGTCTTTTATGTATCAGTAAATAGATCTCAGTTGAGTAAATACTACTTTCTAGCTAAATATAAATAAAGAGATTTTAAGTTTAATTACCTTATTCTGATATGTTCAGAAGATTATTTGGGAAAGTTAATGAATCATCTAGTTACATACTAATCATATGCAAACAAAACAAACAAACAAACAAAACTACTGTTTGAAATATTCCCACAAAAGTTTCCCCATTATGGACCTGTACACAGAAAATCCAGTATTGATTGATACTTGAATACTTGAAATCCATTGGAGGGTAAAAATCATTGAATTCTTTATATATTTGGATATTTTTGTTTGTTTGTGGGTTTTTTTTGTTTGTTTTTGTTTTTGTTTTTGTTTTGTTTTTCGAGACAGGGTTTCTCCATGTAGCTCTGGCTGTCCTGGCACTCTCTCTGTAGACCATGCTGGCCTCGAACTCAGAAATCCACCTGCCTCTGCCTCCCAAGTGCTGGGATTAAAGGCGTGCGCCACCACTGCCCGGCAAATTCTTTATATATTATTCATTCATGGTATATAAAATGTTTTTACTTTTTCTACTTATAAGTTAGATTTTATGGCCAAGTGTTTTCCTTTGAATATTTTGACTCCAGGAAGAAAATTGAATAGATATAAACTATAAACCATGGCAATGAATTATAATTAAACTGTAATTGGATCTGACTACTGATGTTTAAAAATAAAAAAGACATGGAAATTGGTGTGCCTAGTTAAATGAAATAATCATAAATAAAATAATCAGATCAATTTCTAGCAATATTTTGTGATTACTTGTCACAATGCTAACTCATCTTCAAGTTGCCATTATTACTGCATCACAAAGTTTATTTACATTTTGGAATATGCTCTAAGTAAGTGTAAGACTGAAATGGCAACAAGATCTAAAATAAATTGCTATTTCTATACCTTTGTGCTTTCTGCAATGTATAGGTTTGGGCTTCAGTTTTTCATTTATGTTTCAGCTAAGGAGTGATAAGGTTTAGACAGAAATCATTTCGTCACCCTTACACATGAACCTCTATCCCATTTATACATACGTCCAATCACATTCTGGAAAATGCTTTGGAAGACTTAATTTATATGGTCTTTGTGTCAAATAGATAATACTCTGGGACACAGGTATAAGATGTGAGGTCAAAGCATTGCAGAGAAAATGCCCAGTTTCTGTGCAGCTTCCCATCCTTGTCAGACCCCATGCCCCAGACCAAAAAAAAAAAAAAAAAAAAAAAAAAAACAATATAAAGAATAATCAAGAGACTGTGATAGACACAAGCCCATCAAAACAATTGCTGTGACCTTATTGATTCCCGTATATGAAACTTTTGTAAAACTATAAAAATCATTTTAAATGGATCAGTTTACAAAAATCATCATCAGGTAAATGGTTCTACTTGGCTATGATACAGTGTATGATCTTAGAACAAAATAGCCCCTATGTTATCTCTTTCCTGATAAGTGAAGAATTGCTGTAATTCATACAGCTGTTCTTGGAGGCAAGCCTGGATGAACTCCACAAAGTGTATAATGAAATAAAAATAGAAACGTCTGTTTGATATTGCTACATATAGTCAAGCTTTTGTTATACTGACTTAATATTTATGGTCTCGTGATATGCAAATGAAAGACATTCAAAAACAAATATTCCTTTGAAACATTTATTTGAGACCAGCAAAATGGCTCAGTAGTTAAAAATGCTTTTCTAATCCTAATCCTGATGATTTAACTAAGCTTCATGGAACCCACATGAAGGAAAGAAGCACCTTATAACCTCCTATCTGAAAAGGGCATAGCAGACATACCAAGGACTTTATGGAGTTTGTGGCTGCCCTTCCTTCCTAAATTCTCTGTCGCTTGATTCTTTGTGCATTGCAACAGTAACTCTGCTGAATTCAAGTTAGTATGCTGTTTATTACTCTTCAATGTCCAGATCACCTGGGTTTCATGAAAATTCATATTCTAAATTCACGATTCTGGGAATGCCCTGGGAGGTTCCATTTCTAGCATTCTTCGTGATGCTGGCTACATGTGGTCTGAAGATGACATTTTGAGCTGTGAAGGATAAAATTTTCTGACTTTCTTTTTTCGAGGCAATATGCTTCTTGAGAACAGGGACTGCTGCTTGCTAACCTCTGGGTACTATGTATCAGACAGTAAATATGAGACAATTCCATGAAGTCGGTAGCACATTCATTTCCTAATTCTTCACTCACTTCCCCTGAAATAATGTGGTATTGATCTTTTATAGTTACTAGATAAGAATTCCAAAAGTAAAATATGTTTATATGTAAAATTATAAATACAAATATAGATAAAATATGTTAACCATATAGTTATATACTTAATATGCATATATGTATTTGTTTTCAATCTGTTTCTAATATTACAAATGAAAAGTAGACATTCTGTATGTATGCATGTATGTATGTATGCATGTATGTGCACACACATACATTCATGCATATATATGTGCATAAAAATGGAGGCTAGAAGTGAATGTCACATATCTTCCTTGTTATATAGAGAAGGAAGATACAGGCAATGTGGCGCAGACGTGCCCTGGCTTTGATGATTAGCACTGAAAAATAATCTATACTCCATTGTATTTTTTTGAAATATGAGTTGATTTCAATAATCATAAAATAGAAATTGTAAAATCAATAAATGTACTGTGGGTAAAGTTCCTTGCTTTTAATCCACAAACACAAACTAATATTAACCGTTTTAAAAATTAAGGAATCTAAAATACTGTGTGTCAGCTGTTTGTGTGTGTGTGTGTGTGTGTGTGTGTGTGTGTGTGTGTGTGAGCATGCATGTGCACACACACATGGAGACCAGAGGTAAATGTCTCATATCTTCTTCAAACAACGTCTACACTAATTTTGGAAGGTGTCTTCATAGAACTCACTAGTTCATCTAGATTGCCTGGATAGCAAGCCCCAGAAATCCTCTAGTTCCTGCCTCCCCAGCACTGAAAGGACACACCTCTGATGTATTTATTTGTATGGAGATTCTGAAAATTTAACTTAGATGCTCATGATTGGCAACTCCTTTGTGAACTTAGCCATTTCCCACCCTCTCTTTTGTATTCTTGATTGCTCTTCTTTTGGGCATTCTTGATGTCCTCTTCTTTTCCCTCATTCTTTTTGTCTCTGTCTTGTCCAAAAGATAGGATGTGATGGAGAACATGGGCACTGCTTTATAAATAAATAATTAATAAATAAATAAATAGATAGATAGATAAAAGAAACTGAAATTCTAAAGAGTAACAAATGTCATTTTCCTTAATCTGTTGGTATCGCTATGTGTCTAAGTATGAAGCTGAATTGTTTCTATCAGAACGTTTTCTGAAGCACTAAGCACTTCTAGATGCTGAAGTTGAGGGACGACAGCTCATATGTACCGTTGAGTACTCTGACAGCATGAAAAAATATCCTGGCTTCTGGGTGGTTTATCTTAATGTACCTATAAATGCCATACTGTATTATAGCTTCTTTGTGCTTAAAATGTTTCCCACTGTTGTACAGGGAAGCTCTGTCTGCTTTCTTATGATTTTTCTCATTAGGGCTCTCTCTTCAATTGTTGGAACAATTTATATTTCAGAATAATTCCCAACTACTGTCTGTGGCAGCATTTTTGTGTACATTTTACACTGTTAAGTTACCTTCAATCCGTTATCTTTACTGAGCAAGATACTGTAATATAAATAGTAACAAAATGTTTATCATTGCCATTTAATGTTTTAAAAACTTGAAAAAAAATTGAAAAATAATATCACATTTGGAATAGCACCTATGAACATAACAGAAATGATATCTACTGACATGCATCATATTGTCAATATTTTTCAATATTTCATGATAATCAGGTGGTGCTAAATGTCCATAATCAGGTGGTGTCTATATGATGCTAAGTGCATTTTTATTTTTAATTAATTTAAATTTTGTGTGTTATACATTAGCTAATGCACAGTCCCATTTAGAATAACAGTATCATCAATTTTTAGACCTTCACAAGACAACCTCTCAAAGATATAATAATCAAGCTCTTAGAAAAAAAATTCCAAGTAGGAATGGTTTGCTTTATATCAAAATAAACTAAATATTTCAAACACTATTTCTAACATTATTTCAGAGACATGCAATAGCACTTAATTACCAGGAAATTCTATATTATAGAAATTTAAAAAAAAACAGAAAAAGAGAAAGAAAGAGAGAGAGAGAGACAGACAGAGAGAGAGAGAGAGAGAGAGAGAGAGAGAGAGAGAGAGAGAGAGAAATGGCCATTTAAATCACAAGCTCCAAGCTGCTTTCTTGCCCTACAGTATATCTGAATAGGATTGCTTTTTAAAGAGACTCTTCACACAGCAGCATAGTACTTCTATCAGAGATATTAACCCAGCATTTACTCAAATATGCAGAAGAAGCATAAACAATGTTTATGACATGGCTACCATATGAATGTCATTTTATACACATATCACAGAAGTTTGCTTGAAATCTGAAAAATAATCATAAACTGTAAGGAAAATGATTTTCTCTTTGCAATGTTTGAGAAAAAATGAATGTTGTTCTCAAGGATAAGAAGTTGGGAGGGGAAAGTGGAGGAGTTCCAGGAGGAGTTGGAGAGGAGATCGGGGTGAATATCATTAAAATATGTTGTATAAATGCTTGGAATTCTCAAGGAATAACTAAGAACTCTATACAGCAAAATAAAAGTTATAATAAACATAGTATATAATGTAAAATTTTTAACGAAACAAATTGTAGTGAAATATTTGATGATTTGATAGGAGTTGCATAAACTCTACTAGTAATAGTAACCACATTGATGGAGAAAATTCAAACTTTCCTGGAAGAAAATGGCTTAAGCAGCCTGTTCCATTGTAGCCCTTTATGCTAAGGAATGCACCAAGAAACAACTTACCATGCAAAAAGAAGAACATTTAAATTTTTTGTTTAAATTGGACAAATATAGAAAGAAACCTGGTTTTAAACTATTGAGAAGACCTTAGATTTTATAAGAAACTAAAAGGCTATATTTAGTGAATTTCCCTCCATTGTTGAGGTTATTTGTTTAGTCTTCAACCTAGCATCCTTTTAAGAGTCTGGACCTGAAGGCAGCATCTCTTTGGGCCTCAGAATTCCTTCTGTGAATTAATATTTATTTCATAATTTTTTCTCTGTGTATATTTTATACACTGTTTATATATGTTCAGTCTAGTGTAAAATTGAGTTCTAGGATTTAAAATGAAAAAAATATGCACTATGAACTTTAAAGGGAAACATGTTTTTATTGTTTAGCCTTAGTAAATGACTTTTTCGCCGTTAAAACCCCCATGGCTATTACTGACCACATGCTGCAGAGGTACATGTGCTCTCTCACTTAAGTTCTTCTCCTTGCCAATGAACGCCCACAGCTGTTTGGCTCATTGGTACGCAGGGAAGGCAGGCTCTTTTGCAGATCATTTTAGCATATGAGACATATTGACATGAATATAACATACGTGCTACAGCAATACTATTCTGCTAACATTACGACGAGATGCGACATAAAATCTTAAATTACGTATTTCTGCATGTGCTTGACTCTTGTTTACTGTATCTGATCCAAAAAATAAAGAGGACTTTTATTATGAAGGTACATTCCTAATATCTTTTGGGTTTAAAAATAATGAAAAAAAATAATGGGTAAAACCCGACATTATCTTAACCACTGCTCCAAAATCATTAGGTAGAAGCAATGGCAATGCTAGTTGAGTAGAATTTGAGATTTAAGGGACAGGTATCCAGAAGGAGGGCATTGAGAGGCACAGATTTATCAAACACAGAAAGCAAGGAGATGCCATGCTTATTGGAAAACAAGCAAAGGTTTGCTGCTCTCGTGAAAGAATATTTAGAGCTGAGTTTACCCTAAAAGAAAAGACAGATAGTTTTCCCTTTTTCAAGTGGAATGTTGTGGTTATTGGTTAATTTTTATTTATAATTAAGAAGACATAACATTGCGGGCTTTAAATTGTAGATATCTCTTTCTTTTTCCTATCATTATTTAACATCTTTTATTGGCAGAAATAAGATTATCTTCTGCTGAAAAATTTTACACACATCTTTTGCATTCTGTTTCTTACATACACATGAGAATGCTCAATACCTTACCTAAGACAGTGTTATGATTCTACTGAGTGTTTTCCTATCTGCACACAACAGGATATTCACTACAATTTGGTTTTCACAACACTATGATTAAATACAATGTCTATACAAACTTCAACAATATGTTTCTTCATTACTGCAATACTCTACATAAGACCTTAGACTACAGCATAAATTACTCTTGCATTGTGCAGACCCTAGAAATCAGAAGCAGATATCAATGACCAAACTTCAGACACCAACTGAATGAGAAAGCATTCTTGGTCTGGAGCATAGACAGGTATTATTTCAGCTGTATTTGGAATTTCAGATTAAGATTTATGTTTTCACTTGATCTAGGTAACTATTATTTTATGTCTTGTATATAATAATAATCTTACTTGTCCAATCTTACTTAAGTTAAAAATCACAATATACATGGCAATCTAACCCATGCAAGAAGAAGGTGTGAGAATCTGAAACTAACTTAGATCCTGGTTTCCTGTGGTGGGGTGAGGGAAAAAGGAATTGTTTTTGTATACACCAAAGCCTGATGGGAGATGCTAGGCCACTGGATATTGTACAATATTCTATAAAACCTCTCTTGGTGAAGAGTTGATGTAATGTGATCTCTCCACCTCTTCTTTCTCTCTCTTTCTCTCGCTCCTTTCTCTTCTCTCTCCTCTATTGTTATTTCTATTTCCTCTCCCTACACTTTCTTACTTTTCTCTCATAATCTTTCTTCCCT
>JANHMN010000010.1:18028634-18109087 GCA_030674055.1 Rhabdomys pumilio
GGGGGGGAATCCTCTTTTCTAAGGAGAAAGGTAGGACAAAAGGATGGGGTAAGGAAGGTGAGATGGAAGGCCTGGGAGGAAAAGAAGGAAGGGGCTTCGATCCAGATGGAAAGTAAAGAAATCTATTAATAAAAGGTATTTTAAATCTCAGAACATGAAAGATAACCTTCCTTTTAATGTGTATGAAATCATTCTCAGGAGGCTAACGCTAAGAGGATAGTGAATTTCAAAGCCAGCCGACTTAAACAGTAAGATTCTCCCTCAAAATCAAAACAAACAGAAAGGAAAATTAAATTTTAAGACATAATAAAAACAAATACTTAAAAATGACAAAAAACCCTCTGCATTTAACTTTAATGATTTAAAATAGATACAGTGGAATAGTGAGATAATACGACAAGCATGTTTAAACACAAAGGCATTTTAAAGTATTTGTATATTTGACCCAATAATCTCTTTAAAAATGAAATCTACTATAATAATAATAATAATAATAATAATAATAATAATAATAATAATTAGACATACAGTCAAACATCTATCACAAAGAAGGTATACACTAAATCTTTTTAATTGAAAACTATTAAAAAAGAAATATGCAATTGGTCATTAATAAGATGGTGTTTATAGTAATGCATAATTTTACCACATAATAAATTATTATCTTGTGTATTCGCAAAACTGAGGATTTTTAGTGCAAGAAAATGATGGTATTAAAATATTAGCACAAATATATATAAATCAAGAAGCATAGAAGCAGACTGTTCATCTCAAAACTAAATGGACACAATCTTTTTTTAATATGTTGAATACATACTAATTTTTGTTGGTTTTCTCAATTTATACACTTACTGCCTCTTTCTGTAAAATGTAGTAGTAACTAAAACCAAAAATAAGGTAGATTTATTAGATGTTGTCAATATTATCACATGAACTTTTTATTATATTGTGAAAACTCAGAGTTAGTTCACCTATATACAATTGAGTTAAAGTTGTTAATGCAAGCTAGTTAGACACAAAGTATAGTTGTCCCATTCCTTAACTCACACTCCCAAGGGCTTACTAGTGGCAGAGATAAAATCAAAACTGCAGATAGATTCAGAGATGCCTCCCACGAATTTCTATTCTCACTCCAAGCACTCTTGCCCCTCCATCTCCCCACACCTGATTGCCATCCCCATTCCTGTCCATCCCTCTCCCATACATTTCCCTCACTCTACATACATTAATTACCATCCCCATTCCTGTTCCCCCTCTCCCATACAGTTCCCTCACTCTATCAAACTCCAGTGACAATGTTGTTTCCTCTTCTGAGTGAGATTCATACATCCTCCTTTGGGACCTCCTTATTATTCAGTTTCTTTGGGTCTGTGGATTGTAGCATGGTTATTCTGTACTTTATGGCTAATGTTCACTTACAAGTTAGTTCATATCATATGTGTCTTTCTGGTTCTGGGTTACCTTACTAAGGATTAAATTCTCAAGTTCCATCCATTTACCTGCAAATTTGATGATCTCTTTGTTTTTAATACCCAAGGAACATCTAGATTGTTTACACTTTCTGGCTATTACAAATAATACCACTATGGACATAGTTGACTAAATGTTCTTTGTGGGACCACTTTTGGATATATGCCCAGGAGTGGAATAGCTGGGTCTTTAAGGTAGAACTATTCCCAGTTTTCTGAGAAACTATCAATTTGATTTCCAAAGTGATTGTACAAGTTTGCACCCACGAGCAATGGGTGAGTTGTTTCCTTTGATCCATATCCTCACCACCATGTGCTGTCACTTGAGTTTTTGTTCTTAGCCATTCTGGTTGGTGTAAAATGAAATCTCAAAGTCGTTTTGATTTGCGTTTCCCTCATAACTAAGGACATTGGACATTACTTAAGTGTTTCTAGGCCATTCAATATTCCTTTGTTGAGAATTTTCTGTTTAGCTCTGTACTGCATTTTTCAATTAAGTTAGCTAGTTTGTTGATATCTAAGTTTTTCAGTTCTTTATATATTTTACATAATAGTCCTTTAATGAAAAGTAGGGTTAGTGAACATCTTTTCCAATTGTGTATGGTGGCCTTTTATGCTAAGTCCAAGACACGGGAGACTATGGTAATCTACGGAGTGACCCTAGCTAAGATTCATACCAGCAGGCAATATAGAGACTGAAGTTGCCACCTTCTTTAGCCAGGCAGAACTTTCAGTGGAGGGAAGGTACACCAACCTACCCACAAAATCTTCAACCCTAAATTTTTCCTGCCTATAAGATTGTACAGAGAAAAAGATGGAACAGAGGCTGAGGAAACAACTAACCAATGACTGCGCAAACTTGAGACCCAGCCAATGGGACAGAGCCCATACCTGATACTATTAATAATACTCTGCTATGCTTGCAAATAGGAGCCTAACATAACTGTTTCCTGAGAGGCTTCATCCAGCAGTGGCTGGAAAAGTATGTAGAGACCCACAGGCAAACATCAGGAGGTGCTCAGGGAGTCAGGAAGAGTCATGGATAGAATTGAGGGAAGCAGTCAAGGAACCACCACAAGAAGACCCACAGAAGCAATTAACCTGGGCTTATGGAGTCTTACAAAAACTGAACTACCAATTAAAAAGCATGCATGGGCAGGTCCTAGTTGCCCTACCTTCGTGAATTTAGAGCAGATGTGCAGCTTGGTCTTCATAGCGGTCCACTAACAAGTGGAGTGGGGGCTGTCTCTAACTCTCTTTCTTGCCATTAGATCTTCCTCTACACAGAATGCCTAATTGGGCCTCAGTTGAAGAAGATGTGCTTAGTCCTGCTGGGACTAGATATCTCAGGATGTGGTGGTACTCAAAAGGGCTTTCCTTTCTCAGAGAAGAAGTGGAGTGTGTAATGGACAGAAGGGTTTGTTAGGGGTGGGACTGGGAGGAGAGGAGGGGATGCTGAGATTGAGATGTAAAGTAAACAAATATGTTATTGAAAATTTTTTTAAAAAGAAAAAAAAAGAAAGAATTCAAACCCATGGGCTCTCAGGCAATACAGATTCTGTCACCTGTGTGACTCACCTCATCTCATCCCACTCTGAACCTAGTTCTTCACATGCCTCAGCCTTGCTACTTTCAGCTACTACAAGGGCCAAACCCTTGTCCCTAGAGACTTCTAGTATCCTCTTCCATCTACCTTGCACACTGTTGCATTTTCTTGACTACACTTTTCCAACATTAGGTCCAAGTTTAAAAGAAAAACAAAATTACATACTTTGAAATAATAAATAAAACAAAACATAGCTTTTGAGATCATTGTAGTAAATGAAGTAAACTGGAGTTAGAAAGGGTCTCATCATGTGCAGAATTAAGAATAAAAAACAAAAACAAAAATAATTATGGAAGTAGAAGGGAGAGAATTTGCTAGGGAGCAGTATATAAGAAGGCAGAGGAAAATGCTGTAAGGAAACCTTTATTTTGTAAAAGCAGTATGCCCATAAAATATATTCTAGAGATACAGAAATGAACAGTGAGAATGACACTAAGGGGCTCTAGAATGAAATATTTCTCTTTCTGTTTATTTCAGGAGTTTTGGGTGGCTAGTTTAAAGCTTTCCAATACCCTCATAGAAGCAGGAGGAGGTAGGATGAGATAGGGGGTTTCCAGAGGGGAAACTGAGAAAGGGGATAACATTTGAAATGTAAATAAATATGTATATCAATAAAATGTATATCAGTGCTCCAGAGCACCAGATTTGTTCACTTTTGATTAATATGATGAAGTTGCACGGTATTTTGTGCAGTGGTTCCAAGTCCTCTCTCAGATGGTTCCACATGCCTGCCATATAACTCAAAGTCAAGGGTTATCATCAAGTCATTAAGACTCAAGGTAATATTTGAACAAAATATAATACCAATTTTCTGCTGAGAAATGAGAAGTATCTAAAACGGTATTGCAATAGTCTTCTTTTTTTTCAAATAGAAAATATGCTAGAAACCTAAATTGAAGCAGGCCTGTGGGCTTTATCTTAGCTCTTTTCACCTATTCAGTTTTCCTATCAAACACGGACATAAAACATCTCGAGACTGCTCTAAGGGAGATAAGTTCTTTAAGGATGGGTTGGTTACTTTTCTGTTGCTGCAACAAAAACACCATGATCCAAAGTAGCTTATGGAATAGAGTTTCTATTGAGCCTACTAGTTGCAGATGGGTTAGAGTCCATTGTGGTGGGGAGGCATGACAGTAAGCAGTAGGCATCATGACAATAGCAGGAAGCTAAAAGATGACACCTCCAACAACATGCAGAAAGCTGAAAATAATCTGGAAGTGACATAAGGCTATCTCTCAAAGCCCAGCCCCAATTACATGCTACCTCCAGCAAACCTATATCTCCTAGAGATTCTATAACCTCTCTCACACAGTACAACAAACTGTGGACCAAGGAGAAATAATTCACATTCAAACTACTATGTCTCATTACTTGGGCCTCATAGGTTCAGAACCATAATATAGTGCAAAATTCATTTAGTCCAATTTCAAAAGACCCCATGGTCTTTCTCAATTCCATCACTGTTTAAAAGCCCAAAGTCTCCTATGAGACTTAAGGCAATGTCTTAACTGGCGCATCCTATTGTAAAGGTCCAAGAATCACTGAAGGAAGACCTGAGACTCAAATAGTATCCAAAAGCAAAAGTATTTATTCTGCAGAAGTAATCAGCATGCAGGGATCAGCCATTCATATAAAATCCCTCAGACTTCTTTTATGCAGGGTTGGGGACTTTTCTTGAAGGGTTAGGAAACCTCTAATATGATTTGCGAAGAATGCAGCAGAAATATTAGAAATATTTTTGATTGGTTGCTATATTAGCTCTATTATATCTAATGAGACCTTAAAGAATTTTAGGAACAAATGACCCATTTCAGGACTCCTTCTCTCTTTCAGCCACCTGTCCTAGGATCTGACTCATCTCTGGCTCATCATCCTTCTAGACCAAATGTCAGGGCCACTATTGACTAAGGACCCATTGTCTATAGTTCTCCCAAGGAGCCTTGCTGGTTTCTTTGGGGAACTAAAATTTAAGGCCTAAGATGACTGCTTGTTCTAAAATGGAGTAGGTTAAGTCCTCTCACTATAAAATCTAAAAGAAAATTACTTATTTTCATCATATAATACCATAAAATAGACAGCACCACTTCAAAAAGAAGAACAAGGATATAGTGAAGAAATAGTTGACAGAGCAAGACCAAAGCCCAGCAGGACAAACATCAAGTGATGTAGCTCTATATCCAATATCAGGAACTTAGTTTCAAAGTGATGGCTCCCCCACACCAGCTTGGCTGTCTGCAACACATATGTCTTTCTTGAGCTTCCACTTCTCATATGCAGCTCTCCTTGACAGATATTCCATGGTTCTGGACTCTGTGGGATCTGCCCAAGGTTTGACATCCACTGCTTCGTGTAATGAGCTCTCGTGGTTTTCTGCCTTGTCAGGGCCTTTGTACAGGGACTCCTTTGGCAACCCCTGTAAAAGGGTTGTTTGACCTTTAACCACTGACTGGTCTGAAGTCAAGGCCCCCTGAGTTTTTAGCTATCTGTGTTGACATGTCTTTATGTTATTCTTGTTCAGTTCATATCTATGCAGCCATGTTGGTGAGAACAGAAGGAAGAAGTTTTTTGATAGCTAGTGTGCTAGAGGCCATTAATGTGGTATTTTGGCTATTAGTAGGCCACAGTGGCTCTCTGAAACTAAGGAAGAAGATTTTTATGTCATCTTCCCTCTTAAAATTTCTGTGCCTCTGGAGTCAGTACTATGTGGATGGCACCAGCATGTTCAGGTTCCTGCTTTGGACAGCCCCTGGTACACTTCAAGTGTATTAGCAGCAGTTTTTTAAAAGTATAATGCTTTCTAGGAACAGTCAATTCTGTAGGTCTTCTCCTTTGATAAATAGTAAATTTAGCTGGGCTGTGCCCTTCCTCCAGGCTTGAGCAGGCCTGAAAGACCTTGTTTACCACAATAGACCAAATAGTAGGACCTAGGTAAACCTATCCACCTTGGCTGCACTACAATAGACACCTAGGTGGAGTTACCCACCTTGGCTGCATTTACAGCCTGCTACAGGAACTTAGAAGAATAACTGCCCACTGAGCTTGCCTTGAGACATCTCTGGCTGTGACAAAGGATGGGTTCCTCCACCCATTTCCAGATGAAACAAGAAGGGGTTTTGGTGGGGCTTTCCCTTTAAATTGAGAGCTGAACATTAAATTTGGAGCCTTGATCAGAGTACTTTGTCTTGACTTCATCTCTTCTCACCCCCCATCCCTTTTTCATTTCCAGTTCCTCTTTCAAATGAACCCAGTTGATCTGTGGCTGCAGGTGGTTATTGGTGGTGCCCACAACGAGGGGCCTGGAAACAGGGGACCAGCTGAGAAATGCTGTCTTAGGTGGAGCTCCACAGAAAATGAAAGAAGAGTATCCCACACTTGGTAAGCAATGAACAGCATTGATACTATTGCTAGTTATTTTTTGTAGGTTGTGTTTGCAGGAAGTGTGTTTATAAGGAGATACTGTCTAGGTTGAATAGGTGTTGACCCGATGGATGCTGACCTCACCTAGGAGGTGACAACAAAGCTTGAGACAGGAGAACTCTAAATAGACATTCACCCATAGCCTAATAGCTAACTCAAGTGAGAGGAGCAGGGTTAGAAGGAATTGGAAAACTAAGAAAGCAGGGCACTGAGGAGTTACTATCAGTAGCTGCCGCTGTAACTCCTATTGCAAAAGATGAATAGTTAGATCTTGAATATGATAGAGAAAAGACTTTCAGAAAAGTAGTTGTCCTCTCTCGGCTGTGTCAGCAAAAAAGAACGAAAAGGCTATTTCAGAGCTCTCCTAGGAGAGAAAATTCAGGAAATGTCCTGAGTTTCTCTCTGGCTTCTACAGGAGCAATCCTTAGTTCTGTTTTCTTTGTTTATTGCCTGTCTTTGGCGTGCCAATGTCCACGTATGTCAATTGTCTGTTTTTATTTTGTTGTCTGAATGATTTGGTGTTCTATGTTTCATGTTCCAAAAGAAAAATTATTAAAACTGTTTGATCCACCCCTTGGTTTAGTTTAACTAACTAAGATCTTAATATGCACAGCAGAAACTGATAAGTTATCTTACACCTGTAGCTAGAAGTCGAGCTGAGCTGGAAAAGCCCTTCCAGGAACTGATGGTCAGCATAAGCTGCTCTTAAAAGGCCAGCAGCTTTTTGGCTTCTGTGATAAGAAAGCTGAGAGCTGTTTTTCCTAGAAAAATCTCAGTGACAAGGTGCTTTTCTCTTGAAATTACAGCTAGAAAAACAAGAAAATTTTATTTAGTTTAAATATATAAGATGTGTAGCCACTTCATTTCTGTTTCTGACTGGTTTTAAAAGTATAAATATGTTCTGCATGTCTTGGTTAAAGATTATTGGCCTATTGGGTATGATTAAAAATTTGAAACCTTGGTAACAGAAAGTTGGCTTAAAACTGATAACTCAGGGTTGGAGTCATTCAGGAACCAGATGTATAAAAGATAGTATTTAAAATCAATGTCTCTTTAATGAGATAGTAAAAGCTGCACTATCATGCATTCATATATAAAACCTGGCAGCCAAACTTTGTAACATTAAAGTAATACACTTGGTGTTGATTTTGGAGAAAATAGATTATGTACATTGTTAAAAATTGGTTTGGTTCCCAAATTTATGGTTATACTCTAATATTGGAAAAGAAACTTAAGAATTTAGTCCAACTGCCAGTATTCTGTTGGCTGCAGTGAGCTTGAGATTTTTTCTTTTTTATTTCTTTTCTTCTTCTTCTTCTTCTTCTTCTTCTTCTTCTTCTTCTTCTTCTTCTTCTTCTTTTTTTTTTTTGACTCACCCATGTTTATAGAAAAAAGGATATAGAAAGTAGAGTTGAATAAGTGTTAAAAAACATCTGTGGCACAGTACAGGCCTGCAGGAAGGATAATCTTTGGGCCAGGCCTCAGGATACAGGCCAAGATTAAGAACATTTACATTTAAATTAAGACAATGCAGACTGGGCTCAGCAGAAGCTTATGTAATAGACATTCATTTTGTCTTGGTCATCAGGGCCAGCCCCTAGAAAGGTGTTTTTCAGAATTTGTTTATTGCCTTGCTTGTTTCTTGGGGTGGGAGATGTCAGCTTCAGACCCAAAGGCGTTCACAAAAGACAGCTTATGGGCAGGAGTTATAAATAATGATTATGCTGGAGAAATTAAAATTATGCCTGTTTTCTTCCATAGTATAGCTGCTCCTGCTAACAAAAGAATTGCTCAAAGAGTAAGAGAGGACAAGACTGGCTTTCAATTTGGCCTTTATCTGATACTCTCAGCTACAAGGAATTGGTTATTCCATTAATCCAAAACAAAGTTCAAACTTACAATTTATGAAATTAATGGGGCATTATAGCCTGATTGTCTACTCCAGCTGCCATTTTAAGAAATGCATGTAGAATTATTATAGATCTAGAAGATTGCTTTTATACCATTCCTTTTACATCCTGGTAAAGGTGAGAGGTTTACATTCAGTGACTTTGCTTGTAATTTTTGAGAGCCCATAAAACAATATCATTAGAAAGGTTCACCTCAATGAATGGTTAATACACTTACGTTATATAAAAATCCTTGTTGTTGCTTTAATACAAGAAGTTAAGACGAGTTTGAATCTTTCAGTGTATATTATTCATTGTATCATATTTTATTAGCTGATCTATCTATTTTGAGCTTGCCTTGAGACATCTCCAGCTATGACAATGGATGGGCTCCTCCACCCATCTTCAGCAGTGACCAAGGATAGGTACCCTGACCCATCTCCAGCTGAAACAAGAAAGGGTTTGGTGGGGCTTTCCCTTTAAATTGAGAGCTGACCATTAAACATGGAATCTTGATCAGAGAACTTTGTTTTGGCTTCATTTCCTCTCGCCCTCCATCCCTTTCTTCATTTCTAGTCCCCCTTTCAGGTGAACCCAGTTGATTCGTGGCCACAGGTGGCTATACTGGGCCTTGTTTGTTTCACTAAAAACCAGGAGGCTCCTTCTTAACTATGCTAGCCACCTTAGCAACAGTTGCCTCTCTTTCAATATAGGCCTTGGCTGTAACACTAAGCTTCCTGGTGCCATTTTTCTCTCAAAAATATAATTTTTACGTGTCTTTTTTACCTACTTGTTCTTTTTCATCGTAGACTTTCATAAAATTAGTAATAACCATATGATATACATTACCGTTATTTAGGATTGAAATTTGCTTCACCAGAGTGATTTAGTCCATAATGGCCTCTAGCACACTAGCTATTAAAAAATCCTTGCTTCTAGTATCACCAACATGCTGCCTAATATGAACCAAATAATAATAACAGAAATATACATGCCAACATGGAAAGCTAAAAACTCAAGAAGCCTTGACTCTTACATTTTTACAGAAGTTGCCTAAGACCATCAGATCAATAGTAAATTTACAACATAACAATAGTAAAATTACAGTTATAAAATATCAACAAAACTAATTTTATGGTTGTGGGTTACCAGAATATAAGGGACAATACCAAAGGGCCATGACATTAGAAAAGTTGAAGCAACTTTGGTTAACTTGAGCATGGCGCCTCAACTGTGGCCCTAGCAAGCCTTGCCTTTCTCTCTCATTCCTTCTACCTTGCTGAAAACCTTTAGATTACATTTCTAAAGCTATCCAGCAAGGTCTGTTCCCTTATTCGGCCACTTTCTCCTACTGAGGCTGACTACCAAGGTTCAGCTGTTTAACTATTGAAGTCCAGCAATCAAGAGGTCCCTTTGGTTCATGTTTAACATGCCCTCATTAAACATCTCATCCTCCAAATCATTTCCTCTTGTACATTGACAAACTGCTCTTTTCCTTTGTGCCACACCCATGTCCTCTCTATCTCTAGTTTGTCCTTTCTCCTTACTGGACAAATACCCCTGTTCTCTTTCTTCTATTCCCTTCTCCTTCTCCATCATCCTCTATCACTTGTACTTGTCTCTTATTCTGTGTTCTCTGTCCATCTTGGGCAAATGAATCTCCTTTGTGCTGAGAATTTGGTTTTTAGGGTCCTGAACCAGTACTTTTTCTTTCAACTACTACCCTTAACAAAGAACAACAGACAACTAAGGAATGCTGCGAGTGGGTAAAAGTCTTCCTTAGGGAAAAGGATACCAGCTGGTTATATGCTACGGAACAGTCGGCCTTGAAAACATACACATACAAACAACATTATACAGGTGGCACAGATTGTTCAAATACTTGAGTTGTCATGGGACATTTCTCATTCAAATCACTTCAGTGGTAAATATAAGAGAGATATTTAATATTCATTCAGAAAACATTTTCAGCATCTGCCCAATGTCCTGTAAGCATTACAGTTTTCTACAAGTACATAGGAGAGAATCTGAGAAACAAAGGGTAGCAAAGAAGAATTGAAATACAAATTATAAGTTTAAAAGAAACATAAAAATGAAGAAGAAGACTAATGTGTATGCCCTGAAAAAGTAGTCAAAGTTGGGGCATAAAATCAGTAAATTAGTTCTGTGTGTTATCACTTACTACACATTTCAATATATGTTTTGTGGTAAACACAG
Source organism: Rhabdomys pumilio (assembly GCA_030674055.1). NCBI lineage: Eukaryota > Metazoa > Chordata > Mammalia > Rodentia > Muridae > Rhabdomys > Rhabdomys pumilio. The sequence continues at coordinate 18,039,233 of JANHMN010000010.1, forward strand.
AATTCTTTGATGCCTTTATACTGCATTGTGAGTATACTGGTAAGGTTGTTGGTGGTTGTGGTTCTAAGATGTTGCAGAAAGGACAGACACCTTCTGATTTCAGGTAGGTTATAAAGGGCAAGTTGACTGATGATAACGTCCTATGGAGTATTGCTAGTTAAGGGCCCAGACTTCTTCTCCTCTGTGACCTTAAAATAACCTTTCCTTAGCACTCTGAATCAGCACTCTTGAATGGACTGTATATATACTCGTCTTTTCCACATTCCACACGATAGAAAGCATTCCTCTAAAAACCCTTCTTTCTACTCCCTATGGCCTTCAGGCTCAAAAGACTTCCATCACTGCTAGCTGCCCAACATTTATTGCATGCTCAACTACTGAATGCTGATCACACTCTTCCTCTCCTCTAGAGTATAAACAGTGGTTTGCATAGCAATTCCATCTTATCTCAATTGTCCCTACTATCTGGCAAGGGGTCTATACTCCTCTAGGGGCCTCTCAACTACTTCCAAGTCTTTTATTAATTAAATACCACATCCCCAGTCGCAAGGGAATGTGTTTACTTATGTTATAGAGAGCCTTTTGTTAGCATATTTTGTTTTTCATTAAGCTATTCCTGTTGAGACTACTGTGGATTTTCTGTTACAACTGGGCCCATGTTTTAGTTTTCAGGGTAATGAAACTAAAACACAAGAAGCAGCTCACTGTGTGAAGGTATCCACAGAAGCTGCCATGCAAGAAGGCTCTTGAACTGAGAAGGCTCTTATATAAAGGAAATGACAGGGACAGTGTATCAGAAGAAAAGAACAAAATGGTTAGATGTTCATACTGTACATATGGCTTTTATATTCATTCTGTACATCTAAGCTCAGGTAGTTATGCCTATACCACAAGCACTTTTACCCACTGAACTATCTATCTCTCCAGCCCGCATTTTATGAGACACTAGAGATTTTCTTATAAAGTCAACACCACCAGTGAACCAACCATTAAGGCCAGCTGCCTCTTTTATGAGAATTCCTATATGCTATCTCCAGTAGACTTCCTCCTAGTCTCTCCTGTCACTGTGCACTCTCATAAATTTTAAGTGTTTTTACAGATATGACTTCATTTAATAGTAGAATATTGAAGCTTGGAGTACACTTGAAGAAAATGATCTAATCCAAGCTTCTAAATCTATACCTAAGGAGACTGTGGTCAAAGACAAAAACATTTTTCAAGGTTACACAGCTAAAAATGAATGCACTCAAATCTGGAGCTCATGTATCCCACAGAGGATATTGTCCTTTTGAACATGCTGCTTTTTCATGGAAGGTATATAGTACTATATATATTTCTCAGGATCTATACAAATACCAAATCAACACTGACTTCATCATGTCTACTGGTTTTCTCTTTAAAAAAAAAATGGCAGAAAAAAGCAACCAAACAAGTCCATTTTCTGCCCTTGAATGAATTATATAAACCACTCATAATGCAAATGGAAAGTACTAAAGACTAGAATACATGGACAGGAAGACTTTGTATCTTCTCTGGAAAGAGCATTACAGCCACTTAGTGAGCATGGGAAAGCCCTGGCAATTCTGGTAATACGCAGAGTCTCATTCGCTGGCCTAGGATTTTGCAGTTGAGTAACCTCCTTGCTGGTGTAGATGCTGTTGTTCAGTAGATTTCATTAAGTAAGCAGGGCACAGACTCGAGTCTCAAATGTTTTCTTGGTGGCATCCTCTGATGACACCAGCTGTGCAGGTCCTGTGTAGGTTTCATTCCTAGTAACCCATAGGATGAAAAGAAGATGTAGTTGATTAGTTATTCTTCCTGGCGATGGCTCACATTGTATTTCAACTTAGCTAGGCTATGATATTTTATATGTTTTGGCAAATACTAATATTAATGTTATCATTAAGGTAGTCTCAGATATAATTGATATTGAAAGCATTAGATTATATGTAAATAAAATTACCTTTCACAGTTCATCTGAGACTCAGCCAATCAGATGAAGTCTTTAAGGAAAAAAAATTGAGATCTACAAATGAGGAAAAGTTCAACAGAATTCTAAGTTGAGGGCCTGCCCTGCATATTTAAGATTTTTAGGTATGGCAATTGTCTGAGTCGAACACTTACAATAAGTCTTTATATAGAAATGTAGGTAGATAAGAAATTATCAGATATATAGATCTAATACTAATATGTCTATCAAGGGAAAAAAGAGAGATTTCTAACTTTTGGCCCTTCCCCACCATGTGTTTTTCTGTAGACAGGTGTGGGTCATTAGAAGTACAGAAGAACAATTTTCTAGCCTGTTCTTACTGTTTTAACAAATAGTGACAAATATAAAAGTATATGACAAAGAACTCATTAAGAATGTTTACTATACCTTCATCAATCATATCTGAGCATTATTCTGTGTCATGTTATCCTTTAGGCCTTACTCATCACTTCTAGCCTTTTGACTGAGATCAAAAGTATAGAGTATAGATCATAATAGTACTTCTGCCCTCAGGTCACAAATGTAGATGAGGAAAATGCAGAGGAGAAAGGGCAAAGTGGTAGAAAAGCGCTTTCAAAGCCAGCAAAACCAGAACTGGATTTGAGCAGAGACTCTTTATGTTAATTCAGATTTACCTTGTCAAAAAATAATAATAATAAAATAAAAAAATAAAAACCAAACAAACAAACAAAACACTTTAAACTGCTTTCCATTTGATATGATTTCCCAAGTGCTTAGGAACAAATATTTGAATAATATCCAACAGTAAGAAATTCAGAGAAGCTGAACTCTATTGTACTCACAAAAAGAGCTGTATGAAAACAATAGCAGGTCACAGCCTGTGTCACTAGGGCTGCAGGGTAAACAGAGATCTGACTGCCTAAATCCTTCAAAGCAGATGAGCAGTGACAGAAATACATACTTCATTTTGGAATTTTAAACCTTAAAATAAGTTGTTTTTGAGCATGCTAAATGGCCTAATTTATTTTGCTTTCGGAAGTATTTCTTTGAAGATATAATTTCAGCTCTCACATGACAAATGCTATCTAGCTATTGATCCTTCCAACTTTCAAGTCTCAACATTTGTTCTTCTGCTGTTTCTTTCTGACTGGTAACTATTAGAGCTGTCATTACACAGTTCTGTTCTGTTACCCATACGAAGGGCAGTACACAAAAGAAGTCATTGTTCCAGGGGCTAGAATGTATGCTGGTTGATTCAAAGTGTAATCTTATCTGCTTACCTCAACCTAATTATTAAGTCTGTATGATGAGTTTTGTGCACTTTTGTTTTTATTCTTAAGATTGGGTTCTTCCATAAGATATAAAGGTAGGTAACAATGTTACTATTGAAAAAAATATATTGAGAATAGTATAATAACTTTGGGGGTAGATTTCAAAATTTGCACATGCATATGCTTCCTGCATGAGATAGCATTTTGGCTATCTTGTTTGCAAGTCCTGAAAGAAAACTAATTATTGTCAAAGTTATTTAATGCACTATCTCATATACATGTATTGCTACAAAAGTTCTAGGATATATATGCAGGGTCCATTTCAAATCTGTTCACATGCAAAGTATGTATTCCTTCTACCAACTTCATTATTTTCCTTAACTTATTCAAGAAACACAGTAATCTCCTATGTTGTCAAGACAAAATGACATTAGTAATGTGTATGTTACCCTCCTTGTTCACTCTAGCCATCATCTTATCAAGACAGAGGGACATTTGTAAAAATACATAGTAGCCTCCTGTGTCCGCTCTAGCTTCCTCTTGTCAAGACAGAAGGACCTTTAAAAATATGTATCTTACCTCATGATCTTCTATGCCTAGCATTCAAAATGTTCCTATGGTTTTACTATTGCTATAATGTTGATGGAAATCTTTATACAATGACTCTTGACACCTTGTATTCTAGCTTACTAAAATTACCCCCCAGCTTCACCAATTTTAGTAAAGATGCCACTGTTTTCCACTTCCTCATTAGAAATTATTAGTTTGTCTTTTTAATAAAATAAATCTCAACAAATATAAGGTGCCTTATTATTCTGTTTCTTAATATATCTTTTACTAATGAATACTAATGTTCAGCACATTTTCCTGTACCTATTGGCCTTGCTACTGGTTCTTTGCCTATTTTGGTTTAGTTATTTTCTGTTATTTATTGCTATTGAGTTCAGGAATCTTTTGATACTTGGTACATTAGCCTCATTCATTAGGTATGTGGCCTTTAAGTATTTTCTCCCATAGATTACACTTTTACTCAATTCTCTCCTTTATTGCTTTTGAGTTTGATGAAATCCCATTTTAGTATTTTCTTACCTGTGCTTTTGGGATTGTATCCAGGAAATCATTTTCTAGGCCAAGATCCAGGATCTTTTACCCCATATTTAAATGTATTTGTTTATTTACATGCCAAACTCTGCCTCCTCCCAGTCCCCCCTCACAGAGTCCTTCCCCTATCTCCCCTTCCTGTGGCCCATGAAGTCTAGGCAGTGTTAGATTCTTTCCCACTGAGGCCAGACAAGGGAGCCCTCTGCTACATATGTGCCAGGGGCCCTTATCCAGCTCATGTATGCACTTTGGTTGGTGGCTCAGGCTTAGAGAGCTCCCAGGAGTCTAGATTTGTTGACACTCTAGGTCTTCCTGTGAGGTTCTTATTCATTTCAGGGCCTTTAATTCCACCCCCCAACTGTTCCATAAGGTTCCCAGACCCCTATCTAGTTTGGTTGTGGGTATCAGCATCTGTTTTAGTCAGCTGCTGTGTAGAGCCTCTCAGAGGACAGTTTTGCTAAGCCCCTGTCTGTAAATATAGCAGAGTATCATTAATAGTGTCAAGCATTTGTGATTGCCCACGGAAGGGATCTCAAGTCGGGCTTGTTATTGGTTGGTCATTTCTTCAGTATCAGCTCCATCTTTGTGCCTGCATTTCTTTTAGGGACACACTTTGGATCAAAAGTTTTGTGGGTGGGTTGCTGTCATTATCCACCTACTGTTCACTCTGCCTGGCTACAGGGGATGGCCTCTTTAGGTTCCATGTCCCCATTGTTACACATCGTGGCTAAGGTCACCTGCCATGACTCCTGGAAACCTCCCACATCCTAGGTAACTGGGACTTCCTAAAGATTCCTCTTCCCTGTCCCTGGCAGCTGCAGATTTCCTTTCATTCTCCTGGCCACTTAGATTCTCTGTTTAGCTCTGTATCCCATTTTTTAAATGAGTTTATTTGTTTTTGTTTGTTGGTTTGTTTGTTTGTTGGTTTTTGGAGTCTAACTTCTTGAGTTCTTTATATATTTTAGATATTAGCCCTCTGTCAGATGTAGGATTAACTTGTAAGCTTTTCCCAGCTTGTAAGCTGACACTAGTCCTATGGGCAGTGCCTTTTGTGTTGTAGAAGCTTTTCAGTTTCATGAGGTCCTGCTCATCGACTGCTGATCTCAGAGCCTGAGCCATTGGTTTTCTGTTCAGAAATTTGCCTCTCATACCAGTACATTCATGATATTTTCCACTTTCTCTGCTGTGAGATTTACTGTATCCAGGTTTACACTGAGGTCTTTGATTCACTTGGACTTGAGTTTTGTACAGGGTGACAAATACCGTTCTAAGTGCAATCTTTTACATGCAGACATCCAATTAGACCAGCACTATTCATTTTCCCCATTGTATAGTTTTAGCTTAAATCAAGTGTCTATAGGTGTGTGTGTGTGTGTGTGTGTGTGTGTGTGTGTGTGTGTGTTTATTTCTGGGTCTTCAATTATATTCTATTGATCATACCAAAAAATAATTAAAACATAGATCAAGGAAAACAGTTCTATTGAAAGAATTGCATGTTTTTAAATGCAGAATAAGAAAAAAATTTTAGTGGAAAACAAGAGACTTGAAAGGGATTAGAAATAAGAGTTTAGTGTTAAGAAAATAAGTTATTTTTCAGAGAATGGATAGTGATAAACAAGTGTGCAATAAGACATTTCCTACAGCCTGGCCTTCCTCCCTTACACAATGTACCCTTTTGTTGTTTGGAAATGATTTGTGTCAAATCAAGAACATCTTCTAAGTTAATAATAAACAACCTGATATATTTTTTCATTCATGGGATTGAATTATCCAAACTCAAGTCATAATGGAATAACAAAGGTAGAGAGAAGAATGGTTAGAGACAGACAAGAAGATGCATTGTAATCATCACAAGAGGCTGGTTTTACTATACCCACACCACAATAAGCTAGGTAATGCCAAGCCACAACCGAAAACAATAACCCAATGTTCAACATGAGCAGATTTTGAAACAAAACAGTAGTGTGGTTAAGAGGTGAGACTTTCTCACAAGTTTCTTTTTCTTTAAATACCACCTTTTACTCAGTTTCAGATTAGACAGAAGAACAAGTACAAATATCTATTTACCAAGAAATGTTCAGCTATCTACTGTAGTAATAAAGGTGATTCTTTAAAAAGCAGCTCAATCGTTTGATTTCTGCCATAAAATATATGTAATGAGAATTATTCACAAATTCCAGAAGGAAATAATGAGTTTCTCAGATATCATTTAAAATATCCTCGGATATAAATATTGAAAATTACCTAATACCAATGTATGAGTGTGAGCTAGACATATTAACAGAAAGGATTTTTTAGTAAAATACTCTGACTGTAAATGCATGTTAAAAGTGGTGGTCTAAGAAAAGACCTTTACTTCATGTTTAATTAATCTGTATACCTTGATGGAACCAAAGAAGATATCACAACAGTATATGGTGCTGTGTATTTTTCTGACAATGGCTAATTATTAATTCAACAACTTCTACTTTTAAAACATACTTTTTACTATCTAAACTCAATTTTTTAAAAGATCTACTCAAGTTGTTAGAGATATCAGTTAAAGAGCCATGATTGAGAAGGTGGATTTTTTAATCTACAAAGGTGACAGCTGTGTATTTTATGAATGTATAGTTATGGACTTATGAGCATTTATTACTTGCTTACTAGTATATAATGGCTTTGAATAGTCTGCTCAGTAAGCATATACTTAGTCATTTCCATAAATGCATATTATTATTCAGCAGACTTTGTACCGAAGCATGATAACAGAGGTGTTGTTTTCTCAGTACCGCTCTGTAGCCACGCGAGCTATTCACAAGTGATTCTAAAACATATTATTTTCTAGAATTCATGTGTTTACAAAGTATACATTGCTGCCTCAATATAAACTATCAAAAATATTTTTCAGAGACACTTACGTAGAAACAAATCTGATTTTTAGTTTGTTCAACCCTGTATTTACCTTTGACCTTGCCCTAGACAGTCTTCTTGAAAAAAATAATAATCTTGACAGCAGCTGATAACTTAATTGCCACTTCATTTCCTGTTTCCCCTCTAACTCAGATCTTAGAAAGATGTCTACACCTCTACTACCGGCATCCTGTTTCCTACTTCGCAGTTTCTACCTCTGAAAGTCTAGACTTTCAAGCATCTCATAGCACGGAACTAATTACCACCATGTCTGTCACCATTTATCTTTCCAGCACCTCTATTTGTTTTATAGAACTAAATATCCTTTTCTTGGCATCTACCCTACCCTTTGTTTCTTATTATTCCATAGCTCTTCACTGAACAATGTTTTTATTTTTACCTCAAATGTTATCTATACTTACCTATTTTTATTACTAACTAAAATTTGTAAATTTAAATGAAAAGATAACTTCAGAAATTTTAAGAGCTTGAGAACTGAACCTAGTGATAAACACTTGCTTATCAAATGTAGAAAGCAATAATAATCAAGTGACTTTAATTTCACTTTTGCTAAATGACAATACCTAACTGAAATTCAGGTGCTGTTACTAATTACTTAGTGTGCCTGCTATGAATATTTATTATAAAATTGTACTGATATATTGTATATATTGAGATCTGTTTATCTTAATATAAATTTGATCACTGGTTGGGAGGGGAAGAAAACAAATAAAGATCTTTATGTTTGCCTAAAGTAGAATTTTGGACATATATGCAATAGTTAAAAAATACTACAGAGTCCCAAAGCAAACTTCACTGGTGCTAGGTGCACCACTGTCATTACTACCCACATAATTTCCTGTTAATTTTAACATAAAAGCACACATAATTCACTAAAAATTATTTATGTTTATAGAATGAAAAATGGATGTTATTAAGCAGAAAATATAAACACAATGATTGAAATCTGTATTGCTTTCTTACACGGAACTATATGAAGCAGCATTACCAAAGGCAGTGGAACTCCATGGTACTTGTGCTCAGGAAAAGTTATGCAATCTAAGATCAATCTAATGCATCATTGTTGCATTAGGCCATTTAGAACGTTCAGTGTTTCAACTGCCTGTAACTCCTATCTGCCCAAGTGCCCTGTTAATCACCTTCCATCTTCAAGGGGAGGAATTCAATGTTTATGCTTTGAGAATTCTCTACCACAAACAGATTGAAGGGTATGTTCTTTTTAGTCTGTCTTTATAATAGCAAGGGGGAGTAAACTGTATGACTGCTTCAATTGAGGAAGCTAACCTTTAGTGACTTTAATGAAAGCCCTCACTGAAAACCAGATGCAGGTATAAGAAAGCCACTTAAGCATGTTCCATTTCTTATTGTCTAACTACAATTTACTCACACACTTTAAATTTGGTGCCATGTCATAAACATGACTCGAGGTTTCCTTTAAAGGTGTAGCTACATCATATAAAGAAATGCCTTTCTCTCCAGAGTAAAAAGGTCCTAACGTGTGGTAATGTTCTAAGGATTTTCTAAGTTTAACCCCTATGTCCGGAATAATCTTAAAACACCAAACACACCAAATCTCTGATAAGTTATCAAGCAAAGGAAAAAAGGGAACTTCTCAGTGTTTAAATTTAAAAGATGATAGGTAACTATAGAAATTTAGTGTTAAAAACAGTGTTTCAGAGACAAGGCAAGGTATTGAGTTTAATATACAGGCCTTTAAAAGCAAAACCTAGGCCACTGGTACAATCTATCAACAAAAAGCATGTGATCTCCTCTAGTGCATTCATTCTAAAATGTGTAATTCCAAGAGTGTGCTCTGTCGTCCTCTGGGAATATGCTGCTGTGCTTTGCACAGCCAAGCTCAGTATTAAAGGAAGAAGTAACAATGATCCTGTTTCAGAGTCCTGCAGATTCAGGAAAATAGTCAAAAGAGTACAAAGTACATCATAGTTTTAGTTAAAATATCTGCTAGATGGTTTAAGAAATTACTACTCCAACTCTTTTTTAATTAATTTATTTACTTTTATTTATTTTACATCCCAATCACAGCCCCCCACTCCTTTTCTTCCCAGTAGTCCCTCCTTCACATACTCCTCCCCTCCTCCCTGTTGCTGCTTCTCTTTCTCAGAGAACTGGAGCCCACTTGGATATCATCCACCCTGGGACATCTAGTCTCAGAAGGATTAAGCACATCTTCCCCCACTGAGGTCCAACCAGGCCTTTCAGATAGGAGGAAGGAGATACAATGGCAGAGACTGAGACAGTTCCTTCTCCACTAGTTAAGGGACCTACCTGTAGTCCAAGCTGCACATTCGGTACAAATGTGTAGGGTATATGTCCAGTTTCTGCATACTCCCTGGATGGTGGCCCAGGCTCCGTGAGTCCCCCATTGTCCTGGGTTAGTTGACTCTGTAGGTCTTCTTGTGGTGTCCTTGACCTCTCTGACTTGCTTACTTCTATTCCCCACTCTTCCACAAGACTCCTCAGACTTTGCCTGATGTTTGGCTGTGGATCTCTGCACATTTTTCATCCATTGCTTGATGAAGAATCTCAGGAGACCCTTTTGCTATGTTCCTGTCTTCATAGTTGGGTCTCAAGTTGGGGTAGATATTGATTGACTATACCCTCAGTTTCTGCTCCATCTTAATCACTGCACATCAAAAAGGGAAGACAAATTTTGGGTTGACATTTTTTTGGGTGTACTGATGGCTGTCTCCCTCTCTCCTCCAGAAGTCCTCTCTGGCTACAGAAGATGACCATTTCAGTCTCTATATCTCCCTCTGGTAAAAGACTCAGCTAGAGTCACCCCTATTGTGTCACCCTATCCTTCCCCAGACCTCTAGCTTGTCATCAGAGATGCCCCCCACCAATTTCCATTCTCACTCCCAGCCCTTCCCACACCTGATTGTCATACCTGTTCCCTTCCTCACTTCCTCTCCTACCCAGTTCTCTCTCTCCACCCACCTCCAGTGACAATGTTGTTTTCCCTTCTGAGTGAAATATACTCATACTCCCTTATGACCTAAGGGAGTACTAATGCAATTCTTTACAATACAAATCAATATATTTTTTCAGTGGAATTCAAATTTATTATATTCACCATTATTGTATTATTTTATAATAAATATTAATAAACAAAGTAAAATATATTACTCTTCTCACATCAGGTAATGTTAACCAACTAAAGAAGGATCTTTTGCTAAAACTACTTAAAGACATTTGTTTATTCTGTATTGCACATGAAAGCAGTTTGGACAAAATACAAGATAATGAAAATATTACAGTGAAACTTAACAACAATTTAAGTAATGTACAAACAAAACAAAGTTATCTAAGACATTATGGCAATTGACTACTAAATGTTCTTATTGTTGGACAAGGAGGTGATATCTGTGACCAGAGAGGGAGGATGACACTTGACAAGAAAAAGAAATTAAATGATGCAAAATATAAAAATGAAAGTCAATTTGGGACAGAATGAACAATACTTTACTTGGGAAGATTTTTTAAGTCACTGGGTTTGCTACTTATTTAAATATTTTAGAGATTTATTTCTTGTATGTATATAGTGTTTTTCTTGCATGTGTGTATTCCATCATGTGTGTGTCTGGTGCCTGCAGAAGTCAGAGGATGGTAACAGATCCCTGGAACTGAAGCAAAAGATGTTTATCAGCTACTGTGTAAACGATAGAAACACAACTTGTCTTCTGAGCAAGAGCAGCCAGTTCTCTTAATAACTGGCCCCTTACTCTATCATTTTTTTCCCAGACAAGTTTTCTTGTGACTCTACCTGGGCCAGAACTTGCTATGCAGAGCAGGCTGGCCTTGAACTCACAGAGATCTAGCTGCCTTTATATCTCAATTGTTCAGATCAAAGTTTGCACTCCTATTTTGTTTTTTCTATTTTTTAAAAGAAATACACACACACACACACACACACACACACACACACACACACACACTGTGGCAGTCTTCAGCCATACTAGAAGAGGGCATTGGATCCCATTACAGTTGGTTGTGAGCCCCCATGTGATTGCTGAGAATTGAATTCAGAACCTCAGGAAGATCTGTCAGTGCTGTAAACCATAGCGCCATCTCTCTAGCCTGGATTCTTCTAATTATATTTAATGTTATAGACTTATTTTTATTTTATTATTTTATGTATATTGGGTGTTTTTTTTTCTGTATTCGTTTCTGTATTCTGTATGCTTCCTACCATGTGTATCTCTGGTGCCTACTAAAGTCAGAAGGAGGCATTGGGTCCCCTGGGCTTGGTGTTAACAGGTAGTTGTGAACCATCATTTGGATACAATGATTAGGTCTCTGGAAGACCAAAAAGTGCTTTTAACTACTGAGCCCAAATTGAAAACTAAATATGCTTTTCAAACTGGAGACAAATTCCGAGCTTTGAGTCTTCTGTGTCAAGAGCCAGCAGAGAAATAACCGTCATGATGAGTGTCTCTGTGGCTAAAGATATGAGTGACCACTTCAGTAGGCACAAGCGTGATGTTTGTCAACAACTTAAACATTCTCCAAGCCTGTAAGCTCTCTAACACTGACCTACACCCCCAGACCCCAGCATTATTTCTAACCTATCTGTACTTCCCCCTCTTTACATTTATATTTATGGTACTCTTCACACTAATGAGGCATAGAGATCTGAAATCATATGGTAATTTCTATATTGTTTTGTTGAATATTATAAATTTCTATTCTGAAAACTTTGCTTAATATTACTTTTCTGTCAACAGCATTTGAGAGTGACCAACTCCGTGCACTCCCACTAATACTTTTTAATATAATTTTCTCTTAAAAATAGTCTTTGACAAGTTGATAGATTTAAATAGTATGCCCTTTTGTTTTGATCTGAATATCTTTGATAACTAGTAATTTTGAATGTTTTAGGCTTGTTAGTCATTTGTCATTTTTATTTTGTACATTTCCTGTTTGTGTCTTGACATTTTTATTGAGGTATACATTAATTTTTGTTATAGACAAATGGATTTGGGAATAAAAGCAGTCTGATAGAAGTGACTAATAAGTACATGGAGCACCCAGAGCAGACTAGTGAGAAAGCTTGGGGAAGAATGCGTTCTTGCTGTAATACAGAGCAGTACAATTTACTGCATGATATTGAATACTTTAGTATATCAAGAAAAGCACAGAAGAATGAATCCACATTTTTCAGCATAAAATGAATCATATGGACTGGAAGAGGTTGGTGAGCAATAAGAACAGCATTATGTGTAGAAACTCCTGGACATCTTGTCCAAGGAAGAATGTTACATGATATTGACAAGGATAATGAAAAATGAGAGCATCTGCTGGCTCAGTTGTGGGAAGATTTCAAATGGCATCTGAGAATAAGGTAGGCATCAGTTAAGGCAGTTACTGAGTGTTATATTGTGTTTAATGATTATTTTTCCTTCACTGACTTTATTGTCCTCTGTGTCCCTATGCTGCTATCCCTGCTAGGCAAAGAGAGGTCAATTTCTGCAGATTATGTGACACATTCATCATTCCTTCCAGAAAAAAAAAAGATCTTTGTGATTCTTAACCCCTAGTATGAGGATCTTGAGAACTATAAGATCTGTGCCTTGCTCATGTGGCTTATTCCCAGTGTCACTCCTCAATGTTTGGATACAGCCCTGTATGCATGTACATAGAAAGAATATACAGTAATGACAGACATCTCTGTGTGTCAATAATTAAATCAGCTAAAGTTACTTCCTAATAAGTTAAAGAATGCCTATAACCATGTCTCAAAATTTTTGTACTGTTCTACCATAATTCCTGACATTTATTGGGTCAGTTCATATTACTGATATTTCTTAGACTGTCATTTCTATACTTTTTAAAAAACTTTTTACATCTTTATTTTAGTGCTTTTATAATAACAGATTAAAATCCGAACACATTGTGTAGCTTTCTTAGTCACTGTTCTGTTGCTTTGAGAAGTCACCATGACCCAGTCAATGCTTGAAAAGGAAGGAACTTTAATTAGGGGCTTGCTTACAGTTTTGGACGGTTGGTCCATGATTCTCATGTGAAGCAGACAGGCAAGGCACTAGAGCAGTACCTAAGAGCTTTACAACCTGGTCTACAGGCAGCAGAGAGAGGAGGAGAGGGAGAAGGAGAGACAGTGGACATGCCATTGACCTCAAAGTCCATTCCTATCTCATCCTACAAGTATATGCCCACTCCAACATGGCCACACCTTCTAAATCTTTCAAACCTGTGGACTAAACACATAAATAAGTAAGCCAATGGGGGTCATTCTCATTCAAAGCACCATATTACCCTATACATAATTATTTCTTTATTTTATAGATTCTCTGTAGTTTTTTATTTTTAATTTTAAATTTTTTGTTACATATTTTAAATATTTTAAATATTTTTGTTACAACTACCAGGCAAACATAGCTGTTACTCTAGGTCTACACAGGGCAGGAAGACTAGCCTTAAAGCTAAAGGATCGCCAGCAGAAGGTGATGTGATTTAGCTAGTTTTAAGGAATTTCTATATTTTTCACCTTTCTTATCTTCGTTTATCAAGGAATCTTTCCTTATACAATATGGTAGGTTCATGTGTGTACCTGAAGTCTCTGTCCTATTCTGAGTGTGTGTGTGTGTGTGTGTGTGTGTGTGTGTGTGTGTGTCACTCACACACACAGGCATTCCTGCAGGTGCACAGGAAACAAAAGTCAATACTGAATATCATTCTTCATTACTGTTCTCCTTACATTTTATTTTTGTTTTTTTATTTTATGGTCTTTTCTCTGAATCTGGAATTCACATATTGAATAGACTGGCTGGCCAATGAGCTCTGGAGATTTGCCTGACTTTGTACCTACAGCAGTGGTTTTACCAGGTCAAGTCACCGAGACAAGGTTTTTGGCCTTTTCCTTTTTTTTTTTTTTTTTGTTGTTGTTGTTGTTTTCATTTTTGTGGGGTTTTTTTCTGGTTTTCTTGTTTGATTGGTTTTGTTTTGTTTTGTTTTAAGCATGACATCCAGGAATTCTCTCTCAGATTTTCCTGTTTGCATAACAAGCTGCTTACTGACTAAAATGTCTCCCTAGACCCCAGTTCTTTCCTTTATATAATGAAAATGTGGAGTAAAGTTAACAGGACTTCATTTCTTGCTGAGAAGGATCAAGAATAAAACAATGAAGCCGGGTGTTGGTGGAGCACGCCTTTAATCCCAGCACTTGGGAGACAGAGGCAGGCGGATTTCTGAGTTCGAGGCCAATCTGGTCTACAGAATGAGTTCCAGGACAGCCAGGACTACACAGAGAAACCCTGTCTCAAACCACCCCCCAACCAAAAAAAAAAAAAAAAAAAAAAAAAAAAAAAAAAAAAAAAAAAAAAACAATGAAAGACATGTGTCTGGAACAACTGTGTAAAAGGTAGATTGTACATGGACAAATGAGAGAGAAAAAAAACTATTATTTTAGAAATGACAAAGGAAAAAGTGACAATCAAACGAGGGGGGAGGTGATGACAGGGCAAAGTATGCTGATCAATGCAAAGACAGATATGGGCACATTAGTGTGTGAATTTAGTGGCTGAGAAGCCCTGGTGTGAGCAGACATTGGGTTTGAGGTTTTGTGTGTTTATCATAAATTGAACTACAGAAAGAACTTCCAGTGAAATACCACTTTAGATCTATCCAAAGGGGGCAAGCTCAACCTTTCAAGACTAGATGACATTTGCCTCATATCTCCAAGAAAATAATATCAAAATTTAGCAAGGTTAGCCTGAATATTAAAGTCAGTAGTAGTGCAGGTGTTTAGCTTGGGTGAAATTGTCATGAATTCTATCTCTAAGACCCAGAAAACAAGGGAAAACAGTGTGGTGGAAAAAGAGAAGAGGAGGGAAGTGAATGAGAGAGGAGGACAGATGGGAAAGAAAGGAAGGGAAGGAAGAAAGAGAGTGCTGGAGAGAGGAGAAAATGAGCTCAAGGTAAAGACAAATATCACACCTTATTGTACCCTGGCTCTAACTAAGATCTTACATTTAAATATTATATTCAGCAAAAATATCAATGGAGAATGATTTGAATATAGTATACCCCTACAGGTTTTACAGTAGAAAACTCTGAACCAGTAAATTAAATCTTAGACCCTAGAGATTAGACTTTTAAAATTCTGCTACTAATGAAACACTACAGAAACTTTAGTCTTTTTTTTTTTTTTTTTTTTCATTTTCGCAAAATTTCTTGGTGGCAACAACTTCTACCCATATGGTAGAATTTTGTAAATAATAATTAACATTTGGTAAGAATTCTGAACATATTAGCAAAAGCAAATCTAAGGTTTATTTTAATATGTTTAACTATGTTGCTTATATTGGTGTCTAAAATTTACCATAGCATTAAAACCTTGTTGAATTAACTGATCTCTTACAAAATTAATGTCCAATCAAGCAACCTTCCTAAGGTAAAATTATCTGCTCAGTGCTCATACTGAACAACTTTTACATAACTGTCTAATCTTTCAAAAGTTCAATAAATTATTTTAAACGCAGTAAAAAGTTGTCACAGTATACGATATAACTTATAAACAGGAATACAGTAAAAGATGTTTAGCAAAATAAACTTCAAAGCCTCTGACAAAGGACAGAACTTTGGAAGCTAACAGACGAGTTAGAGCTCTAAGAAAATCTCTGGATGATTCCAGTGATGCTTGGGGACAATTGTTTAAGTACCTGGCTGTGTATCGCAACGTGAGAGCTCTGTAAACCAAATACAAGCCCTTAGGTCCATCCTAGAGAATTACTTTCAATAGAGTGAAATTATTTCTCAGGAGTTAATGAGTTAGTAAACATGGCTGCCAAAAATTTGTGATCACTGAAGTTTAAAACTTCCAATTAAATTTGTGGCATGCTATTTCTTTGAGTGTATGATTATACCAAAATGCCTATCTCCAAAGTCACAGATTCATTTTTAATCTAAGAATCACCATAAACAGTGATTATAACACTTAGTTTTTCTATTTTGTAGCAAAAAATACAGCCCATTTTTGAGCATCTTGTTCCTATTTTTCCAGCAATGTATCTACCAGGTTTTCTTTCTTATTTGTTCATCTGAAAAGTTATTCTTTGTCTTAAGTATATTTACTTTTGTTCTTTCTTTGGTATCAAACAATTTCAAATTTTGAGACTATCATGTAATTCAGTATACATATTATCTACTATCTTGTACATAAAATATCAGTCTAAAAGTAAAATGAATAGGGAAAAGAGTAAAAAATAGTGGTTCAGTAAGACATAAGAAAGAAGAAATGGTTGATTTACTATCCCATGCTCATCATTATTTTCTGACTGACGTTATATTATACAAACTACTTGATCAGTTTTTGCCTCCATTTTCTCATCTGATAAAAGGAAGGAAACAGTACCTATTTATCATTTCCCATGAGGTTTGGGTCTCAGGACCTGACCAAGGAGTCCAAGAAGTGAAGAAATGACAGATAGATATATTTACAGAAAACCTGGGGTCAGGCGGGCCATGAGCACTCTAATGGAATGGCTGGCTGCTAGGAGGCAGCAACCCAAAGCCTCAGTATGTTTATTATTCACAGTATGGGGTGGGGTTTGGGGTTGGCTCATTTGGGTAGAAGGCCTCTGTTGGCAGCAGTCTCAGGCTATATCTGTGAGAAAGAGAGAGTATTTATGCACACTGATCAATCCTTCCTAAACACTGGTTCTTGCACACAACTACCAACAACTCACTCAGCCCAGATGAAAGCTTTGCCCTTCTTCTGAGCCTCACCACATGAGAGAAAGACTTGGCTATGTCCATGGGACCGAGAAATTAGTCCTTGACATGGACATGCACATGTTAAAATAATACTCAGAACTTCATCTGCTCTTTATACAGTTGCTCATGGCTTCCTCTGCTCCCATACCTATGTTTAAGTCCAATGCCTATACAATTACTAGCACCCTCTATTCAGTCCTTGGGATTTTGTTTGTGTGTTTCTTTCTTTATTTTTTAGTTTTAGAGTGAATATATGGACTTGTCAACATGTTGAGAATAACTTACCATGGGTATCAAGCACAAATTGATACATCAACAACACAATCCATACAGGGAAGGCTCAAGGATCATTCTGGAAAATGGAACAAAATTAATATATATTCTCATTGAGTTTAATTATTGTTGTTTGAATACACATGTATAAAGTGTTATTCAATAGGTCATTATTTACTTCCTTGTAAATAATGCAGAAAAGTACTTCTGCAGAAAAGTAACTCCCCGACCCAGACAGTAATTGATTGCCAAAATATACTCAGAGAAGGGAGTAAATTTGTGAGCCTTTTCTCCATTCAAGTAGAAATGTTGACAGGCTCAGTCTTGTATAGGTCTTGTGAAGTTCAAAGCTATTGTGAGATCCTAAGTGCAAAGGCCTTGTTTTGCTCAGGAAATAGCTTTCATAGTGCCCATCCTCCAGCCTGTACATTCTTCCCAACTATTCTTCCTATGTGTTCCCTAGACCTTGAGAAAAGGTGATATTGATACCACTTTTTCTCAGCAAGAAGACAACATGAGTGTCTATTTTAAGTACTGCTCATTGCAAAAAGAATAACCAAGGCAAAGAGAATTAATTCTTGTGTATAAACATAAACATTTAGTTCCTAGTACATGCAATAAAGGTACTTAGGCTTCTTTCTTTTCTATTTGTATCCCAGTTGTTTGCTTCTCTTTCTTCAGTGGATAATCCATCCAGTCTGATATTGAGTATGAGTGGAGAAAATGGATATTTGTGAATTGTTGCTGATATTTTCACATTTAATAAAATTTAGGTAATAGGTTGAGTACACAAGTATCATCAGAATATTACCGTTATCAACTATGCAAGAATGATTCATTTTCTTTCACTTCTAAACTTGAAAAACTTAGAGTTCAAAGACACATACATACATACATATATAAAATTTTGTCCAATCCCTACTGTACACAGTCACTATCAACTGAAACTTGAGGTTAGAACTTTGCTTTTCCTGCGCTGTAGTACTTTGGTAAAAATGAATGGAGATACTATATGCGTACCACTTGTCTCAGAAGTGAATTCTGATGGAGCAGGTAAATAATGCCGTGAATCACTTTAATAGTGTGGGAGTACAGGTATTCTCAGTCAGTTTCCTTGATTTATGTAATATCATTTAAAAGACGACTTGACTGTCAACTAGCTCTTACTAAACAATGTTTTGATTAGCAAAATAGGAGAAATGATTTACAGTGCTTTCCCAGTGGCTTGTTTACATTCCAAGTGAGTACCAGTACTTTCATTTTTCATCTGGACTCTGACCTGGAGAAATTTCACAGAAAGAACAAGCAAGTTGTC
Source organism: Rhabdomys pumilio (assembly GCA_030674055.1). Taxonomy (NCBI): domain Eukaryota; kingdom Metazoa; phylum Chordata; class Mammalia; order Rodentia; family Muridae; genus Rhabdomys; species Rhabdomys pumilio. The sequence continues at coordinate 18,057,813 of JANHMN010000010.1, forward strand.
ATTTGTACATATCTGGTTAGCCTTGAACAGAAAACAAACAAACAAACAAATAAATGTTTTGAAATATTTCTTCTCCTCCTGTTCCAATTCTTCTTCCTATTTGCTTGGTTTGTTGAAGGTTGATTTTTTTTTGTTATTTTGTTTTGTTTTGGCAAAATACCACTGTACAGTCCAGGTAGACTTCAAATACTGATCCTCTCCCCTTAGCTTCCCTTATAGGTACTAGCTATAGATTTAAAAATTAATTTAGCAAATTATTTTTCTATAAGGAATCAGAGTAATTCTTTTCCCTAATAATATGACTACAGAATACTAGCAAAGTCCACATATGCTCAGAACTGGCTCTGCTTCTCTTATTATTGTGTTACCACTTCCATCACACTATTGGAAAATGTAAAATCACTTCTAAAGTCATAACACTACAAGTTGCTTTATCTCTAGCTATCTACTCCTAAAAAACCACAGACTGTAATGGAAAAAGACAAATTATAACCTCATTATTCACACTGTAGGCTGGTATTATATAGCTCTCACAAGAGTTTGAGAGTTCATCTTGGTTGTCTCCTTGACTGGACTGAGAGACATGTGCAAAACTTGTAAAGCACATGTATTAAAAACATTTATAAGAATATTTCCAGTAATGGCTAGAATGTTTAATGACAAAGACATGCTAGATGACACAGCAGGTAAGGGTGTTTCCTGTCTCAAATCTTAATGATCTGTGTTAGAACCTTTGCACCTACATGGTAAAAAGAAATATATGACTCCAGTTGTCCTCTAATATGATATGCAGGCATTCACACACACACACACACACACACACACACACACACACACACACACACCATAAAGCAAAATGAATGAATAAATGAAAAATCTCTTCCTCATTTTTTTTAAAGACAGGGTCTCATTTTGTAAATATGTATCTGTAGAGGGTAGTTCTGATGCTAAGTCCAGTTCCTCAATTGGTTCTTTTTTTTTATTGGATATTTTATTTACATTTCAGATGTCAACCCCTTTCCCCATTTCCCCTCCCTAGAAAACCCCTATCCCATGCCCCCTTTTCCATTTTGCTTTTATACAATTTTTTAAATGTTAATCAAAGTCTTTATAAGTATGGTAATGCTCAATCAGAAGTGTAACCTAATACCCAACCTAGCTCTGTAAACTATCTTTGACTGGTGGAGACATGTGAACTTCTGCCTCCATGCCCCCTCTTTCTTTCTCTGTCTTTTTCTCTCTCATTACCTAGCTTCTCATCTACTTCATCTTCTCCTCTCCTTACTCCATCTTTTCCTCTCGGTGCTCCTTCCCCCTTAGCTCCTCCTACATATTACCCTTCTTGTTAAAATAAAACTTTTCTCACAAAATACAATTAGAGCATAATTATTCCTATTTGTACCAGTGAGGTACAAGATAGTCTTAATACCCAGTCCCTCCTCTTTTTGACTAACCAGAATCTCTGTCGTCTCTCTTGACTAAAACACTTAATTTTGAACCTGGCTTTTTCTTGCCTCAATTGGTTCTTGATTGATCAATAAAGATATAAGCTACCAATGACTGAGGACAGGGTGAGAGAATTAGAGTTGTAGTGGAGGACACAGGGAGAATCAAGAGAACTGGGAAAGAAGCAGGCAGGCAGGCAGTAGCTGCAGGAGATAAAACCAACCCACCATGTGAGCTTTCGGTTGGAGTGACCAATGGCCACTCTATAGGATTAAGGCTAGAGTGGTAGGGGAAGTTTAGAAGTGCCCAGACATTGAGTTAGAAGAGGCATTTTAAGATTAATTGCAGTGTGTTCGCACCCACGTGTGTGTGTGTGTGTGTGTGTGTGTGTGTGTGTGTTGTTCTATATCTGTGGATCCAAGGGAATCTGGGTGAGGGCTGGCATGGTCTGCCTGGAGCTTAAAGCAGGGTAGCAAAAACTGTCACTACATGTATCTGGCCTGTAACTTAATATGTAGACCAGGCTAGCCTAAGATTTACAAAGATCCATCTGCCTCTGCTTCCTGAGTGCTGGGATTAAAGGCAAACATGATCATACTTGGAAAAAAAAAACCTTTTGGAAGTAAGACTATGTTTCTAGAAACTGAAGAAGGAAGTCTTACCTTAAATGTTGGTGAAACATTCCAATAATCTGAAGACAGAGAGAGGGAAACGCAGAATATGGTTGATCCCTAAGATGTTCAGTCTGTATTTTTCTTGAGAGTATTTGACCTTTGTTCCTACTAGACTAGACAAGAGATTCACCTTTGAGCAGGTTCTGGTAACGGTAATTCTCCAAGAAGCATTCAGGCCTTATCACATGGACTGTAGCTACGTTTGCCTATCATCCTCTAAATATAGCAGCCTTTTGGTCTGAGTAGCTACTCATTTTCACAACTCTGTATCCTGAAACGTGTGTGTATGTGTTCTATTAGGTCTAATCTTCTTGAAAACTTTGATTAGTACAAAGCAAGAATCATTCTTAACTATGAAATAAAAGCAAAGAAAAAGCATGCCATCAAAAATCTTGATGCTCCTGGGAGGAAATGTCAATGTATGACTAGATCACAAACCAGGGATCTCACAGGCATCTGTGCTCAGTACAAACCAGTGCAGGGAATATCAGTTAATTTAGCCCCTTATAATATTGATAAGTAATGTAGAAGAAATGAATACCTCATCTTGGCAATAATAAATATATTTTAATTTAAGAACACAGGTAATCAGGAAGTATTAACAGCTAATCAATAAAGTACAGGAAGAATATAAATATCACCCTCATTAGGTCCTAACAAAATAATATACTTGAACATTGATCATAAATTACTTTGTAGAAACAGTCAGATAAACCAGGCATGGTGGCATACACCCAAGGCAAGAGGATCACAAATTTAAGGTCTAGGATATGTAGCAAAATCTTGTGTTAATCCTTATCATCAAAAAAGACAGGCTGATCTTATGAAAAGTGTCAACCATGACAAAGGTGCCTTTGATCATTGTCCACTCTCACCTTGAGAGTACTTTGTGTTATTCTAAGGTGAGCTGTGCCTGTTTTCTACACACAGGGAAAAGAAAGCCAGACCTGGTGGCACATACCTGTAATCTCAGTTGTTGAGAGTTGGTAGCAGAATGATAAGGCATTCAAGGCTATCCTTAACTAAACACAGAGTTTAATACCAACATAGGCCTATTCTATAAAATACAAATTTTAAAAAAGAAAGCAAAATTCATCAAGTTAAGACTTTTTGCCAAAATCATGAATGTAAGTCTAATCAACTACCCTAAATCCAACTTACCAGCCTTCAAGAAATGTCAACTGAAATGCCAATTCACAAGGAAAATGTTAATGACATCACTGGGTGTAAGCATTCAGACAGTATGAAATTTCATGAGATAAATGACCTAGTTTCTTTAAATTTTTTTTACATTTTTGTATGTTTAGGTTTTTTTTTTACTTGTGAGTGTGTGTGTGTGTGTATCTGTGTGTGTCTCTGTGTATGTACATCCTCACACAGGCATTCCATGTTGTACATATGAAGAACACTGAATAACTTGCAATATAGTTGGCTCTTTCTTTCCATTGTTTAGGGACTGGCATTTGAACTTAGGTCATTAGGTTTCACAGTAGGCAACTTTATACAGGGAGACATCTCACTCCCCCAAATGACCCAGTTTCTTTCACAGGCAAATCACAATGTGGAGGGGGTCTACCAAATACAAGAGATGGATGTGGCCTGTTGATATTTTAGTCAATGGAATGATATGGTGTACAGTCAAGGGTTGGCAACAAAGCAAAACTATAAGTTTTTATAATTTTTTTGTTTTTATAAAAAAATAAAACCCTCCTAATTCTATGGAGAAAATGACATCTGAATATAAATGTAAAATCAAAGACTATTATGATTCTAGTCCCCCCAGAGGACATGACTTAGTATTTCCTCCATGCCCAACCTGTCCCCTGTCTTATGCTTCTTGGTGCTTGATCCTTATCTTCCTCTAACATCCACCAAACTTGAGACAGAAGGTGAGCTTATAATCATGACAGAATAATTCCTTGCCCAGATCATTAAAGTCTAAGTCATCCAATCAGAGTGTCAAAATTCAAATCTAGGTCTGTCTAGTCCAAAGAAAACCAGTAGGTGAGGAAATATAAAGCCAAACATGGAAGCAAGTATATGAGGAATGATGGCTCCCAATGAACAAAACAATTCTTCTAGATGAATCTATTGATCAAGTTTCACTGATTCAGGACCTATCCAACATTGATTTAAATATTAAATTATTGAGAAAAGTCTACACACAGTAATTTTGCTACAACCCTACCCCCAAAGCCATACATTTCTTTATGTTTTACATTGCCTCCTCTCCTTTTGTCCCACACTCCTTGGTCATTGATCAATTCAAACTCATCAATATAACCGTCACTTATTCTCCTAGAGAACATATATATGTTTACATGCAGACAGGGTCTAGGAATGTAAAACTTCAATTTCACTGAGAAAATTGAGCAATTTTTAAAATTTTTGAAATTTTTAGCAGTGGTCCTTTCTTATAAAAATAATAAATGGGCTGAGCAAGAAATTATGGAAACAGCATCCTTCACAATAGCCACAAATGATGCAAAATATCTTGGTGTAACTCTAACCAAGCAAATGAAAGACCTGAATGACAAGAACTTCAAGTTACTAAAGAAAGAAATTGAAGATGTTATCAGTTATCAGAAGATCGAAAGACTTTTCCATGCTCATAGATAGGTAGATTAACATAGTGAAAATGGCCATCTTACCAAAACCAATATACAAATTCAACGTCAAAATTCTTTATAGATTCTTCTTGAAGAAACAATTCTCAACTTTACATGAAAAAGCAAAAACAAAAAACAAAAATTAAAACAAACAAAACATCCAAAAAAAAAAAAAAACAGGATAGCTAAAATAATCCTGTACAACAAAAGGCCTTCTGGAGGTATCACCATTACTGATTTGAAGCTGTACTACGGAGGAATATTAATAAAATCCATAAGGTCTTGGCATAAAAGCAGACAAGTTTATTAATGGAATGGAATAGAATGCCCAGAAATTAGCCAATTAGCTAGAAAGACCCAGAAATAACACACACCTGTGAACACCTTTTTGGTTTGTTTGTTTGTTTGTTTGTTTGTCTGTTTTGCTTTGCTGTTGTTGTTGTTTAACAAAGGAGCCAGCACAACCTAAAGGAAATAAGGAAAGCATCTTCAACAAATGGTGCAGGTCTTACTGGATAACTGCATGTACAAGAATGCAAATAGATCCATATTCATCACCCTACAGAAAACTCAAGTTCAAGTGGAACAATGACCTCAACACAAAACTGGACACATTAAATCTAATAAAAGATAAAATGGAGAATAGCTTTGAATCCATTGGAACAGGAGACAACTTCCTGAATATAACACCAACAGCTCAGACACTTAATAAAAGAGACCTCATAAAACTGAAAAGCTACTGTAAGGCAATAGATACCTTCATTAGGACAAGAAGGCAGCCTACAGAATTAGAAAATATGTTCACCAACCCTATATCAGAAAGAGGGCTCCTATCTAAATTATAAAAATTCTCATGAAGTTAAGCACTAGCAAAACAAATAATCCAATTTAAAAAATGGGGTGCAGAGATAAATGGAGAATTCTCATCAGGGGAATCTCTAATGGTTGAGAAGCCCTTATATATATTATAGAAATGATCAACATCTTTAGTCATCAGGGAAGTGCAAATCAAAATGACTTTGAGATTCCATCTTACACCCATCAGAATGGCTAAGATCAAAAGCTCATGTGACAACGCTTGTGTGAGAATATTGAGCAAGGGGAACATGCCTCCATTGCTGGTGATAGTGCAAACTTGTACAACCACTTTGAAAATTAATCTGGTAGTTCCTCAGAATATTGGAAATAGCTCTACCTGAAGACCCAGCTATACTACTCCTTGGTATATACCCAAAAGATCCTCCACCATACCATAAGGATACGTGTTCCACTATATTCATAGCAGCTATATTTATAATAGTCAGAAACTTAAAATGACTCAGATTTCACTCAGCTGAATAACAGATAATGAAAATGTGGTACATCTACACAATGAAGTACTACTCTGCTATTAAAAACAAAGACATCATGAAATTTACAGGGAAATGGATGGAACTAGAAAACTTCATCTTTAGTAAGCTAACCAAGACCCAGAAAGATACACACATATATATTCACTTACAAGTGGATATCAGCCATGCTACAATTCACAGACCCCCAAAAAATCTAGCTAACATGAAAGGCCCAAGAGAGGATGCCTGAATCTTATGCAGAAGGAAAAATAGAATAGACATCTGGAGAAAGGAACTGGGTGAGATGAGAGTTGAGAAGGAGAATGAGAGTTGAGATCAGGTTGAGGATGGGATTGTGGTGAGAAGGCTGGGAGAGAAAAGGGAAACCAATCAGGAAGCCATCCCTTGAATGGGGGAGTACATGAGACTTCTAGCTGCTGGGAATATGGAAATTGAAATGGTTACCTCTTGTAGCTAGCCAGGATTTCCCAGTGGAGTGATGGGGACACCAACACATTCACAAAACCTTTGACCCAAAATTTGCCCTGCCTACAATATGTACAGGAACAAAGATGGAGAAGAGATAGATGGAATAGCCAACCAATGACTGGCCCAACTTGAGATCCACCCCATGGGAGACAGCCGACCCCTGACAGTATTAATGGCACTCTACTACACTTGCAGACAGGAGTCTAGTACAACTGTCTCCTGAGAGACTTCATCCATTAGTGGTTGGAAGCATGCAAAGGCCCATGGCAAAACATTAATCAGAGCTGAGGGAGTCTTATGGAAAAGTTAGGGGAATGATTGAGGACCATGGCGGGTTCAAGGACACTACATGAAGGCCTACAAAGTCAACTAACCTGGACCTCTAGGGGCTCACAGGGACTGAACCACCATCTAAAGAGCACATATGGTCTGGATCTAGGATATATACATACATATATATGTATATATGTAGCTTGGTCTTTATAATTGGGATGAGGGTTGTTTCTGACTCTGTTACCTGCCTTTGGGTATTTTTCCTCCAGCGTGCTACCTCATCTGGCCTCAGTGGGTGGTGATGTGCTTAGTCCTGTTGGGACATGAGGTGTCAAGGTGGGTTGACATCCAGGGGCACAGGGTGTGGTTCCAGAGAAGGGAAAGGGATAATTTGAAAAGAGGGGTCCTAGAGTGTGACTAAGAGGATCAGAGGGATGGGGGGAGGGGTTCAATTGGTGTGTAAAGTGAATAAATAAATTAATTAATGAAAAAAGTAATTTTAGAAAAAATTCAAGCATGTTACTGAATTTTATTATTGATATATCAATATTTCAAGTGTTTTATGTTTTATTCATTTAAAGCTGTTAGAAATATTCAAATATAAACCCACTTTTATCTAACTGAGGAGCCCTGTTTTCTGTATAGGCCAAACACTTGCCCTAAAATATGCAGCAATATTTAAAGCATAATAACCTTTCCTGCAGGTGACTTGGACCGAAACATTTCCAATGTTTCGTCAGTGAGTAAATTAGCTACATCTTACTCATGGTGCTAATTGTGTATCATACTTTCCAAGTGTGTGTTTTAAGTCGAATACTGCATTAATTTGCAGTCTGTTTCTGTTCTAAAACACAAAGACAAAAGAGAACTTAAAGAGAGTTTATTCGGGCTTAAGATTCCAGAAGCTTTAATCTCTCAAAGCCCACAACAGCTCTGTAATATATTTCCACCAGCAAGGCAGCACCTCCCCACAACCTCTTCAACAATGGGCCAAGTGGGCAAATTCTGTAAGGGATTTTTTTTATTCAAACTACCAACTTCTACTCTCTGACTCCCACAGATTTATAGCCATATCATAATACAAAATGCATTTAGACTAACTTCAAAATCACCATATATTTTCAAAGTATCAACATGGTTTAAAAGTTCAAAGTCTTTTCTGAGACTCCAGATGATCTCTAAATTGTAACCCCCTCAGAAATCACAAAGCATATTTAATTGTTTAAATATATAATTGCACAGGATATATGTTATCATTCCCAAATAAAAAAAAATGGGTATAGTGCGGAAATTTTTGATGAAAGCAAAGCCAAATCCCAACAGGACAAACTCCAAATCCTTTAGCCTCACGCTCCCAAGTCAGGGACTTTAGATTCAAAGAGCTAGTGGTTCTACCTCTACCTCTTCAGCTTTTCTGTCTACATCATAGAGCTCCCTTGCAGACTAGCCTGAATCTTTACATGCAGCTCTTCTTGGCAGTTGTTTCAGAGATCTGGCATCTCCAAACCCTTGAAGTCTACACTGCTACACATCCTTTCCTGTCGCCACTTCACACAATGACTTCTACGGGTGTGCTATCTGTCAGGAATGGTATACAGGAATCCTTTGATACATGCTGCTTGACATCAGCAACACCAAGAAGGAAGAACCCACAGCCCTATCATTCTTGTATCCTTCATTCTTCTAGCCCAAGACCACATGCATGATATTAGTAAATTCAGCTAGAGATGAACTCTCACCCTGTGAACCACATTAGAAGCTTGTGTTTGCAATTGCTTCATAGGAACAGAAAATTGCTTAGGATTTTTCATTTCACAAGTTGGAAGCTTAGGTGGTTTGGGTCTTGTCCTGGGAGCCCCCTTCCTGTTGAGCCAGTGTAGATCAGGTCTCTCCTCAATGAAGTCTCCTTAGCAATTTGCAGCCTCTCTTCTAGAGTTTGCACTGGAGATAACATTAAACTTCTTTGATTATTTTTTTTTCTGTCTCAAAGCTCTATATTTTGTATTTTAGTCCTACCCAGTCTTTTTCACTGTAGACCTAAATATATGTTATCTAGAACAACCATATCACAGATTCAAGGTTATGCTGTTTTGAAATTTCTTCTGCCAAAGGAATAGTGAATGTTTTATAATTTAGACTTAGAAAATTTCTTAGGAAGAAGGGGTAAGGGCTCATATTCTTCCTCAAAATATCACATATATTACCTTTAGCTAAAATGCTAATGTTGTTCTTCACCGAAGTTTCTTGAGCTATGCCTGCCATTCTTCATTGCGCTTAGCAATCTTAGCACTCTTAGCTCCTTCCTGAGTGGCCTTCTTAGCTCTTCAACAAAGTCTTCCACATTCCTCCAAAACACATTACAGTAAGGTTCTTTCCAGCATTAGCCCACTGTCTATATTTGTTTTTTTTTTTTTTTTTTTCAGTTGATATGGTAAAACAAAGTAATCAACTGCAGCTTAAGGAAGAGCTTTATTTTTGCTTAAGATGCCATAAGGATTCATAGTGGAAGCATAAACAGCAAGTAGTAGTGGCAGCTGGAGAAGAAGCTGAAAGCTCATATCATCAAATGCAAACACAAGTGAGCAAACTGGAAGTGGTGTGAGGTTTTAAACTTTTGAGACCAAACCACACTGATGTACATTCTTCAACAAGTTGTACCGCCCCTTAACCTTTCCAAATAGCGCCATCTGCCAGGGACCAAGTATTCAGATGCTTGATCCCATGTAGGAAATACCTCATTCAAACAAACCAATACCTACAAGCTCCTCATTTCCTTTTCTCACTTACACTTCACAGGTTAGATGCTCCATGGCATCTTAGTCAAGATTCAAAATCAACCAAGATTTCTTTTTGATAGTACAATGGTTTCATAATATATATCCTATTGCTTTTACTTCTGCTATATCTTGAGTCTACTTTTCAGCTTCTTTTATTTTTATTTTGAATTCTTTGGTTTAATTGAGTTTTTTTTTTTTTTGATAAAAATCCATCCCTTTTTGTCATCCCTTCAATTCTTTCCACATATCTTTAACCATTCCCTCCCCTGCAATTGGGGCCTTTCTCTTTTTTTTTTTAATTTTATTGAGTTCACTGTGGGTCTGCATGTGCATGGGTGTAGCGTAATTGTCTAGGATATGTATAGAACCACACCACTGTATATCTGGGGGAAAATAAGTCTGCCAGATGAGGAGGATATTGCATAATGTGTACAATTCCTAGATTTAATCCCCAGAATTTCAAAAAGAAAAAAGGAAAAAAAAACCCAGTTTATTATAAATATATGGCTTAACGTGTAAATTCCAGCTCTCTTCTAATGATCTATCAATAGAATACTTAGTATTATAATCTCTTAATTATATAATACTCTAAGTCCTAGTCAAAGCAATTAGACAAGAAAAAGAGATCACACGGATATAAATTGGAAAGAAAGAAGACAAAATATCACTATTTGCAGATGGTATGATAGTATACTTAAGTGAGCACAAGAATTTCACGAGAGAATTCCTATAGATGATACACAACTTTGGCAAAGTGGCTGGATATAAAAGTAACTTAAATCAGTAGCCTTCCTCTACTCAAAGGATAAACAGGCTGAGAAAGACATTAGGGAAATGACACTCTTCACAATAGTCACAAATAACATAAAATACCTTGGTGTGAATCTAACCAAGCAATTGAAAGATCTGTATGACAATCTACTGATTCAAAGATATCCCCATCAAAATTCCAACTCAATTCTTCATAAAGGTAGAAAGAGCAATTTGCAAATTCATTTGGAATAACAAAAAACCCAGGATAGCAAAGACTATTTTCAACAATAAAAAATCTTCTGGGGAATCACCACCCCTGACCGCAAGCTGTACTACAAAGCAATAGTGATAAAACCTGCATGGTATTGTTAGAGAGACAGACGGGTAGATCAGTGGAATAGAATTGAAGAAGCAGAACTAAACCCACACACCTATGGTCACTTGATCTTTGATAAAGAAGCTAAAATCACCTAGTGGAAAAAAGACTGCATTTTCAACAAATGATGCTGGTTCAACTGGCGGTCAACATGTAGAAGAATGCAAATTAGTTCATTCTTATCTCCCTGTATATAGCTCAAGTCGAAGAGGATCAAGGACCTCCATATAAAACCAGATACACTGAATATAATAGAAGAGAAAGTGGGCAAGAGCCACAAGCACATGGGTACCAGGGAAAATTTCCTGAACAGAACACCAATGGCTTATGCTCTAAGATCAACAATCAACAAATGAGACCTCATAAAATTGCAAAACTTCTGTATGGCAAAAGAAACTGTCAATAAGATAAAATGATAATCAACAGATTGGGAAAAGATTTTTACCAACCATACATCCCAGAGAGGGCTAATATCTAATCTATACAAAGAACTCAAGAATTTAGACTCCAGAGGACCAAATAATTCTATTTTAAAAATGGGGAACAGTTAAACAGAGAATTCTCACTTGAGGAAAATCAAATGGCCAAGAAGCACCTAAAGAAAAGTTCAGCATCAGTTAGTTATCAGGGAAATGCAAATCAAAATGGCCCTGAGATCCTACCTCACAGCAGTCAGAATGGCTAAGATCAAAAACTCAGGTAACAGCAGGTGCTGGTAAGGATGTGGAAGAAGAGGAACAATCCTCCATTTCTGGTGGGATTGAAAGCTGGTACAACCACTCTGGAAATCAGTTTGGCAGTTTCTCACAAAATTAAATATAGCCAGCTGGGACCTGAGGACCCAGCTATACCACTCCTGGACAAAAATCTAGAAGATGCTCCCACATGTAATTAAGGCACATGCTCTACTATGTTCATACCAGTCATATTTATAGTAGCCAGAAGCTGGAAAAAAAAACAGATGTCCCTCAACAGAGGAATGGATACAGAAAATGTGATACAGTTACATAATGGAGTACTACTCAGCTATTAAAAACAATGATTTCATGAATTGGAAGGCAAATGGATGGATCTAGAAAATATCATCGTGAGTGAGGTAACTCAGTCAAACACATATGGTATGTACTCACCGATAAGTGGCTATTAAGCAAAGAACATGGAATACTCACGATACAACTAACAGACCATATGAAGCTCACGAGGAAGAAAGACCAAAGAGTGGATGGTTCAGTCCTTCTTAGAAGGGGGAACAAAATAATCAAGGGAAATAGACTGTGGGAGGGACTTGGGAGGAAGAGAAGAGGGGGAGGAGAAAAAGAGTGGCAGAATCAAGTATGGAAAGTGATGGAGGAGATGTACAGAGGGTCAGGAAATTGAACAGACTTGTGTAGCAATGAGATACAGGGAACTGAAGATAGTAACCAGAAAGACCCAGACGCCGGGAAATCAAGAGCATCCCAGGGCCCAAATGGGATGACATTAGCAGAAATATCCCACAAGTGGGAGGGAGAACCTGTCAAGACCATATTTAAAGTTAGGCATGGTCCCCTGGTTGAAAGATGGGGCCACTCACCCATCTCCAAAATTTTCACCCAGAATTGTTCTTGTCTAAAGGAAATACAGAGACAAAGAGTGGAACAGAGACTGAAGGAAATGCCATCCAGAAACTGCCCCACCTGGGGATCCATTCCACATGCAGACACTAAACCCAGACACTCTTGCTGATGCCAAGAAGTACTTGCTGAAAGGATCCTGATACAGTTGTCTCCTGAGAGGCTCTGCCAGATCCTGACCAATACAGATGCAGATGATCACAGCCAACCATCAGACTGAGCACAGGGACCCCAATGGAGGAGTTAGGTGAAGGATTGAAGGAGCTGATGGGCTTTATCTTGTATCAACTGGAGAGGAAGCTTGATGTCCCAGTGTAGGCAAATGCTAAGGCAGTGAGGCAGAAGTGGGTGGGTGGGTGGGTGGTGGAGCACCCTCATAGAAGCAGGGTAAGGGGATTGGGATAGAGGGTTTTCAGAGGGGAAAACAGGATATGGCATAACATTTGAAATGTAAATAAACAAAATATCCAATTAAAAATAAAAAATGAACATATTTGCAATTCAAACAGAACTGTAATGCCTAAAGAAATAAAAGCAGTCATTAAATATTTGAACTAAAAAAACCCAGGGACAGATGATTTTAGTGCAGAATTATACCAAACTTGCAAGAAATAATTATTGTCAGTAATCCTCAAATTATTCCACAAAACTGCAAAGGGGGAGGGGGAGATTGTCCAGTTCTTTTTAGAAGATCAGTTATCCAGATACATTAACCACATAAAGATTCAGCAAAGAAAGAGAATTGTACACCAATTCAGTGAAAAATTCTCAATAAAATACTTGAAAACTAAATCCCAGAACAGATCAAAAAGACCATCCACCCTGGTAAAGTAGGTTTCATCCCTGAAATGGAGAAATATTTCAACATACATACATTGATAAATTTAGTTCTCCATATAAAAAGGATGAAGCCCAAAACTAACATGTTCACTCAATAGACTCAGAAAAGGCCTTTGAGAAATATCCAAAACCTTTTCATAATAAAAGTCATTGAGAGACTAGAGATACAAAGGACACATATAAACATAAAGGTAAATTAGAACAAGCTCAGTCAGCATTGACTTAAGTGAAAACCAACTCAAAGCATATTCTTGAAAATCAAGACAAGGTTATTCTCTCTTTAATGTAGTATTTGAAGTCTTAGCTAGAACAATAAGCCAACTAAATGAGACCAAAGGAATACAAATGATCAGGGTAGAAGTCAAGGTATCTTTATATGCAGATATCATGATTATATGCATAAATGGCCATAAATTCCCATCTGTAAACTCCTACAGTTGATAAACACATCTAGAAATATTCAGGATAAAAAAAATTAATAAATAAATATCAATAGCCTTCTGATATAGAAAAGACTAATAGATGATAAAGAAATTAGAGAAACATACCTTTCACAATAGCTTCAAAAAATATCCTCAGGTAACTTTAACCAAACAAGTGAAAGATATGTATAATAAAACCTATAAGACTTTGAAGAAAAAATTTTAAAAAGATATCAAAAGATGGAAAGAGCTTCCATGCTTATGAGTCAAAGGATTAACATGGTAAAAACGGCCATCCTACCAAAAGCAATAAACTGATTCAGTACCAATTCCTTCAAAATTTCAACACAATTCTTCACATATCTTTAAAAAAATAATTTTCAGCTTCATATCCAAATATAAAATACTCATGGTAGATAAACAATTCTGAGTAATAAAAGAACTGCTGGAAGTATTATCAGATCTCAAATTGTACTGCACAGCTATGGTAACAAACGTCCACACACACCAGCAAGCTACTGGCATATAAGCAGATACATTGATCAATAGAATAGAATTGTAGACTCAGACACATATTCACACACCTATGGACCCCTAATTTTTGATAAGGAAAACAAAAATCCACATTTCAAATATGAACATTACAAGAAATAAGGCTGATCAAACTTGATTGCTCCATGTAGAAGAATCCAGATAATTCCATATTCATCACCTGTACAAAACTCAACTCCAAATAAATCAAAATCCTCAACATAAGGCAAGATACACTGAATATGACAGAAGAAAAAGTGGAGCAATACCTTGGACTCACTTGCACAGGAAGACTTTCTCAACTCATTAGCACAGCCACTGAGACCAAGAGTTAATAAATGGGACCTCATGAAACTGAAAGGCTTCTGCATGGCAAAAGATACCATCATTCAAACTAATAAGCAGCCCAGAGAATGGAAAAAGACTTTTATAAACTACACATCTGACTGAGGACTACTATTGAAAGTACATAAAGAACCGTTCTCCCCCAATTAAACAAACAGAAAAAAATAAAAACAGACATAAAGAAAACAAGCAACCCAATTTAAAATATGAGTATGCATCTGAACAGACAATTCACAGAAGAATTAACACAAATTGTTGAGAAGCACTTAAGGAAATATTTAACTGCCTTATTAATCAGGAAAATGCAAATCAAAAATTCTTTGAAATTTTATATTAGACCAGTTAGTGTGACCAAGATCAATAAAAGAAATGATATCTCCTGCTGGGGAGTCTGCAGAGTAAGGTGAGTATTCATCCAATGACAGTGTGACTGCAGTCTTGTACAGCCAGTATGGAATTCAGTCTGACAGTTTCTCAGAGAACTGGAACTAAATCTACCTGAAGATCCAGCTACAGTTCTGTGGGACATATGTCCAAAGGACATTTCATCTTTTTACAGAGACACTTGTTTGACTATGTTCATTTCTTCTTTATTCATAATAGCCAGACATTAATAACATCCTAGATCTCAGTCAACAGATGAATGGATAAATAAAATATGGCATATTTACACAATGAAAGATTACTTAGTTGTTAAAAATATGAAATGTTGAAATTCACAGTTAAGTGGATGAAGCTAGAAAAAAATCTCAAATGAAGTAATCTAGCTGACAATCACAAATATGGTATGAATTCACTTATATGTGAATGCTACTCTTAAGTCTTCAGAAAGCAAGCTACATTTCATATAACCACGGAGGTTATCTATAGAGCAAGGAACTAAAAGTAGGAGGTGAATCTTCCTAGGAAGAGAACATAGAATAGATAGATATGGATAGACTTGCGGTGTAGGGGTGGTAGGCAAAGGAGGATGAAATGGTAGGAAAGGGGGAAGGGGTGAGGAAAAAATAGAGAAAGACAGCTAAAACTCAGGGCCATTAGAGGGGTCATAGGGTATCCTAATAAATTTTAGAAACTTTCAAAAATATATACATGTATGAAAGCAATCTAGAAGAAATTATCAAATAACAGGGAGATGAAGACCCACCTAGACATTCCTTATCCTCAACTGAAGCATCTAGTGTTGAGAATGGCTTACATCTAATTGAGTTTCTGGTCAAAGCTCTTCCATGTAAATTCCTCATCATCTGGCTATTGGGAAGGATAATGCTGTCTCTCCACAAACTGACAAAAGTCCCTGTTACCAAAGACAAAACCTACCCAACTCATTGAACATAGAGAATTCAAGCTGCTGCCTACATAGACCCTTTACTCCGATAGAAGTGTTCATGATACTGGAAGGTATTCTCCAAGCTACTGAAGGAGAAAAGTAAACACCAACTAACCTACAAACTCTGTAACCTACAGTGATGATTGGCCTGCAAGTTTCTCTAATGAAATAGTGACACAAAGCTTGTAGGAATTACTAACCAGTATCTGATTGGATTTAAGACCCACTCCATGAGATGGCCCTTACATTGTTCAGGTGGCAAGGAACCTCAGAACAAGTTAGCCAGAGACATAAGAAAAATCCAAACATTTGTGTCTGAGTCTGTATGGGTTTGTGATATTTTTCCTTTGACTCTTTTTTTTCTGTTTGTATGTTTTTTCCTATTCCATTTCTTTGTTTATTTTAATCTTATTTTATTGTTAATATTTTTTTAACAAGAAAAAAATGTGGATTCAGATGATGGGAGATACGAAGAGTACATCAGAGGAATTGGTGGGGAGGAAAACATAATAAGCATATATTGTATTTTCAATAAAAGAAAAAAGCTCCCCCAAAAGATATTAATGTATCTTTCATGCTGGAACACAAGGTGTCCACATATACCATAGATGAAACCTAACAGTGGCTACCTAACAATATGTTTACATTAAAGAATTTATGTCAATGCCCTGTTATAGAGGGACATTATGTATGTAAATTATCATGGAAATTAAATGGGGGCTCTGTTAAAAACTTTTATTCAATTTATACTTTGTAAGATAGACTACTGTATTACAAATGTCATCTACAGTGTTTCTCAAACTGCACAAAGCCCTCTTATCCCTATTAAATCTCTCATTTTATATTTTATATTATGCTAGACTTAATAATTTGGTGTCATATGCCAATACTTGTAGAAATAAAACTTTGAAATTATGGCTTTCAAGTTTCCATTGTTCATCCATGAATTTAATATGCAGTTGAGTTTCTCACTTGAATTGTAACTTTGAAAGCATTTCAGCATGCCCACTTTTTCCATCAGCTTGACATGTAAGTGTGAAATAATATGTGCTCCTTTTGAGCCTTCCATAGATGATCTGAAACACACCAGAAGGAAATCATGATGGCTTTGCACAGTGTCCAAGATTGTATTGCAGTTAATGGCACTTGCAAAGTTGGTGGTCTGGTTATTAAGTAAGAATCAATCCACAGCTCATGTGCTTGCATACAGTAATGAGAAATCCTAGGTGGTCATTTGAACTTTGTGACAAGGAACTTTCACAGCAAGAAGCTACACTGTTTTCTTAAATATACAAGTGTAATTCTTATTGTCATCAGAAAACATAAATCTTAAGCTGAGTCAAAGTTTTTTTTCTTCCTCCTCTAGAAATGCTACAAACAGTAATTTTCAACATCCCTTAGTACATCTTAAAAAATAGAAAGCATAGGTGTAAATAATGACGGAGACCAATTCTTTTGTCACATAAAATCAGCGTGAAAGAGAAACCAGGAGAAATGACTGACTTATGTCTCCTTTAAACGCAAGCTATGTTTAAATAATTACATCTCAGCTTCTTCAAATGTTTTTTCTACTCTGACTTGAAAAGGAGCTCTAAATTCCTCCATGCCTTAAACAACTATGTTGTTTCTGACAAAGCATCAGTATAAACTGTGGTTTTCCTATGATATTATCTAAGTAAATACAAGTTACCAAATCCTTTTTTTTAACAAGGAATACTCAGAAAAGAAAAATTGAGCTAATCCAAAGTTCTTTGCTGTTTTTAAATTATCTTCAGCCAAAAGATTATTTTAGCTTCTCAAGTTACTTCCTTCAGTAATTTCATCTACCTTTTAGTAAGCACGTTAATGTGATAAAAAGTTTAAACACAGCACTTTCAACAATCTTCCTCCTTTCATTGTATAAATTGAGGAGTAAAATGTAGCTCAAATTTCAAATATAAATGATAGTTTCAAGTAGAGAAATTTATTTTATTGATAAAATGAAAAATAAATCACTGATTAAAATACAGTCAGTACATTAGGCTAGAACAAAGAAGCAATTTCAGGTAGGAATTTAAATAGGTTAGAAAAAAGGAAGTCATTTCAGACAGGATTCTAAATTTTGGCTAGAACAAGGAAGTAGGCTTCAGACATGAAAATGGCCTTGGGCTAGGACAAGGAAGTAGGCTCAGTCACTTTGGTCATCCTGATAAGCCCTTAGAAACAGTGATCATGGGAGTGTTTACATAATTGGGTTTAATACCTTGCTTTTTCTTTGAATATTTGTGTTTATTGTCTGGCTTGTTCCTTACTATTTGCATCTATTGTATTGCTAGACCCTCAACCTAGAACTGACCTTAATAGTTGTATGTAATTAAAATGGTATAAAAGCAAAACAGAGGAGGGGGATGGGATAGAGGGCTCTATGGAGGGAAAATGAGGAAAGGAAATGGGGATGACATCTGTATTGTAAATAAATAAAATATCTAACAAATTTTTTTTTAAAAATACAGTCAGTAATTGGGAAGTTAAAATATGAAAGCGGTAACATTAGTATTATAAGACATGTTATGTGTTGTCTGAAAAAAATCACTGCATGTAAACACTTCCTGATCTGTTGAATGGAAATGAAGAAAGCCCATAAATTACCTAAATATGATGAGAGACCATCAAGATACTAGGTAGAACATGACTTGTAATGGTGGATCTTGTACTTTGGACTTTAAAAAATATAACAGTAATTTTAGAACATTGTTCAATAGATTATTCCTATGGCACTAAGGCTAAATAACACATTTTACTATAAACAGAAAACACCAAAGCAAAATTGAAAACTATAAAAGCAATGGGTGCAATATTAAAATTTAGTGTATTGTAAAATTAAATAAAATGCAAACTATATTGATTATACATTTTAAAAAAGATCTGCAGAGGCTCTGAAAAGGATGGTTTATTTTAGAATTTTCCATAAATTATTTTAATGAAGTCCTTTGGGGAATTTTTAAAAATATTCTTAAGTCCATGTAAAGAAAAATATTATGTTTCTATGATTTAAAATCACAACTTGTCTTCTTGATAAATGTCAACTTATTCTTTTTAATCAATTAATCTAGTCAACTTATCGAGTCAAAATATTAATTAGTAACATAGCTAGTACTCATATTCAGCTCATAACCACTGAGCACAACTACCTCCTTAAAAGACAGTGTTTAGTTTTTCATGTGTTTTGTTTTCAAATGTTTGTGTTTAGCATATTCTGAATTTAAAATTATCTCTTTCTTTTCTCCCTCTTGCAACCAAAATCCTACTCCTTTTTGGAAATGTAACACAAAACACAATTCATCAAAGAAACTTCATCTAGTGGCTCAGTGGAAATGCTTTTCTGCTCCCTTGGCTTTTCTGACATAATCTTTAATGGATCTTTATCAAAGACATTATTTGATTTTACATTTGTCTCCCTTGCTGAACTGTTCTGTCCCAGTGGGTTTTTTAACATCTCCCACCTTCCACATCTTCATGCAGATGCTTAGTAACTATTAAATGAATGATTCTCAGCCAAATTTAAAGAAAACTAACAACTAGCTATTTAATGGAATCAAAGCATTGAATAAAAATCTGAAAAGAATGTTATATAATATGTCAAATGTCTCTCATCTGAGGAATGTAGCTTTGCTACATAAAAGTCTTCCCTTTTCTATCTCCCACCTTCTCCATTCCTTTCCTGTTTTTTATAGTTAGTTGAACATTTTTATCTAAGCAAATCGTTTGTACTGAAATCTACTATATGTCAGACACCATCAAGGAAACTCATGGACTTCCTCTAGAAAACAAAAATACACAGGTAGATAGGTACAATGTGATAATGTAAAACCCATACACATACAGAAAACAGCAGAAAGCAACCACTCTGGGATGGCCAAAGACAGTAATCTAACTCTCCTGCAATGATAACCTCACAACCTTTGTTTCTTAATGCAAAAAGAAGTTTTCTTTCATAAAGAGTATAGAGTAGCCCCAGCTTGGGATTTAACTCTGAAATTTACAATGGAGAAGGTTCAAGGGTCTTGTATCTTTCTCATATTCATACTATGTGCACATTCAGCCAGGTGGGAGCATAGAGAGTTCCTTACCTCAGTTTATAACTAATTCCTCAGAAAGAGTCATATATTCTTCCTGCAGTGATTTATCTACATCTCCCATTGCACAATGGTTGAGACATATAGACGAACAGATGCAATTTTTGGTAAAAGTAGCTGATGTTAGAGTTATAGCCATGTAGAGTCAGGAAGTAGAGATAGAAAGACTGAAAATATGAGTCCAGCACTACCTAAATAGTGAGATTCTGTCTCAAATCATACAAAAATACCTAGGCAAACTAATCACAGCCTAACATTATGTTTTTAAAGATTACATCACTTTGTTAATCATTTAGCAAAAAAAATGTTTCCATATGTTGAATATACAAGAGGATTTAGATAGGCATTTGGAAGAACGGATTGATGCTCTTTATCATATTCATATAAGGTTCAGAATTTAAGGGTAAGGAGCCATCTTGAGTGTCATGCCAAATACCATTAGATTCATGTTAGTTTTATAATTTACAGTGGTGGTCACTATAATTTGCAAGAAATTTAATGACATTTCCAGTGTATTTGGCATAATTCAAACACTTTTCTGGAAGTTTTAGCAATACACAGGGAGCATATGAATTTCAAGAATGCTGCTCTAATATGGTAGATAGTGCTGATAAAAGTACCCATGGCCTGAGGTCAGCATTTCTATTTTGGTCAAGCTTCAAAAATGGCATTTATAGCTTGATCATGCTAGTCCTTTTTTTTTTTTCCTGAGAATCCTTTTATTCCTGCCCATCATGTTAAAGCTTGTCTTTAACAACATCAGCATGTTGCCAGCCAACATACATGGCTTGAACCTGAGAAAGGACCCCCAGACAGATAGCCAAAACAAACATGAATAGAAAAAATACTCCGGAAGGCATAAACTTACATGATTTCAAGATATGTTGCAGACAAAAGCCTCATGGTACTAGCACTAAAACAGTCAAAAATATCAATCAAGTAGAATAAAACCCATATATAAGTCTTCACAATACTTTCTTGCTTTTTTTTTTTTAGATGCAAAATACAGTTTGAAGACAGCATCTTCAAAAGTTAATGTTTGGAAAACTGAATATCACCATGTCACTGGATAAAACTAGATGGCTATATCTTTCCCAACACAAGACTTCAATTCCAAGTAAATGAAGTACATTTCAACATAGACTAAGGACATTCTGCATAAGACTCCAGTAGTACGGGGAATAACACTATTAGTGGACTCTCAATGAAATTCAAAAACTTTTGTAAAATGAAAAAAGGCACCAACTGAGTGAAAAGTAAGATACAGAGACTGGGGGAGGAAACCTTGCTACCAATGTCTCTGCTGAACGATAACTATGTCAATTTATATGCAACTTAAAAAAAAAAACTGAACACCCCAAAACTAAAGAATCCAGTTAAAATGCCCTATGGAGTTTAAAAAAAAATAAAAGAAGTTATCAAAAATACAAATTCCTAGCAAACACTTTTAAAAGCATTTAATATCTTTAGCAACTGGAAACATTTTAAAAATTCTATTTTATGATTACATCTTATCCCAGTTAAAATGGCCATCATCAACAATAAAGTAACAACAAACATTAAAAGGATGTTTTCAGGATGTAAACTGGCAGTGCCACTATAAAAATTAGTCTGGGTCTTGCTTTAAAAACGAAATACAAAGTTACCATATGAGCCCACTATGTTACTCTTAGAAATGTATCCAAAGGACTCTGTAACCTGCTACAGACATACTTGCTTTACCATGTTAATTGCTGTTCCATTCACAGTAGTTATAGCATAGAATTAGCCGATATATTCACCACAAAATTATATGTGCCCAAAAAGAATAGGCTAATTCCTTACCTCTTTGTTGTACAACATAACTAGAAAAAAAAAAAAAAAAAAACCTCGGTGGATGAAGAAATCACATAGTTTAGTTATAGGATGCAGAGCATCCAATTACAAAAGGACTGAGAAACTTTGTATCTTCTTTGAATTTTCACAGTAACATGTTATTAGAAGAGGAAAGACATCATGATGTTTCCCAGAGCCAGACTATGCGTGCTAAAATAATGACTTGACTAGCAAGCTGTGTACACTGAGTGCAACAAATGAATGACCCTTATTGAGATAACCATAGATGTCTGACTGGATTTGGTCTGCCATCAGGTAAATCTGGACAGAAATCCCTTGACTGAGGAGATCATAGTCTCTGGGAAGGAGCCTACTAATTATTGTTTTGCTAAATAGTCATGTTGTTAAATTGATTTACTATAACATTAATAAGTACTTATATTATTTTTATGCCCATGGTTTGTTGTTGCTCTCTACCCTGATTTGAGAAATTTCTTTTTGCATTGGTCGGGGGTTAATACAGAATACCCAAACTAGACAAATAAGTGCAGGGAATTGTCAAAGACGAGAGCACGATGATGGGTGCAGTGAAATGTTGCTTTCTAGGCATGATACGATCATTACTCCCATAAACTCACAGCAGCTGTGGTTACCTGCACAAGATCAAGCCCATCACAATTCTAACACAGATGGTCTGGGGAGAGAGTTACTCTACTCTGCCTCTAGCTGAGGATCCATTGGTAGTTAATAGTCACTGGGAGAAAGAAAATCATTTTCTTCTTTATTGATACAGCCTTTCGTAGGTTGGCATGCTCCAACATGAGGACAGTCTTTTTCTCTTATGCACATGTGAAGCACTAATTGGACTCACTTGACTGTTTAAGAGAACATAAAGTGGTGAGGGGATGCACCGAGGAGGTTTTCCAAAGGGACATTGCGGTGGATATGATCAAACTATGCAGTACACATGTGTAACATTCTCAATAAAAAAATTTAAACTCTTTTAAACAAATAAAATCCCTTGTCTTGTCTTCGATGTGCTCATTCAAATATGTTGTCACCATGAGGAAGAAAACTGAAGTTTAGATGCCCTGCTTCTGTTCTTCCAGAACTAGCTGACAAAACCCTACTGCTGACAATACTGCATATCTTGGTTGCAAGACATGAAGAAACCAAGTTAGTTGTGACTTTTCTCGTATTGGTTAGCTTTAATATTCTTGGAATATGCTATGCCAGCTGCTAAAGTAAAAAAGATATCGAGTCCTAAGTATTTATAACCCCCAAGAAGTGTGATAAATCCTTCCCAACAAGTTGTACCCACCTGAGAAATAGTGGCACAATTCTTATAAGGATAACCAGCTACTCTTTGTTTGGACTTAGTTTTAAGTACTTAATTGGTGATCTATCAATTTGCTGACCCATGAAAGTACATTAGTGGGATAGAAGGTAAGGCTTTCAAATTATGATGCCACTGAAGAATGGCCTTCGAGCTGAAAGTCAAGATAAAGTTTTATTTGAAGTCTTAATTCCTCGGCTTTATACTCAGTAGTGTATTTGCCAGTAATTTTTATCAACATTCAAGTGTTTCTAAAATAATGTTTTGTTTTCTTTATTGTTTTAGACTATGCTATAAAGTATAATAATAAATTTTGGAATAAAATATGCTTCTATTGTGTTAGATAGGTAAAGGTCTTTACTCATAGCATTTGTGGCCAATTAATTAGTGATAAAAATATGTGTGTTCCTTAAACATTTTATGTATATTTGGAGCATAAGTGTAGAAGGTAAATAAAGTGAAAAGCAGAAAAGACTATAAATAATAACAAAGGCTGATGTGGAGACAGAAATTAGAACCCTGTATACTCTGGTAAGAGTATAAACAACTACATCCATTTGGTAATCAGTCTGTATATTACTCAAAACAACAGAAAGAGAACCTACTATATGACCCAGATATGGCATATACCCAAAAAAACTCATATCCTACAACAAAGATACTTGCTTCTCCAAGTTCAGTACTGCTCTATTAATAATAGCTAGGACATTGAATCAGCTAAGATGTACATCAGTGGAATATATATATATATATATATATATATATATGTAAAAAAATTATACCAAATGAGATAATGCTGGATGAGAAAGGCATGACCTCATCTTCTGTCTCATGTGGATGCCAACTTGACTCTTTAGGTTTATGTGTTTAGCTTAATGTACTCCCAGAAGTTAGGAAACTAGAAAGGGGACAACAAGGAGTGCTTTTAGGAAAGAGGATACCAAAACACAGGTAAAATGAAGTAGAGAGTGGGAATGCTGGGATAGAAAGCTTTAAACTGGGAGAATGTGAAGTAAGGAAACTGCAAAACTTATCCACAACAAAGATGTATGAAAAAGCCACATAGAAATCCATAATCTCTAAATGTGCAGCTTGGTCTTCATGTGGGTCCCAAACAACTGGAGCATGGTGCTATCCCAAAAGCTGTTGCCTGTATGTGGGATATGTTCTAGTTGGGCTGCCTTGTCTGGCCTTAGTGGTAGAGGGCATGCCGGCCTAGACTTGCAGAGACTTGAAGTAACTTGAATGACAGCCCCTCCAACCTGCTCAGAGGAAAAGGGGAGGGAGGATGAAGGAAGGTTTAGTGGGATTGACCAAGAGGAGAGCGGGATACAAAGTGGTTAAGATTACTTGTTCTAACAGAAGGCCCAGATTCAGTTCTCGGCACCCGAATGACAGCCAACTTGTAAGTATCTGTTGTTACAGAAGATTTATAAATCCAGTTCTAGGGAATCTTATGCCTTGTTCTGGCCTCCATGGGTACCAGACATACAGCTGGTACACATAAATACATGGAGATGAAACACATATACCCATAAAATTAGTTTAATTTTAAAAGAATTTAGGGGAAGATAGACTTCCTTGGGTAGAACTTACTGTTGCTGATTAGCTAAATAGACATGATTTCAGACCATGAATTATGAAGACATAATCTTCAAAATATTTATGTTTTTATACCAATTATCAAATCCTCCTCTCAGTTTAAAGCAGGGAAACCTTCCTTTGCAGTAATGGTGGTAAATTCAGAGACTCATTGCTATTCAAGATGTTAAGAACAAAAGGCAGTTGAAGCCTCCTTGTCGAACCGGATACTTACAACAACCCTCTAAGGCTAAGAAACGTCACATAAGAGTATATGTAAAGAATGTAAGACTTGGAAGATAGAGAAAGGAGCTATAAAATGTCATTTTTAGCTGTAACACAGACTTTGCAATCATGAATTCACAAAAGCTGCAATTTGACTGGCAGTGGGCTACACAAGACTAGCTTTGTCAGTAATCAAACATAAGCTGGAAAATTGTCATGGGTCCTCAACCCTTTCTTCTGAACCATTGGCTACTGACAGATTTCCCAAAATGGAGAGTCATTGTCCTGAGTCCCCCAGGCTCTAATGAAGTGGTTCTCAATGTTCCTACTGTTGAGACCCTTTCATATAATTCCTTGTGTTATGTTGATCTCCAGCCATAGAATTATTTTATTTGCTGCTTCATAACTGTAATTTTGCTAGTGTTATGAGTTGAAATGCAAATATTTGGTATGCAGGACATCTGAAATGTGACGCCCCAAAAGAGTCAAAACCCACAGATTGAGAATCAGTGCTCTAATGGATAGCTCAATTCAGTGGTCATCAAAACAAAATCATGAATGTGAAGAGATTTTTTGGAGAAAACGATGGCCGACAGAGTTCAGAGAGAGGTAAGAAAGAGTGGGAAGAGTATTCTGATCACACTATACACATGTAGGAAACTGTCAATAACATTTCATTAATAAAGAAATTTTGCATAATTACTAATCACCTTGGCGCTGCTGCAGGACATACTTTGGAAGCCTTACAATAGACAGTAAACTTAATAAAACAGCAGCATGCCAAGAACGTTGCCTGAAATTTAGTACATGCTCAACAACTTTCTTCTTGAACTTCTCCATTACTCTGACCCGAATAAATGAAGACTGATTCTTAGAAGGTTCTCAGATCTAAATCATTAAAGATGTTCTTGGTTCTTTTCCAGAATTTTCACTTTGCTTCCAGTTTTTAACGAACTCTGTAAGTGAAATCTGTGAGATAAATTCTCAGTTTTATGACCTTTTACCACCTCAACAATTAGCATTGAATGTGACAATCTATTATATTCTGTAGCTGTGGATTCTTAGCTGGACTTACAAAGTATATTTTTGTTCTTTGTAGTGTTTTGTTGTGGTAACAGTACCATGTTAGTGCTTTAAGCATGAATTCATTCTTTTATAGTTCTGAAAGTCAGAAGTCCTTAATTTATCTCTAAGCTAAAGTTTGCTGTTACAGCTGGATCCCTCTGCTGGCACTGAGGAGAGAGTTCATTCCATGCCTTTTATAGAATCCATAAGCTGGCTCGAGACTTCTTCCTTGGCTCAGAACTACTTCTTTGCTTGTCTCCAATTTCTTGTTGCTATGGTCACCTGACCTTATTCTGGTCTGATTCCTTTTTATAAAGGCTGTTGAGATTGTATCAGATTTACCCTAATAATCCAGGTTAATCTCATCTCAAACGTCTCATTTTAATCAAATTTTCCCCTTTGCTAAATAAAGTAAGAGTCACAAATCATGGTGATTATAACTGCAGGATGGAGGGTTGCACTGTGCTTGCCATGCTCCCTTACTGTCCAAATGAAGTGATCGGAACATTCAGATCTTCTTTGTGCTTCCCACTTTGTATAGCACAAAATCTGAAGAGCATAGGTAACCCAAAGGCCATATGCGATCAGACCTGTATAAGTTCTTCAGCATCATCAGCTGCCATAAACTCTGCTCCAGTCACATCTGATTGTTGACCACCTTTCAGACACACAGCACACACTCTTGTCTCAGAGTTCTTGCACTTACTCCACACTCTGCCAGGAGTGTTTTACCCGAGGTAGTCAGAAGCACAGCTTTTTACTTCTTTTCAGTTTATAATATTAGATTTATCAAATTGCAAGGCATCTGTGGGCAAGTCATGGAAAACAGCCCTTTCTACACCTGCTTCCTTAGCAGTATCCAGCTTTGCGATTTTTTGTAGCAAATTAAATCTCTCTGAGTCAGTACTAGTTGTTTGCTTACCATCTCCCCACTCCTTTTGAGGAAAACTGCCCCTCCCCCACTTTTCCTTCACAAAAGTGTCCTAACATTGACAATGTGGCTGCTATGGAAACACAATTAAATATTAGTCCTTATAAAGCAAAGGAAGAACTGATGTTGAGTTAATGATTTCCAAACAAGACAATCAAAAACTCCAAGCTAAAGTTTGCTGTTACAGCTGGATCCCTCTGCTGTGTTGAAATATGTGTTCATGTATTCCTTAGCCATAATTCTTTTATTAAGATTGAAGTTTCAAAGTCATTTATCATCTTGTCTTCACAATTAATTCAAAATAATTTCTAAATATTTTGAAATTGAAAATGTTTGTTAGAAGATATTTGTACTAGGACTCTTTGAAAGAACAGAACTAAATATATATATATATATATATATATATATATATATATATATATATATATATATAATCTCCTGTGGCTTACAGGCTGTGGTTTAGCAAGTCTCACAAGATCTGTTTCCTGTCATAAAGTCCTAGATTCCAATAGATTTTTAGTTCATGTGGCTGGATGTCTCTGGTTGTATTCAGTATATGACGGAACTCTGAAAAAGTAGGCTCTAACTCTAGTGAAGAAATGTCTCTGCAGCAGGATATATGAACTTTAGCAAAAATTTTCTTCTCCCAGGTCTTTTGTATAGTAGTCATGGAATGATTTAGGGTGGGTCTTTTGATATCAAATGATCCAATCAAGAGAAGTCTCTTACAAGTATGCCCAGCTGCTTGGGTTTTATTCAATTCCAGATGTAGTCAAATTGAACACCATTAGTGGCCGTCACCATATTACTGCCTTGTGTTGGCTAAACTTTTTCAAATTCTACGTTAATGAGGTTGTTAAATGGTTTAACCTTCTTTCTAGCCTACCCCTCTCTAGAGGTATGTAAAGGAAACATTAATAGGCAAAGAAAATACGGATCAGTATAGAAATAGTTCTTTAGGGGCAAATCCAGTCTGCATTGTCAGGATATCAACAGTTGAGTTCACACAAATCAGCAGTGGTAGCTCAGTCCAACGGCAAACACCATTCACAAATCAACAATGGCAATTTGATCTAGTAGAAACCATTTGGCTCCGCCAATCAGTTGGAGTTAGCAGAAGAAGCAAGAAGCCTTCATAACAGTACCAGAAATTCTTTAGTATGTTTCTCTCTAGGAAGTCACTACAAAAAATGATCAACAAAGAAGGCAAGATGAACCCATGCCACAGCATCTTCAGAGAAACGTAGTGTCATTAAAGCCCAAAGACGGCCAGCAAGGCGAACCAATGCCACTCAGTGTTGTCCATGCTCTGTTAGGTAATATTTATACCCAAAGATGGCCAGCAAAGTGAACTAATGCCACTCAGTATTGTTCACGTTCTATTAGGTAATATTTATACCTAAAGATGGCCAGCAAGGTGAACCAATGCCACTCAGTATTGTCCACGCTCTGTTAGGTAATATTTATACCCCTTCTAAATATCACATGTTCTCTTATGTGTCTGGTCTAGAAAAACATTGCATGCCCTTTTTCCAGGCAGCTTCCAGGAAAATACCATGTGTCTCTTCTCAGCAAAACATCCTCCCATAAGACAGTTTCCAGAAAAACATCACATTGCACAACTGAGTTTCCAAAGAAACCAGAAATTTCTACTTTAGTCTTGTCTAGATAATTAGTAATACACAATTAGAGAATTCATATAAAAATATATTCCCAATCAAAAGTATATAAATGTAGAAAAAATGTTGGAAATATTCTTCACAGTTTATAAGACTATTGGAACATATTAAATTGCAATATATATATATATATATATATATATATATATATATATATATATGCATTGTATTGCAGAGGGTGGTTCTGATGCTTTGATTTAATCGGAAATCTATGTTTACTGATGCTGAAGGTCCTTGCCCTCAATTGGTTTTTTGATTGTTAAATAAAGATGCCAGTAGCCATTAGCAAAGCACAGGACAGGACACTGAGAATTGCAGGGACAGGACACAATGAGAATCAGAGAGTGGAAGAGAAGGTGACACAGTAGCAGAGAAGATAAAGCTAACCAGTGATGTGAGTTATTGGGTAAGTAGCCACTGGCCACTTCCTAGAGTGGGCCTGGGGTAGCAGGGAAAGGTTTAGGAGTGTCCAGTCATTGAGTTAGCCTAGGCATTTTAAGAATAACTGGCATGAGTGTATTTTCTATTCACAGATCTGAGATAGTTCTTGGGCGGGTGCACATGTGCAACCAGCTAGGAGCACAAAGTGGGCAGCAAAACTCCTGTAACATTGTATATATTCATAGTTTAATTAACCAGAATGTTTGAATTCATGGGGGGTTGCTCAAATGAACCAACTGTGTTGAAGTAAACGATAACAATATTTAGAATTATTGTGACACTTTACCAACATTAATTGCTACTCACACTATCAATGCATTGTTGCCTCTCCTTTACAAGTTTGGAAGCTCAGGGATGAGGAAGCCATTGAGGAACTCAGTGTTAAGATTAAAACTTGGTGATTTCTGAATCTTAGAATGTATGCGGCTGTCTCAAGCAACACTCTTCCCTCCAGAGAGAAGATGTGTCAGAATGAAATGGTACTGAAACAAAGTGAAAGGCAACTCACTAATTTTTGTCTGATAGGTAGAAGGCCTGAGAACAATCCACCAGTGCCTTCAAAGGCAAATCAGACCTCAGTAATACCTTTAGAATCCTGCTGCCTAATCCTATCAGACAAAGTAGATGAAAAATTAGGTGTATTTGAAAGCATAGCCCCATAGTAAACTGAGACTCTGACACTTGTTTTGACCTCCAACAATTTGAATAATTGTCTTATGATTGGCTTTCTTACCTCTTAATCTGTGAAACCAATTCTATGTGAAAAAAAAAATGATGAAATTCACTCATTTAATTAGAAGATTTTAGTTATAAAAAAATCTGGGACTTAATGTTCTTTCCCATTTGTGGAGTATAATAGATTTCAGGCCTATGGTGTAACTCCCACTAGAGAAATAATACACAAGCATGCTTGTCCATTATTAAGCTGTGTGTGCATGTGTGTGTGTGTGTGTGTGTGTGTGTGTGTGTGTGTGTGTGTGTTTCCTTAATACCTTTTCCCTTTGGAAGACACCCACACTTCTTTAAAAATAAGTTGGGCAAACACTGACTGTGAATGTGTTTTTGTTTTCCTAATGGAGTATCAATGGGAGCTGTATACACAGATCAAACCCCGTACACATATTATTATCTCCAAATAATTAATATTTGTGTATTATTTCTCTTGGGCTGGCTTTACATGAATGCAGAGGCAGTGGTAGAACTCCACAAAATACAATGTTAGCTGGTTCCAGGGGTGTCTTTGTGAATACTCCCTGCCAGTGGTTGCAGGGACTGAGGAAGCACCCTGCTGTGTTCCCTCCCAGCTCCCGGCCTCCTCAGGGAGTATATGCTAATTCTATCTTCTCCAATTGGGAAAGCTGCCAAAAGCAAAGCAAAAGGGACAGCACTGTATTTCCTAGAGAGTTAGGTGCCAGCAGTCAGGAATGGAGGAGAAAAAAATGAGAATTTTATGGAGTAAAGATTATGAAAAGAGTGGTTAATATTTTAATCTTTCCATTACTACAAAAAAAGAGTAGTCTCTATCTTGTGGTAGCAGAGTAAGAGCTTCCAGTTGTATGTGTGTGCGTGTGTGTGTGTGTGTGTGTGTGTGTGTGTGTGTGTGTGTGTGTTTGTGTGCATTGTGCATGTGGAATAAAGGGGGAAAGCAAAATCACCTATGGGATTTAAGTTGAGAAGAGCCCAGCTCAGAAACAGAAACGCCTTCTGTGAGACTTAGCAGTCATATCAGCTGATTCATCCTGACCTTAAGAGTCTGTAACAATTTAGTATCTACTGTTTATAAAGATACATTTTTCCTTTTAAGAAAAATTAGGAATTGTTTGCATAATTATTTTTGTATGGCTCCATTAATAGAATATAAGATAATTTGTTTCTATAAAAAAATAAAAAGCAGATGATGTTTATGAGTAATACTGAATTCTTACTCAACTTGGTTGAAAAGACAATGAAGAATATATCCATGGCAAATCCTTATTTATCAGTAATACTGTCTTTGGTATATTTTATTATTCTTTGAGAATTACATACATGCACACAATGTATGTTGCTCATATTCAATTATGATGTTCAGCTCATTCTAGATCTTCCGCACACTACCCTTTGAATTTACATTTGCCTCAAAAATGCTATCTCGATGGAAAAACACGATTATTATCTGTTATGTATAAGTTAAAATAAGCATATCTGAATGGCAAGCCTTTGCATTATGGTACAGAAAAAAATATGATGAGTAGAGCCATTCTTTGATGTTTATGATTTGATACAAAGGTAAATATTAAATATAGTTTACGATTTACCTCAATCCTAATGAGAACTCAAATGATGAAGAGGAGAGAAAGAAAACAGATTCTAAGAGATGACTTTTTTACAGGAACACATGAGTTCCAGGTGAACATGGGTTTTAAGCATGTTCTTGGACTGAAACCCTACGATGACAGGAAATTAATTTGTTTTTAAGGTTCTTTTAAAATTAAAATGCTCAATTTTATGTTAACAATTTATTGCAGAACTAAGTAGCAATCGAGTGGACAATTAAAGAGCTATTGCATGTATCTGTATCACTATGTAGTACTTAACTGTGCAGAAGAAAAACATTATAAAACTGAGAAATGTAATGTTTTTCTTTAATGGTGAACAGTAATCTATCATTGCTTGTAATGTTGAAGTCTATAACTTAACCCTAACTTAAAATCTAGGAAATAAAATAGGAATCAGAAAGTTAATTCAAAGGATATTAAAATGTTAACTGTGTCATATTTCCAAGGCAGTCAAGGGATAAAAGATTAGTACTTGAAAGTGGAGGTTCCCCATAATTTTTGAATTTTTGAAGAAAATCTTTAAAGAAAAGAGGAAAGCTTGAAAAGCATTTCACAGGACTTGAAGGGTCTTTTCTTTATTTTGTTTTTTTTGTCTTTTTCTTTTTCTTTCTATTGTTTCTTCTTTCATTAAAATATGACATTACCCAGAAATCTCCTTCATTTCTCAACAATCTCCTTCCAAGCTTGTTCATTTCTTCTCAGATTCAAGATATGTATTTTTAATTAATATTGTTATGTGCATATATTACCTGTAGCTTTTCAACTGGAGAGAAGTGACACTATCACTACCCCAGTTGACATGTTAAATGGTATTCACTGTTCAGGTCCTGTTTAGGCAATCCTGTTGTTTAGATTGCAAAGGTCTGTGCCATAGAAGCCACAATCTTGGAGCAGACTCCCTGTTTCTCTGGCTATTACAATCTTTCTATTTTTACTTCTGTAATATTACTTGGATATTAATCTTCTGTCAGATATATATCAGGAAGAGATTTTTGGACCTGTTCTGTATGGTGGACATCCAAGTCAGAATCTGCAGTTACTCACTCTGATAGTTGAGAAATCAAGAGCAATCTATGGCTTGGAGGCTTGGCTCCTGGGAGTCATGTGTTCAAATAACATTTCTAGACCACAAAGGCAGAAATCTTACTAGAAGAGATTCTTCTTATGGAAATACTGTTCTCATAGCCCCACAACTATGATAGCTTGGCAGAGGATTTGGAGACAATAAACCCAGGAGCCAATTTTTCCAATGGCATTTGCTGGTTTGAGAAACAGGTGCTATAGAGCTCAAAGTATAAATTTCTCACAGCTTTAATTTTGTGCTTTGTATAAGACTTGGGAAGATAGAAGGATGTAGTTACTGTTTCTATTAGGATCGGATCAGGCAACTGTGGAACGATGTTAGTGGTACACTTTTGATATTATTATATTCGTGTTTGAGGGGCGGGAGTGAGTTCCCATCACCAGCATTGGGTGTCTCATATCTATTGGCAAGTCCACTGCAGAAAATCCAATATCTCTATAAGCACCTACCACACATAGCAGACACCCAGACAAACACATCCATACAAGCACATTAAAAAAAAAAGAAACAAATTGTAGCAATTAGTAGCAAAGAATATCAACTTTGCCACTAATATCTTTGAATTAAAATGTAAAATTAGCTTAACCATAATCATTCAAACTTCGGAACACCCATTACTTCTTCATCGTTAGATTATCAATACTATGACCTGAAATAATAGGACAAAACACCTGTGGATTATATTGAGAACCATATACAAAACAAATATAACACAATAAATCTTTTTAGACTCAGAAGCAAACTTAGTGATATGAAAGTACACCCTAGTCATAGTAAAATGTAATAAGTTAGCCTCAAGCATGGGTATATCTTGCCAGAAATGAAAAGTGTTTGTTTTGTTTTATGTTAAGCATAAAAGATGAGTATGTAAGACCAAAATTTAAATCACTATTTCCCTTCAAAACCATTAAATGATTTGAAAAGGTTGTTCTACGAGGGTCTAAAGTACCTCTCCATATGCATTCTGTTACTTTAGTTAAAGCAATTAGCTTTGGCATAAGTTGGCTGATAAAACAAATTATTTAAGACAAACAGAAGGCCCTTGCAAAAATATCTAAAATATAATAATATTTTATTATAAAATAAAAAATATCTTGTGTTAATGAGGTTTGACAATAGGGTCAAAAACATAGAGCAGAGATACCCAGTGGCATCTGAGATATTTTATGTTATTAAACATATGTACAAAACTATCTTTAAAACATGGAGTTAATATTCCCTTGTGCTGGTAAAGCCTAAGTTGTTAATAGCCTCCCCAGGGCCTTAATTCTGTCTATGGTGCCTTCAGTGATTTTTGTCACTCCTTAAACATTTTAAGTAAGTCATCACAGTGTATCCTCACAAAGACGAACCCTAGTCCTTTTGAGACCTTGCTTATTTTAAAGTAAAAGGTGCCAATTTTATGAAAAATTAGTAGATTGTTGAAGCATAAAAATCAAATACAAGAAATATTAAAACTATGGAGAATTAATGCAAAGACCAACTCTCTAGAATGATCAGATATACTGGATAACATGAAATAGTCTTTACCATTTTGTATCTTAAGTGCTATATTCTATGCTACTAGCACAGACTAAGGAGAGCTCTAAGACATATCTTAATATGATACAAATAAGAATTTGAAACATAATTGTTTTCAAGAATAAATAGACCATAAAATGAGTATATATCACTGTTTTATTTTGGCTAAGATGATTCTTAATCTGTTAATTAGTAACAGTGAGGATAAATAAACTTTTGAAATAGATGCTCTCCAAAGATTAAGATAAGTTCTTGCGGAAGGACAAATATACACAGAATAGGT
Organism: Rhabdomys pumilio; assembly: GCA_030674055.1. NCBI lineage: Eukaryota > Metazoa > Chordata > Mammalia > Rodentia > Muridae > Rhabdomys > Rhabdomys pumilio. The sequence goes on from JANHMN010000010.1 coordinate 18,092,016, forward strand.
GTTAGTTCCTAATGCTAAAGAATTCCTTCCTTCTTTGTTTCATTCCTTCCTCTCCTTCATCTTTCTTCCTCTGGGTCTCTTTAAAAACCTTAGTCACACTCATTTTCACCATTCCTAACAAATTGAATTTCATACTGACTTCTCAACAGACCACTCACAGACAAATAGGAATATTTTATATACATAACATATGAATAAGAATAATAGGTGCATGTGTGTTTTTTAAAGCTATGTGTCTTGCCCACATAGAATTGTTGTATAGATAGAACAAACACTTGTGTCAAGTGGTACTTTCCGAATAAGATATAACTTGGCTGTTATTTTTCTCCATTAGTAGGACCTACTAGCTAATTCTTCTTTTTCTTTCTTTCTTCTTTTTTTTTCTAATTCTTCTTGAGAAACGAAGGTTGGGAGGATGTAGAACCCTGTGCCCCCCAAAGACATTGATTATTGTGTGTAGTTGTGTGCAAACCAATAAGGATCCATGGCATAGATTAATAAGAAACTTTGAAGAAAAGTACACAGAAGAAAGAGTGAAGATTCTAGTTTTGGGCAATGAAGTAACTATTACCCTTCTAAGACAATATTTCTGAGAAAATATACGAGAATAAAATTGTTGGTTGTCAGAATTTGAGAGATTTAGAGTCATCGTTTATAGTGTTCTATGTAAAATTAAAATTGGTTTTATTCAAGACTACCATATAAATATTGAAGATTGTATAAACTAAAATGGTCTAATTTAAGTTCACCCTGCTCCCAAATAATTGTATGAATAAGGATGTTGATGATGAGGTTTTAGATAGTTGTATCCAAAAGGTACAATAAGACAGCTAAGAACAGGTGCATACAGCAGGATCTGTCATATAGGAGATACCAAGGAAATATTTCTGGGAAACTGGACACCTGTCCTCATAGAGCATAGAATTGTCCCTAGTGCTGCCATCTTGATCCTCTTGATATTGGTTTAACAGAATCTTTGTGAGAATAAATGGGCAAGGGTGAAAGACACCAGAGCTCCTGGTAGGAAAAAAAAGTTTCTCATACTCTGCAGAGAAAAAAACACCTAGCCAGAAAATATGCAAAAGATAACAACTACAGAGGACAAGAAATGGAAAACTTAAAAGAGAAATAAAGGCAGGATGAGTTTGTACAGTTTTTAGTTGTTTGCTTGGTTTCCATTTGGGTTGAGGGTTTGTTTCTTCATGTGACAGGGTCTTTTTATGTGTCCTACCACACCTAAAAAGTAAAGATTCCACTTATGCTATAAAATATAATATTCTTTCTCTTTTTTTCATAGAAAAGAACCTAGGTCAGTTTAAACTTGTTTTAAGAATTACCTCAAAATATTAACTATTTATAAGCTGAAATTTTTTAAAGAACTATTTTAATTTATTGCCGTCATGGGCAAACTAATTGAAGAGAGTGGAGATTCTTTTCTAGACGTGCTAATAAAGTGCATTGTAAAAGAAAGTCAGAATAATTTTAGAGATTAAATTTCAGAAAAATGAAACAGTCTTTTAAAACCTATTTGAGGCAGATGCAGGGAGAAAATGGGGTGGGAAAGGAAGTGAAAAGGGAACAGGAGTAGGAGATCAGGTGTAGGCAGAGTCTGGGAGAGAAGGCTGAGAGTGAATGGAATTTGCATTCCATAGTTGAGGAAGGGAAATATATGATCTCTAGGACTTGCCAGAGACACGGGTTGAAGGAAATTCCTGGGAATCTATGGGGGTGGCTCTAGCTGAAACTTGTAGCAGTGGGGAATATGGAGCCTGATGTGGTCATCTCTTGTAGCCAGCCAGGACCCCTAGTGAAAAGATAAGGACACCAACTCACCTAAAAGAACCTTTGATCCAAAATGTGTCCTGCCTACAAGAAGTGCAGGGATAAAGATGGAGCAGAGACTGAGGGAATGGCCAACCAATGACTGACCCAACTTGAGACCCATCTCACAGGCAAGAACCAAATGCTGACACTATTAATGAAACTCTATTATGGTTACAGACAGGACCCTAGCATAACTGTCCTCTAAGAGGCTCCATCCAGCAACTAACTGAAACAGATGCAGAGACCCCCACACTACTAAACACTGTACAAAACTCAAAGACTCTTGTGTAAGAGTTGAGGGAAGGATTGAGGGACCAAGAGGGGATAGGAACTCCACAGGAGAATAAACTGAGTAAACTAACTTGGACCCTTGGGTTTTTTTTCAGAGACTGAACAACCAATCAAAGAGCTACCATGGGCTAGACCTAGCCCTACCCCAACCCTCTCTCACACATAGGTAGCAGACGTGCAACTTGTTTGTCATGCGAGTTTCCCAAAAGCTGGAAGTGGGGGTTGTCCCTGACTCTGTTGTCTGATTATGGATCTTATTTTGCTAACAGTGTCACTTTGTCTAATCTAATTGGGAGAGCATATGCCCAGTCCTGCAGTTGGTACATAGGGAGAGCCTCTCTTTTCTCAGAGGAGTTGGAGGGAGGGGCTGTAGGGGAATTTTGAGAATGGAGGATCTGTGATAGAGATGGAAAGCGAATAAATTAATTAATGAAGAAAAAAGTTATTTGATTTCTTGATGTCAAGGACAAATTGATGAGAAATTTTTTGGAAGTGATCATGGAATGAGTTCCATACTCTAGGAGGAAATTTTTACAGAGAAAAAAAGAAAAAGGCTGATAATAATACAATAACACTTTGATTTGCCCCCAAATTATTATTGTTTTAATTATTCTATGGTTTAGAGGGCTTTACTATATCCTACTCACTACTTTGCCCTCCATACATAAAATTAAATTCCTTGAACATTTATAACCAGGGAACAAAATTCAATGTTTTTGGTTTTATTTGATGATACCTTCCCAGAGGAACAGTATTCAACCATGAAAACTGTCCAAGATTAGAGGAATGTTATGTGAGATTCTAAGCCATCTACAATGAACCAGCATATGGAAAGGAAGCTGTATCTGGGTCAATCCCACCACATCATGTTTTGTGAGCCGAAGACAATAGTGATGATGATGACAGCCATGACAGCAACATGACAATGACAGTGGCAACACAACGGGCTAAACTATCCTCACAGTGATAACTTAAATGACAAACGTGTTTATACAGGATTGTTAAGCAACACTAACACTGAGGATGAACTTAGGAGCAATGAGTGAAACTTGCTGATGCCTGGAAACTATGGGCTCATAGGAGTCTGGTTGGGCATTTTGAACATGCTTCTAAAGTGGCAATAATTCATAGAAGCCTGAATAGCATAATGCAGACCAACAGCTTTTGTTCTTAATGTTCAATAGAGAAGAGATATGAAAAATTATCTTGAGTCAAATATTTTGATCTCTCTGTCTCTGTCTCTCTTTGTCTTTCGGTCTCTGTCTCTATCTCTCTCACACACAGAAGGAAAGAAAGAAAGAAAGAAAGAAAGAAAGAAAGAAAGAAAGAAAGAAAGAAAGAAGAAAGATGAGATCGAGTGCATTGGAATCCTGGCTTCCTCAAATATTGGATATATTATTTTTCTATTGTCTCATTTTCTTATTTATCTAAATGTGGCTAATGATATTTGTTAATATTCTCAAGAATTAAAGTAAAGCATCTTAAGAGCTACATTTGGTATCTGTTATAATTACGACTTTACCAGGGATTTCCATTTACATTAAGAAAATTAATAATATGCATCTCACTAGCAATATTTTATACAAGTCATACAAGTATGATGTTTTTTTTAAAGTAGGATTAATGGATGAATCTTTCCTGTATTCCCAGCAGACACTAGCTTATAACTACAATCTGCAGTGTAACAAGTCAATAGTTTCTGGTTGTAAACCATGAAGAAACTACTCATTTATTTGATTCTGAAGTTCACGTCTGTTGTTTTAGATTCGTACTAATTGACCCCTGAGTTAATCACTGTGGTTTTGAACACCTTGCAGAAAAATGTTTTGCGGAAGATGTGCATTTTACCCTTTAAATCCTTTTGTTCATTTTAATTCATTTCAGGAGATGTCTGAAGCCTTTAACGAAGCACCATCTTCATTTATTAGTTGAACTATAATTTGATGAACTTCTACTGCTTAAAGTACAGGGATGACACAATCAATTATAATTGTTTTAAAATGTTTTATCTTCTTTTTTTCTCAAAGGTAATAATAGCTCGTTTCATTAGTGGAACACGTTATAAAAGTGAACTACCAGGGAAGGATGTTCCCCAGTTGTTCAAGAGGACATTGAAAGTGCAGAGAGCTGAGTTCTATTTCTGTCTACGCTGTTGTCTTCCTAAATGTGAGCTTAGGCAAGATGCTAACATACGACCCTCATTTCATATGTAATGCTTTTCATCATAAATGTTGTCAGAGGTCTTCCTGATTCCTAATGCTATTTGTCTTTTTTTTTTTTTTTGCTCTTTGTCCCCCCACTGCTCTCCCCCATCTCTCACCTCCCACTTTTACTGGCCCTTTCTTTGACTAAATGGTCCCAATCTGCTTTCACTTCAGATGTATTCTGTCACTCCTTTCCCCATTAGACTTCTGCTCTTTCCCCACTTTCTCCCCTTCCCCTCTTCCTCACATACACTTAAACCCAGACTATGAAGATAAGACTCTACGTATGTCACCCTAGCCTTTTATTTGCTTTTCTATTTACAATATGGATATTTTTCAGTATATAGGATATGGGAAAAAGGAAATGATCATTTATCTAAAATTAAATTGTCTCATTTTGAGATCGAAAAGCAGGAGTCCAAATTCAGTTTCTCTCTTGAATTTGTGATGTTCAGTGAGTCACTACATTATTCTAAATTGTTTTCTTGCCTTTAAAGGACATTTGGTGAGACTAGTACTTCAATGTTGTACTCAGAAATAAATTGAATGACACTTAGTGTACAGTTTATCACCCAGCTTAGCTTTTGATTACTTTGGTATAATGTTTATTGAAAGGCACAGAAAAGTGTCATTTCCAGTGTTAAAAGAACAAAAGAAGAAAGTTTTTGTGGTGAATTATTCTCTACATATTCCCATGTTCCACTAAATAACACACACACACACACACACACACACACACACGTGCATTCGCACATGGTGGGTGGGAAAACAGAAAAAGATTTTTATTTTCTGATCTCATTACTTGAATACCTTATTTTTACTGGTTCCATTTTAGCTGTAATAGATCCTTGCACTTTCTACATATATAGAATTATTCCTGCCTTATGGTCTTTATACATTTTTCTTTATTTCTTTTAAAATTTCTTTCATCAGAAAGTTGGGTATCTCAACTTTTAAAATTTTTTGTTTAGACATGAGTGGATTCTTCCTTGACTTTACTATTTGAAATTTTCGTCTGCTTCTTTTCGAGCAGGAGTTTCTAACATTTCTTCAAATGAATGTTTTAAGGCATGTTATGTTCTTCATATATTATAAAATTATCTCAAAACTAGCTTAAACCAGTAAATAATAGTTTTTTATAATGTCTATCAATGAGGACTTCTGACAGTGCTTGGCTAGGTATCCACTGACTGGGATATTCAGAGTCACAGGCTGGATGCAGTAATGGTCCTGTGTGCTTCTCTAAAGCCTGGGGTAGTTCTTACATTCAGACTCACTTGTGATTAGCAGGATTTCATTCTCATAGGCTGCTGAATGTTGGTCAGAGGCCTTGTTAATATCTTTTTCACATATATCTTTTTTTTTCTTCTCTGTGTATAATTTTATAATTTTTCTGTTCCTTCCTCTAATCCCTCAGCTATACAACCCCTTGCTCTCTCCTCTATTCAAGGCCTCTATTTCTTTAATTGTTATAAACACTCACACACACACACACACACACACACACTTGAATATAAAATAAACTTGTTTGGTCCATATACTGTTACTTGCACCACACATGTCTTTTCATAAAACAACTCACAACATATAGGAGAAACCAAGCCAGTGAGAGATGAAATCCACAGTAGAATTCATAGTAGAGTCCTTGAGGTGACAGGTACCACATTCTCTTTCTTTAGTAACTGTTACAACCCATAATCAGAGGGATGAGACTACATTCAGGAATAAGGAGATCACATATAGAGATGAATTGCCCAGAAATGTGGAGCCCTAGTGACCATCTTAGAACTTACTCATGATATCATGCTTGTAGTATTTTTAGCTATTTTTGGTTTTGGTTTATGCATTGTTACGCTGTAAGAGTTTTGAACAGTGATCTGGACTCAGTGTGATATCTATACACATGTGCTGGATGCATGAATAAAACCCAAAATCTGCAAGCTGTGCTTAGTAAATAATGGTCACTTCTGTAAATTCCCAGACATGCTATTTCCTAACTGCCCTTATATTTCTTTAGATTACTTATATTTTAACTCTATTCCTATGACATTACTGAATTAGATAATGAGAGAGAATGGTAAGGTGCTTCCTTTAAACCTTTATGTTTTGGAGACGGTAAGTCTCTTTTGGTTATCATAGCTGTAACAAGAGCAAAAGTAATAAGAATACGTGAAAAATTATATGAGAGTAATGGGAAAAATATCAGAAGTCATTAGACTAGGCTATGTAGTTTTGTTGATAAATAAGGTTAGTGTATGAGGATAATTCATAGTTCATGAGTAAGGTGTCATTTGCGGCTTTCATTAATTAGATTCATGGAAAATTACTAATTCTTTTCAGCTATCCAATTTTGTGCTTTTGTTATTTTCTTTTGGTGGAGACATCTGGATCACTGCTAAGTAATCTGTATCCATCCCTAAAGAATATTGCAATTTATCAAGGGAAGGTCTTGCTGCATAGAAGCATAGTTCAGTGTGTACGCTATGCCTTTTTAATACCATTAAATTCAGAAAACCTCAGATAGTACAAACTAGCAGTAGACGAACAGCCGTGGCAGAAAGAACATCTTGTTCCCATTTGAAGCTAGGTGAGATTCAACTGAAGAAAAGTGCAGTTTGATGAGCTCAACAACATCTGTTTCTCCTGATTTCACTGTTGTTGTGAGTTAATGAACAGTGACTGGTGCATAGGAAGTGGAGGGATACCAGTAAACTCCAACCTCCGAAAGCATTCTGTCCTCCTTTGTTAGAATTTCCTTTAAGACTGTTCTCAAGTTGTTGCCTTGGCTCTCCTCAAGTTTCAAATCTTCCAGCCTCAGCATCTCAAGTCACTGTGAAGACAGGCTTCCTGAACCATGCTCAGTGGCTGTTCTTTATGTCATTTGTGCAATAAAAGAAAGCACAGTGACCATCAAGGCTGCTATGAGAGAATGTATGTGGTAGCCGAAGCACCTTCCTGTAAGAGGTGTCTTGCATGTGATCCAACACAGTAGTTTTTATGCATCAATTAAGATCAATTAAGTCTTCCCACTACAATATGTAGAAGAGTCATGTACTAGTCCTTTTTTTTTTTTTTTTTTTTTTTTTTGTCTCTGTGACCAAATTCCTATGAAAAGAAACTTAAGCAAGAAAAGATTTGTCTTGTTTTCCAGCTCAAGGTCACAGAGTCCATTATGGAAAGAATGTGGGCAGGAGGTGGCTACCCACATTGCATCTACAGCCAGAAAAAAAAATTGCAGTAATGCTACTGCTCAGATCACTTCTTCCTTTTTGTTCAGTAAGGTTCCTAGACATTAACGTGCTCCTGCACACCCTTAGGCTGGGTCTTTCCACCTCAGTCAGTGTAATCTAGAAAGCCCATGTCATCATGCCATGAGTGTTCTTTCCATGGTGAGACTCACTCCTATCAAGTTGACAATCAAGATGTCCTATCACGGGGAGAAGATACACCTTCTCCAATGGAGACCAAGGATGTGATGTAACAGACGCTCCCCTGCTGCCCCTCTGAAACCTGCTCTAGGGAGAATATTTCTCTCCTAGGCCTGACTTTAGAAAAACAAAAGCCTTGAAAAGATTAAGTGGCTTTTCTTACAACAGTCTGTCTTATTTACATCAGCATTATAATCTTAAATGAACAACCAAGAAGAACTACAGAAAAAAATTAATGATCACCACAAGATCAAAAATAATTTACTAGTCATGAGACTTAAAAGATGCAGGGTTTTTTTTTCATATTATGTAGAATTTAATTTGATGAACATATAAAAAGAACACAATTTCTCATCAATAATTGAAATATCAGATAAATTTAATTATATTAAAATTGCTCCCATATAAGTCGCAAAGCACGTGTGCAGCTGGCACAGAAGAGCATGAGTGTTGAAGGCTTTCGGTAGACTTGAAAAAATAGCAACATTTCTTTTAGAAAACAACTTAGAGTCAGTTCAGGTAGAGTTAGAAGAATTGCAAAAGAATGAGACAAATATGGTTAGGCTAGAGGTAGCCTAAAGTGTAAAAACAGTCAGCATATTTGCTAAATAAAAGCTGTTATTTACATTAGCACTTAACAGAGTAAACAAGGAAAAAATTGTTTTACTAATAAAGACAAAGGTAACAATGCAGCTGTAACAATCCAGGGTTTTAAAATTATATTTCAATCATTCAGGATGCATTATGAAAACTGTTGTTAAACCGAATGTAAACAACCAAGAAAGCAGCGGTGCAGTGTGTCTGGCGGATTAAACAGTGAGCTGCAAACACCTGCCTTTTTTATCTGGGTTTCCAAGTGTCATGACTCACTTCCTCAGCTCCACTGTTTCCTAATCTATAAGACCTATATAATAAATATTAACCGAACAGGACTCATAGACTGTGTGCACTGACAAACTCAATCTCATACATACATGAAACAGAAAAATTCAAATAACTTTGTTTTTACTAATTTGTTTACTTCTACTGCTATTTCATCTCCTCTAACACAGGTTGCTTCTAATAGACAGAAGAACCGCTCAAAATTTCACTGCCCTGTGCATGACAGTTTTAAAACATTTCATTATCGAGGTCTTAGCGGATGGATAATTGGCAGTAATTCAAATAAATATTTTTTTTTCTTGTTTGCCTATATAATGTTTCAACAGAATTATAATTTTAAAGCACATTAAAAGTGTTTTGGAAATTCAAGTTTTAATATTATGCTTTTTTTGATTGTCACAAAATCGTGAATCAGAATGACAAGTTCACTTTTTTCCTTGTGTGTGTGTGTGTGTGTATGTGTGTATATACATGTGGAGATATGTGTGAACATGTTCATCTCATTGTGGTTACATGCATGCAGATGTGTATGCATAAGTATACAAATGGTTATGGATTACAGAGGTTAAAATGTGTATATTTCTAGATCACTCTCTGTCTTAATTTTTGAAACAGAGTCTCTTACCAAACCTGGCTAGTTGGCAAAGGACAGCTCTCTATGATTTCTGTATTTTGGCACTTCCAGTATGGGGGTTGCAGGCACATGCTGTCCAGATTTGATTTTTTACCTGGCTGCTAGAAATCTAAACTCAGGCTTGCATGGTAGGCACTTTAGAGACAGAGCGATTATTTTAAACCTCCAAAATTACAACCACCACTTCTTGAAGTTATATTTAATTTGTGGACTATGGACAATAAACCTATTCACAATGCGTTCCTATATTTTAGAAACTTTACTCAGTGAATGAAGGCCTCATGACTGCAAAGAGCTTTCCACAGTTAAAAAACACCTGGGTTCTAAAGTTTTCATCTCGATTCTTTCATTATTATCCCAGATACTTTCAAAAGATTCTCAAAATATGTTTCTATGTAAAATCGGACTCATTTTCAAGAGCTACAATCCAAGAAATACGGTAGAGCTGATGTTTACATGATCACAGTAGAGTGTTCACAGAAGTCAGGGTTTGTGGCCTTTTAGTTTCATAAAGGCATAAGGTTTTTGTCAAAATAAATAAATAAATAAATAAATAAATAAATAAATAAATAAATAAATAAAGGTGAAAAAACCCTCCCCCTTACAACACATTCTGGAATTGTTGTGTCTTTATGCTTCTCAGACCAGAAACTAATTTTGCTGAGGACTTGCTTGGCAGGAAATTAGGAACTGAGTCCTTCATTACACTACTACAACTCTTTACAGGCATCCAGATCAGCTGCCTACTCCTTAATCCAACCAGGAAGGAAGAAGACCCAGTCTCCAGAATGATGCCCAAAATTCTTGCTAATTGATAAAACCTCTGAGTGTTTGTAGTTTCCTACACCTCCACTGATGATACTCTGTAAGTCAGGGCAAATTTAAGGAAATTTCAGAGGAAAATGTGTGTTCATGGTATGATCGTGTAAATTATTATGCAGCCTAGTAATTACAAAAGTTGTGCTAGCCAAAGGATTCCCACTAAACACCTTTGCTCATCAAAGCTACCTAAACTGACAGAAAGTAGAACACCGACCCTAAGGTAATCCAGTCCTCACTTCAAATTGTCTGCACTGCTCCCAGAATGTGTGCTTTTTCTTTCTTGAAGATTCCTTTTCTTAATAGAATTTTTGTTTACTGGGTGTTCTTGTTTGTCTATCAATTATTTACAAGACCAACAACCTGGACAAAAGGAGTCTGAACTTACTAGCTAGTTCCCCTAACAATAATTCTTTCAATTGTGATGTTTTATTTTTCAAAGAAAATTTTTATTGACTCTCATCTGAGTCAAAAGACGATTGTACCTTAGATATTATGAACACAAACATCTGCATGGAAAGAATGTGGTTTGGTGTCATATTTTAAAACTATATTCAAAGGTTTAGCATGCCATTCTCTAATAGTCTCCCCAAACCTCCTTATTCTCCCCATTTGGCTCAATCCTCCTCAAAGCCACCCCTTCCTCCTGCCAGTAATCTTTCTTCAGTTTTCAAACAGTAACTTTCCAACTCTTGTGTCAACGTTCCAGTGAAACTTTTCAACAGTGACGATATTATAAATTTACCTTCATTGTGAATAGAATCAATTCTGTACATGGAATTATGATTATGTTTAAAGGTAGTTAATCTTTAAGTCAGTTTTTAAAAATGCACATTCCTCTGGTGGTTCCTCAGAAAATTGGAAATAGCTCTATCTGAAGACCCAGATATACCACTCCTGGAAATATACCCAAAAGATGCTGTATCATACCACAAGGACACATGCTCCTCCATGTTCATAGTAACCTTATCTGTAATAGCCAGAAGCTGGAAGCAACCCTGATGTCCCTCAATGAAAGAAGAATACAGAAAATGTGGTTCATTTACACAATGAAATATTATTCATCTATTAAAATGAGGACATCATAAACTTTGCAGGTGAATGGATGGGACTAGAAAATATCATCCTGAGTGAGATATCTAAAACCCAAAAGGACATGCATGGTATATACTCACTGATAAGTGGATATTAGCCAAAAAAACTCAGAATATCCATGATATATCTCACAGGAAGAAAGATCCAAGTGTGGATATATGAAACCCACTTAGAAGTGGAATAAAATAATCATGGGAGGCAGAGAAAGAGAAAACTGGATAGGACAGGGGAGAGGGAAGGGAAAAGGAAGGGCAGAGATCAGCTATGGGGGGAAACAGAAGGAACACCCAGAGAGCCAGGAGAATGAATCAAAATATGCACTAGTGAAGGTTAAGTGGCAGAGGCAACCCTACGTAGTCCTGGAGACCTGGGATGCAAGAGGCTAAGAGGACTCAGTGGGGATGACATTAGCTGAAATGCCCAACAGTGGGGAGATAGAACTGGAAAAGACGACGTCTAGTAGATAGACATAGCCCCCAGTTGAGGCGAGGGACCATGCACCCATCTTCAAAATTTTTAAGCCAGAATTGTTTCTGTCTAAAAGAAACGCAAGGACAAAAATGGAGCAGAGACTGAAAGAAAGGCCACCCCGTGACAGACCCAACTTGGGATCCATCCTATGTATGTACACCAAATCCTGACACTATTACTGAGGCCATATTGTACAAGGAGACTGGAATCTGACATGGCTTCATCTGAGAGGCTCTACCAGCAACTGAGACAAATGGAGATACTTACAGCCAACTATTGGATTGAGGTTGGGAACCAATATGGAAGAGTTAGAGGAAGGATTGAAGAATCTGAAGAGGGTTGCAACCTCATAAGGAAGAACATCAGTGTCAACTAATCCAGACCCCTCAGAGCTCCCAGGGACTAAGCCAAAAACTAAGGAGCATACACGGACTGGTTTGTGGGCCCTGGCACACGTGTAACAGAGGACTGCCTTGTCTGGCCTCAGTGGGAGAGGTTGCCCTTAATCCTGTGGAAACTTGATACCCCAGGGAAGAGGGATGTTGGTGAGGATGAGGTGGGGGAAAGCACCCTCTTAGAGGCGGGTGCTTGTGTGTGTGTGTGTGTGTGTGTGTGTGTGTGTGTGTGTGTGTGTGTTTGTCTCTGTGTATGTGTGTGTTTGTGGTAAAGAACTTGGAATGTAAATAAAAATTAATCTAATAACAAAAAGAATACATATCTCATTAGATAAGAAGTATTTAGACAAATACCATCAAAGTATACCTTTTCATTCTTAGGCTTCTCCATGTAACTCCCCAAAGCTAAAATCCACAAAAAAAAAGAAGGCAATCTGTCTGTCAATGTTGCTTTATTACTCATGGTCTAACCAATTCTTCTTGTATAATGTTTATTTCACTATAATTATGACTACAAGAACCACATTATGTTGCCAAAAACTTTATCTTTTAAAAAATTATCTTAAATTTAATTCCTTAAAGTTGTTTTGATACTGTATACAACACCATTATCACTTAAAATGCATAAAAATAAAAATTCCTAAACTTAAGTGTGCTATTCTTAAATTGCAATGAAAACAACATTATTTTATTAACTTTAAGTGCACACAAAAACCTCACATCATAGTTTCTATAAAATAGCTTGCTATATTGTTGCAGCAAAAAATATATATATATATATTAGGTTAGCATTTAGAAAATGCATTTAACACCACAGAAAATTTATTTACATGTTAAAACTTAAGAACAAAATTGTATAGCTTATATTTTTCAACTGTCTCCTTAGAGGTCTTCCAGAGTCTGACATATTCAGAGTCAGATGCTCACAGCTAACCATTGATCTGATCAAAAGGATCCAAATGGAGGAGTAAGAGAGAAGACTGAAGGAGCTGAAAGGGTTTGAGGCCCCCGGAGGAGAACAACAACCAGAGCCCCCAGGCTCTAAACCACCAGCATGAGAGCGCATAGGGAGGGACCCATAACTCCAGTTGTAAATGGAGGAGAGGATGGCCTTGTCGGGCATAGGTGGAAGAGGAGATCCTTGGTCCCATGAAGGCTGGACGCCCAGTGGGGGATGGAATTCGAGGGCGCAGAGGTGGGAGTGGGGGGGGTAGGTGGGGACACATCCTCATAGAAGCAGAAGGAAGGTGGATGGGATAGGCGATTCCTGGGCAGGACGGGGGTGAGGGGAGATGGGGAAAGGGGATAACATCTGAAATGTAAATAAATCATTCAATACAATTTAAAAAAAAAAGAATACATGCTTTCAAATGATGATAAAGTATAATGCATCAAATTCTGGCCAATTTTTAAATTTTTAAAATTAGTTTCTAAGTTATAATTGTTTTTAAGAGTAAGTTATGGTTTATGTTGTAGACATAAGGAACTATAACAAAAAAATCATCAAACCTGAAACCTCAGAGACTTATTATATGCATTCCTGACTTATGTCACTAATACATCAGGAACTGAAGAGTTCGCTTTTTAATTGTCCCTCTATACCTCCTTGTGTCCTTCCATTGACTCGACCCCTCAAGGTCACCCCCTTTCTTTTGCCAGTGCTCTGTCTCCACTTTCAACGCTGCAACATTCCAGCTCTTGTATCAGAATTCTAGTTATAGTCTTCTGAAATTTTTGCACCTGTGATGACATTCTAAATTTTCCTATGTGGTGAATAGAATATATTTACCATGCTGTTCATAAGCAATAAACAACGTAGAAATTGTTCAGCTTGACTGAGAATTTTAGCCATGACTAAACCTTGAACCTGTTGCTAGATTCTCTTCTCTCTAGTCACTTTAATGCAAAATGTTTCTGACCCCTGAGTTGTTATTTTCATCTCATCCAACCGTGAATGAATTGCTTGGCATTTCTGTGACCAAAATAAACAACAGAGGCATCTCAAGGAGGCAGAATTTATTTAGGCTTACAGTTGAAGGTTATAAAGTCAATTGTACAGGGAAGGCAAGGGTAGTTGTGGCTCAGTATGCAGTGGCTTGTCACATCTCTTACACACAAGTTGGAGACAGGGCTAAAAGTGAAAGCAAAACCAGATTATAGCCAGTCTTCACTAATTCACTTGTTCCGGGTTCTATAATCTCATATATATGGTTACATCAGCTGGAGACCAAGCATTCAAACACATGGGCCTGCGGCAAGATAGCATTTCACAATGCTACCATGCTACATCCTAATGATAACATGTTTCTACAGCATCCTTTCTTGGTCTTCAGTGGTGGGGCCATTTTAGTGGGTTTATTCAAAAATGACTTTATAGTCTAAACATTTCCTAGAAGAGTACAATATTTATGTGAAAGAAAAAGAGACATCAGACACCTATTAGATATATTATTGAAAGGACATTAACTGGTGTTCTACTTTTATAGTTTCAATCAACTCATGTTAAACATGAAAAATATATGCAATCCACTTGTCACCTTGGTACAGAATTTTTAGAGGACAACATCAGCAATTTTACGCATGCACTGCTCAGCGCAGCACCTAGCACTTCTTGGGTGCTAATAAATATTGAACAACCCAGCAATCAAGCCCTCCAGGCAATGGCTGCAGTTGTTAGTCGACACATATGCAGACTGTACACAGTAGGAATTGCCAATCAAACAGCGAGATCTGAACACACAGAAAATAGCAGAGACAATAACAGCAGCATCACCTTCAAGTAGAAAGGACAATCTATATGTATAAATTGTGCAATGTATGAATTAAAGTATTCATGCTTTCCTTTGCATTCTATTGTGAATTTACATAACTCACTGCATGTGAAATTAACCAAATGTGCCACCTTGATAATATGCTTATAAAAGGGTCAACAGTCACAAATTCTTTTTAAATGATAAATATTAATAACGTTGCCTAAACCGAGATGAAAATTTTCCAGAATGTGGGGCAGTCTCTTCATGTGATCTAGAGTGGCATTTCTCCCAGTTCCACAACCTTCAATTGTACAGCCATAAACCCCTCAAGCCTGAGTCCTCTGTGACATATCTCTTCACTGACATATCCAATCACATATACGGTTAAGAATTACACATGTGAACTTTCCTTGGAGCACACGGCAGTTGCCTTTAGTATTAAGCTGTTGTAATTAAGAAATCTCATTCAGGTTGTTCAGACAATTAAGATGCATTTAGTGAACTGTGTCATTGCCCTTTTGACAACATTGTCTTTCTGATGTCTGGGAAGAGTTAATGAATCTCCAAATATCCCAAATCTTTGAGCAAAAAAAAAAAAAAATTAGCTTTTCCTAAGGGATGTGACCCAATTGTTAAAAATAAAAGTTAAACTCTATGTAAGGAGCAAGATAAGCGGAGATCTGCCTACTGAGGTGTTGGGAAAAGCCTTAGCAAGCTCGTCATCTCCCTTCTCACATACACTTTCCTGTGATCCTCGTTCTTGTGTCAACCCTTTAGTGAATACTGCTTGAGCTGCTGAAAATTATACAGTCAACGTCAGTTCCATGCTCTAAGGAATATTTAATGTGAGGCATCATTCACTTTTGCATGGAAATTAGCTCTGCAGTGTGAAAACTGGCTTCAGGTGAATTCTACTTTAAAAAAAAAAAAGCTACAAGTGAGAAGATGGAGCCTGAGAGCAAGCAGCATGGTCATGATCAAGTCATCCTGGACAGCTTAGGGCGGGCAGGGGCTGGGGTCGAGGCACTCAGAAGCTGGTTCTGTGACTTCATCACTGTAGAGTGTAGTACAGCTTGTTTACTGTAAAGAACATATATACAAATAGTGAAAACTCTGGCAGACCCAGCATAGCTAAAGCATGGATATGACTTTCTTTTTTCTTTTTTTCTTTTTTCTTTTCATTTAAATCTCAAGAACAGGAACACTGTGAGTTTGACTCACCCTTTGACATTTTAAAGACACCGAAACCTCAGCATAGCAAGCCTTTGTCTGTCTCTTTTTTTTCTTTAAAATGTGTTGTTGACATATTATTCTCCTTGTGACCAGCAGGTAACATCGCATCACCTCACCCACCCACAGCGCTACATTGATGCAGATCATGTATTCAGTGTTAGCTGAGGGTTTATGACACACCAGGCAGAGTAACATCTGCAACACGTCAAGGAGGAAGGCAAGCCCCTTCCTCCTCCAAGGGAACTAACACTACAGAAGAGAACATAGACATATGGGGACTACTATAGGCTATGTGAGAAGGGCTACAGTAGTTGGATGGACAAATTATCTTGTAAGCAAAGAGAGAGGAGAAGCTATTTGAGGCTTTTATCTGAGGGAGGGGGTAACTGAGTTGAGAGAATAATAGAAGTGGGCTACAAATTCCTAGAAGAAAGATCAGCTCTCTTTATCCTTCTTTGCTAATCCTCCAGAATGTGTAATTCTAGGGGTTTTGATTTTTCCCCTCACTTTTAAAAGATATAACGTTATTTTTTACTCTAAATGTCAAAAATTCTGCTTTGATCATTTTACTTTGTATTCACATATTAAAATAATGTACGACATCTTATGTAAATATATAAACATTGTTTCCATCAAATATAAAAAAGAATTTTTTTAAAAAAAGTACTTAAGGTATCTCTGGATGACAATGTTAATCTATTACTTAACAGGAGTGGTAAGCTACTAACCGTTTAAATCCTTGAATCTTTTAGATATCACGGTGATTTGGCCTTAGGTAAAAGAAGGTAAGTATAGTTCTGTTCAGGAAGTTCAGAATGTACATTCCATGATGAAGAACTGACAGATCATCCGCCACAGGCTTCCAGGGTGATCTATGGAGAAACACTAGGTGCAATGGGTACCAGAGAAAAGAACAATTGGCTCATCCAGGTAACATCATAGAAGGAAATAGTCTTAAATAATATGGTGTCTACTATGAGGAGAGAGAAAGAGAGAGAGAGAGAGAGAGAGAGAGAGAGAGAGAGAGAGAGAGAGAGAGAGAG
>JANHMN010000010.1:18112475-18158075 GCA_030674055.1 Rhabdomys pumilio
GATAGATAGATAGATAGATAGATAGATAGATAGATAGATAGATAGATGTTGCTGATTGAATGAAGGCATAGTAATGATCCTGCTTGAAAATGAGCCACAAAAGAGAGATATAAAAATATGTAGCATGTTGATTAATCTTATCAAGAAAACTGAGTCATGTAAGCTTCTAAACATCATGCTAAAATACACAGAAATGTCCCTCTTTTCCTGTCAGTCATGCATGTAGAGTGTTAATTTTCTTTTTGTTTATTTTTGATAACATTTTTGACAGTCTGGCTAGTTGAACAGAGAATTCTCTAATAACACATCTGTGAATAGAATGCAGCCAATTACATGTTCATCAATCTGCCAAAGAATGAAAATACTCCTGAATAACTGATTTTCTTTTATTACAAACCCCAGAAACCAATAGTGTAACCATTCACTAAGTACGCCAAAATGATATTATAATGTACTTATATCATGCCACAAGAAAAATGGAAAGAATTATTTTGTGTTTTAATGTATACCTAGACCTATTATTTTTCATAATAAAAGTGAAAGTTATATTCAACAACACATGCCTTTTGTTTATTGACTTCTGACTAGATATTAAATATCTCTTTAATGTAAGTTTTAAAAAATCTACAATATTCAAGTGAAAGGAAATATTCAAGATTACTAAAATAATTTTCCACCGACGTTTCTCTTTAAAATGCATTTAATTTAACATGAATCTCAGCAATAGCTTTGGAAAATGAATGCCTCTTAGGGGACTTTTACTCACTCTCAGTTCCACTCTCTAAGATCTCACAGCCACTTTAAAATTAAGGTGTCTAGGATAGGAACTCCTACTATTCCTGAAAAGAAGCTTTTTAAGTAAAGATCACTTTTGCTTTTCTTAATTTTATTCTTCCAGCTAGCTACTTCCTTTAATGCACTTACTGATATAATTCAAGATAATGCTACTCAGAAGTTCTGAACGTGTAGTTATGGACTGATAATTTTAGAGGTTAGAACATTCGGTCAGAACACTCATTAGATTTCCATGTCCTCTATCCTTTCTATAATTTTTCATATATCCATATGTCTATCAAAACACAAAAGACAGTGGCTGCTCTCTGCTGAGAGATGAAACGGAAATCTCCATTACAATACATTGCCTTCTCTATGAATGCGCCACATTTTCAGCTGTCTTCCTGTATTAACTGATGTCATCTTGTAGATTTTTAGTCTTGTCTAAACGGCTCTTACAGTGACACTAATGATGAAAAGATACACCATGAGGAGCAGTTATTAATGTATATCACTAATTATATAAAACATTGCTTTGTCTAGTTCTACTATTTTGCACAAAACCTGCCCCATCATGTTCACTTAACATCGATATAGTCTATATTTGGAGAAGGATATTTTGAAAGGGAAGTTGGTTAACTCTTTTAAAAGTCTTATGAAAAGTGGCTTTGAAATTACTATATATCACCATCCAAGCCATCATATAATTTGCTTTTGTGAGTGGAGATCAATACAAGTAGCACAAGTTTAATGATACAAGATGAATACAAATTATTCAGAAAGAGCAGGCATTTAATGTTCCCTTTTAATGAAAATGCTGGTAATGAAAGTAGGAATGCCTTATGAATTGGAGGCTTTCTGCAATCTCGTACTTCCCACTCATGATGCTGTAAAATTACCCTATAATACGAAAAGACCACAGGTATTACTATGCTGAGGCATTGTGAAGCAATACCTACCTTTATTGGCTAGAAATTTCTAGCGAAAAACATATTCCAATGCCTTGTGATCAAGAGATAGAGACTACGCAGAAAGAGAATAAAGAAATGCTAATTAACAACTAGTATTAGAGAACTTTAGAGTTTTAAAGTTACATGACAGATTATGGTAAAATGAGATCCTTAGATATTAGTGTAGCAGGCCCTACTTGGTCTGTCAAGGCAACAGGAAGAAGAATGTATTGGACCTACTGGATCCGGAACTAAAATTCCATTTCTTTTATCTCTATACTATCATTTCACATACATCATCAGTTTTTTTACTCATTCCACTTCTTTTAGGTATACATGTTAGATCTTAGAAAGTCCCTCCTAATTCTAATGCTTTGCCAATGTCATTGCATTTAGTTACCTTAGATCTTTTTAAGACTTTATTTTTGAAATTCTTACATATAACAAGAATTTCCTTTCCCTCTCTTCCCTCCAATCCCTCTCAAATATGCCTTGTTGCTCTTTTATATTTTAATATGCTGAGATAGATAGTTTCTATTATTAAGATGCCCCAATATTTAACAAAGACACATGCTCCATTATGTTCATAACAGCCTTATTTATAATACCCAGAAGCTGGAAACAACTTATATGTTCCTCAACAGAAGAATGGATACTGAAAATGTGGTATATTTACACAATTGAGTACTACTCAGCTATTAAAAACAATGACTTCATGAAATTTACAGACAAATGGATGAAACTAAAAAATATTATCCTGAGTGAAGTCACCCAGACACAAAATAACACACATGGTATGCACTCACTGATAAGTGGATATTAGCCCCAAAGCTCAAAATGCCCATGATAAACCCACAGACAATATGGAGCTTAGGAGAAAGGAAGAGCAGGGTGTGAACACTTTAGTCCTGCATTGAGTGGGGAATAGGATGATGGTGGGAGGTCGAGGAAGGCGGAGAGAGGAGGGGAAGAAAATAAGGGGGATAATAGCAGGTACAGGAGGTAATGAGGGAGAGGTACAGAGGGTCAGAAAATTGAATTATAGTATGTAGCAATGGAGGATAAGAAATTGGAGGTAGCCACTGGAGGGTCTCAGACACCAGGGAAGCAAGAGGCTCCCAGGACCCAACAGGAATGACATTAGCTAAAATGCACAGTGAAGGGGACCTAGAACCTGTTGAGAACACCTCCAGTAGATAGGCATGGCCCCCAGTTGAGGCATGGGGCCACTCACCCATCTCAAAGTTTTTAACCCAGAAATGTTCTTGTCCAAAGGAAAGATAGGGACAAAAAGTGGAGCAGAAACTTAAGAAAGGGCCATCAGTGGACTACTGGGCATCCATCCTGTCTGCAGACAACAAAACCCCACAGGACACCATTACTGTTGCCAAGAGATGCTTGCTGACAGAAACCTGGTGGGGTTGTTCCCTGGGGGATTCTGCCAGCTCCTGAGCAATGCAGATGTGGATGGTTGGAGCCAAACATCAGACTGAGCACGGGGACCCTGGAAAGGGATCTGGTGGAGCACAGGATTGCAATGTCAACTGACTAGACTACCCAGTGCTCCCAGGGACTAGACCATGATCTAAGGAATGTATAAGGAGGGATCCATGGCTCCAGATATATATGTAGCAGAGGATGGCCCTGTCTGGCATCAATGGGAGAGGAGGCCCTTGGTCCTGTGAAAGTTTGATGCCCCAGCATAGTGTAGGTAAGGTAGCACCCTCATAGAGGCAAAGGGGAATGGGGAGAGGGCAGATGTAGAATAGAGGTTTGTGGAGGGGTAACTGGGAAGTGGGATATCATTTGAGATTTAAACAAGTGAGATGATTAATAAAAAAAGAAAAAAGAAAACAGAGAAGGTGATTCCATGAATGTTTATCATAAGCAACGGACAAAGGAATAACCCTCTTCTTCATGCTGCCTGGATTCATGTCTCTTGGTAGACTAGGGGCAGGAGGAACCAAGTGGTTTTAACTAGGAAATGATAGCTCACACTGTAGACTGTGTGATGCTTAGAAGAAAGCAAAACTATCTGGGGCAAGTACAAATACCTGATTAGAGCTTGAGGAGTTTCAACAATTTAATCGTATTTCTGACAATTCAGGTAATGAGTAGAAACATGTGACAATATCATATAAGTTAAATAACCAAACATTGTACATTAAAATTGGAAACAACAGACTTCTGTTTCCTTATAAACTATACTTTTAGAGTATACTCCCAATTATTGAGAGCTTGATTGGGGATTGTAGGAGGGAAGCCATGTATACTTGACCAAAGACTCATCCTAATGAATCAGGGGAAGACTGTCCTTTTCAGTAGAGCATACAGCTTCAGGAGGGATGAAAAGACGGGCAGTAAGGGAGAAGAGAAAGCTGGCCTTCCTAGCCAGATCATCAGAATCAATCCTGACAATAATCAAGAACAGATATCCCAGCTAGATTACATTCACAACACATGCTATATTTTAATCTATGGCAAAGATCACTATTTTCTGTTGTATGTGAGTAAAATGAGGGTCAATTTGTTTAATTTGTTTGTATTAGTTTATTCATTTGTTTGTGACAATAAATCAACTCTGAGGCCAAGATTGGCCATGAATCTAACTTATTGTCTTCCTTCCTTTGTCTTCTGAGTGCTGAGATTGTAGGCATGTCCTTAGTGCAGCTCAAGACTTCAGGAGCTATGATAACAGCAGATTCTGTCTAATTCTCAGGATGGATTTGACATAGATATGTACCTAGTAAAATAACTCATTTTGTATTAACAAATATCTGATTGAAAATATGTTATTATTTTCTTAAAACTTCAGTGAAGAAAACATGAAGAAAATGCCTTTTAATTTAAAATGTTATGGAATTATAATATAAAGCAATGCTGATACGGATGAGTATATAAGACATGAAGAAATGATTGGAGTATTACATAAGTAAAAATAAACAGAAAATTGGCATAGTTTAAAAACCAAAGAAACAAAATATAGAACTAGCTATGAAAATGTAGTGAAATGCTGATTTTGATAGTGATCATACCAACAGTAATTTATATCTCTTCTGATACTCTGAAATCAAATTCAGGCAGTGAACTCATCAAGGGAAAACAATACATGAGTCACTAAACCACGTATCAAACAGCAAGAAGGATTTTAGTTATCCTAACAATGTAAACTATTCTATAAGATATCATGAGCTTTGGTGTTAAAACACTTTATGTCAGAGACAATGAATGAATACATAGTGTCATCTAAACACAATGGGCAATGGCACAAGCAAACTTGCAGAAGTTGTGATAGCATGCACAAGCCAGACGAAATCCCAGCATAAGAATATGTGGATGTGAAGTCCTAGCCCTAGCTAAGAAGTTATTGGCAATTATTGGCAATTGATAGCTCTTTCTCTCTCTCTCTCTCTCTCTCTCTCTCTCTCTCTCTCTCTCTCTCTCTCTCTCTCTCTCTCTTTGTGTGTGTGTGTGTGTGTGTGTGTGTGTGTGTGTGTTTGTGGTGTGAAAGAGAGAGGGAGAAAAAGGAGGAGGAGAAGAAGAGAGAAAGCCAGTTTTCCTTATGAGTGTTGTCCCCTGTAGGTCAACCACATACTCCAGTGGATAGTCACACATCCATGAGTAAATGAGTAACAGAAATTGGACTTGATGAATGAAAAACCAAAACTGAGGTCATAAAGTTGGATGGGGAAAGAACAGGGGGTGGATCTGGAAGGAACTGGAAGAGAGGTGAGTATGAACAAAATTCATTATATAAAATTCTCCAAGAACAAAATAAATGAACACTGTCTTAGGGTTTCCGTTGCTGTACTTAAACACCATGACCAAATAAAAGGAAAGGGGAAAGGGCTTGTTTCACCTTATACCTCTCAGGTCACACCCCATCACCGAAAGAATTCAGGGCAGTAATCCAAGCCAGAAACCTGGAATCTGTATATGAACTTAAAGCCAGAAAGGAATGTTACCTATTGGCTCCCCAGGGGTTGTTCAGTCTGCTTACATATATTATCCAGGGGTGGCATTGTCTACAAGGGAATGGGCCCTCCCACAGGGATCACCAATTAAGAAAATAAACCATATGATTGTGACAATCTGGTGGAAGCATTGTCTCAATTGAGATTCCCTTCTCCAAAATGATTTCAGCCCATGTCAAGTTGATAAAAATATTAGCCAGCACAAAATACATGTATAAACAAATAAAGAATACAGCCTATCAAATACAAAAAATATACTTGTCCTTCAGGAAAAATAAAATGTAATGCTACATTATAGGAAAAAATTTGAATTAAAAAATATTTCAAAACAATTAACAAAACTTGTAAGTTTTTCAAGCTGATAAATTCTGGTAGGACTGATTCATTTGCTATTGATTGTATAAGCTCATATTCTATTCACTCATCTTTGTACTTTTATCATTGTAATTTAGCCTTAATTACCACAACACTAAAATAAAGACATCATTATTTTATAATCAGGATATAAATCTTTCCAAGTAATAGACATGTTTAACATTTTACTTTTGAAACGGAAGTCTACTTATTCTGAGAATATCTTTGCTGTGCATAAAATACTCATTAAGGTTTATTATTTATTTAATTATAAAAATATATTAGGGTCTTGTTACACCTGGAAAACACTGGCAGACATTTTAGATTCTGTCACATGACTGAAATCAGAATCTCAGCCATAATTGAACTTTGATTCTTTAAGTAGGGATAAGGAAGATAATTTGCTTTGTCAAAGAATACTATTTTTATATTACTGGAATATATTTAGTTATAATCTTCATCTAACTAAATCTTCATAACTATTTTTTAAATAAAACTAAAGCTTTTCTTAAAAGCAAATCTTGTTTTGGTCCATTCCCATGTCACAATTATACCTTAAACATGGTCTTGAGTTCGACTTCTTCAGTTTCATACAATCATTATTACTACTCCCTCACTCTGTATTTTCCTTGTCATTTCTACAATAATTAGTCAATATGACATACTCTTTGTCAGAAAGGGGCAAAGTAAATGATAATTTTAATAATGTGGTAAAAAAATATCAGATCTATGCCACAGAAGGCCTCACCAAAACTTCATTTGGTTCATAATCCTTGGACCTCTTAATGAGTTCTGTTGTCATGGTCCTGTGGTGAGACATAGTTTTAATCACTTCTCAAAAATTAAATAATACCTAACTGTAGGTTAAATGAGTCCTCTTACAAAAATTAAAATAAGATGGTTCAGCTTTTTTTTTCTATTACTATGATAAAAATAACCTGACAAAGGCAATTTAAGGCAGAAAGAGTTTGTTTTGGTATACAGTTCCAGGTTACAATTCATCCTGGTAATGGAGTTGCAGCAAAAGCTTGAGGCAGCTGGTCACATTGTATCCACCGTAAGAAACAGAAAGAGATAAATAACCCTTGTCAGCCCCCTTTTTCCTTTTTATGGAGTCTTAGATGTCATCCAGAGAACGGTGCCATCCAAGCATTCAGGCTTTCAAGTTCAATTAACCTACCTGAACAAGACAATCTCACATAGACCTGTACATAGGCTTATCTCCCAGGTGTCTCTTCCTTTTATTTATATGAACAATTGAGATTAGCCATCATAGGAAATATGACTGATAAAACTGGGAATTCAGTTTAATAATAATGAAATTATCCATTTGATTTCTAAGAGATTTCTTTTTTATGAAACTGAATATGGAGGCTGAGGTGATATCTCAGAACTTGTGTAAAACAGCCAGTGTGGTCACTAGGAATCATAACTTTGTACAGAAGGCCCATTCAGATAGATTCTCAGAACTTGCTACTTAGCAACTGGTGAGATCTGGACTAGTAAGAGTTTCAGTCTCACAAGATAAAATGTAGGACAATAGTGGAGAAAACTAACATCAATGTCAACTTCAGCCTACACACACATACACACACATACACACACTCGAACCCACACATATACTATATACATGCACACAGCATTAACGTGGGAAAATAAACTAACAAATCAGTACATTATAAAGTTTTTTATCTTATTTTGTGCACTTGAGTGCTTACTTATATGAAATAAACTGTACTAGCTATTAAAAACAGTGTGGGAAAGATATGATACTATGATGTATTTAATCTCCTTTTCTGAAAGAAATTTATGCTTCTTGAATCCAACTAGAAAGATAAAAGAATTGATTACTATACAAATACTCTCATTAAAAAGCTTTTAAACTTTAGCACTTCTTTTGTGGGATAATACTTTAATTCAAATAAACTAAACAATGAGCTTTTTGTGAAATAATCTCTTAATTCAGATAAACTAAGCAATAAACTGGACAATTTAAGCAAGATTGATGTTGTTAGCAGCTAAATTTAAAATAATAAAGGCTACCTTTATAGTAATATTTATATTTACAAGATTGAACTCTTTGGAAATGAACAACCAAAAAAGAACCCAAGCAGATTTCATTCTACAGTATAATATTTAAGTACATAATGTATGAATTAAACTTATATGATTGGAACATCTTTAATCCATAGCTTACATGCATCTGTGCCTTTTTATATGGGGATTCCTTTCTGGGTTTATCAGGCTTCATGTTCACTAAGTCCATAGGAATTTACTATAAACATGTTAAAACTGAATAAAGACTTGTTGACAAGAATGAAAAAACACTAAAAGGTGAAATATATAAAAATGAAAGTACTCAAAGTAAAATTTTCAACAAATTAAAATATATATGTAAACATATTAATTCAAAATATAACATTAAGCTAGTCATATTTAGAAATACAGTGAGTTATCTGTATACTCAGTGACTAGAATACCAGAGAGCAGGCATCAGAAACATCGTTTGAAGCTGATTAAAAGAGAGAATTCTGTGTAGGATAGCAGAATACAAGTTCCCCCCAAGGTAAGGAGGTGAAGATGGCATCAAAATAGAGGTAAAATAAGAATAAAAAGGCTTTATCCCAGAGAGAATCTAAATAAGAACTTGGGAGTTTCAGAAAAGAAGTGATAGAATACAAAAGGAAAACTGCAGATTGCAGCAGCAACATGGCAATAGAAAAGCAACCACTCCCACAGTTCATTTGGGGAAGCAGCCAATGGCTATTAGATCCATGGGCCCAGTGCATGTATGCCACAAAGGAAAGCCCCATAGGAATCCAGCACCCAGTATGGTGTTGAGAGCTGCTAGAGACCCCAAACTGGAGGCCCAAGAGTCCCAGATATGGACTACAGAAATATAAAATTGAGGAGACCTTAATAACCTCAGCCCTCCTTTTTCTCCACAGTTCAAAACAGAACACCATCAACCAAAGCTCTCCTTGAATGACTCAGAATGCACAATGAGTAAAAAGACTGTAGAAGCAGACCTTGACCTGAAGAATTCCTGTCCTTTCCACATCCATATCTAGAGATAGGAGAAGGAGGCGTACATAAAAACGACATTGAGATTCAATCTGATTTTTCGCCACTTTTAAATGAGATTTTTAAAAATTTATTATTAGATATTTTCTTTATTTACATTTCAAATATTATCCCCTTTCCTGATTTCCCCTCCAAAAACTCCCTATCCCATGCCCCTTCCTCCTGCTTCTATGAGAGTGTTCCCCTACCCACTCTCTCACTGCTTCCCCCTGCCTGGCTTTCCTCTACACTGGGACATCGAACCTTCACAGGACCAAAGGCTTCTTCTCCATTGGTGTCCAACAAGGCCATCCTCTGCTACATATGCAGATGGAGCCTTGAGTCACTCTGTGTGTCTTCTTAGGTTGGTGGTTTAGTTCCTGGGAGTGCTGGGGGGGGGGTCTGTTTGGTTGATATTGTTGTTTAATAATTAATTATTTTATTTGTTTATATTTCAAACTCTGTCCCCCTTTTTAGTCTCCTCTTCATGAACAGCCCCCCCCCACTCCATCCCCTCCCCTTTGCCTCTAAGATAGTATTCCCCCACCCACTCACCCACTCCTGCTTCACTCCTATAGCATTCCCCTTCTCTGGGGCATTAATGCCCCACAGGATGCCTTGCTTCCCACTGGTGATAGATAAGGTAGTTCTCTGCTACATACATAGCAGGAGTCATAGACTGGCCCATGTATACTCTTTTGTTGGTGGTTTAGTCCCTGAAAGCTTGAGAGGACCGGTTTTTTGATATACTTGTTCTTCCTATGGGATTGGAATCTCTTTCATCTCCTTCAGTTTTTTCCCTAACTCTTCCATTGGGGTCCCAGGGCTCAGTCCAACAGTTGTCTGTAAGTATCTGTATCTATCTTAGTTAGGTCCTGGCAGAGTCTCTCAGAGGACAGCCATACTAGGTTCCTGTCTGCAAGCACATCTTGGAATCCTCAGTAGTGTCAGGGTGTTGGTGTCTGTGGATAGGATGGATCTCAAGGTGGGACAGTCTCTAGAAGGCCTTTCCTTCAGTCTGTGCTCCATTTTTGCCCCTGTGTTTCCTTTAGAGAGGAACAATTCTGGGTTAAAAATTTTGAGATGGATGGGTGGGTCCCATACTTCAACTGGGGGCCATGTCTCTCTTCTAGAGGTGGTCTCATCAGGTTCTATCTCCCTGCTGTTGTGCATTTCAGTTAATGTCATCCCCATTGGGTCTTGAGAGCCTCTTCCATCTCTGGCACCTAGGACTGTCTAGTGGTCTCCACCCTACCCCCGTGTCAGTCCTCGCTACATATTACTATTCATTCTCCTGGCTTTTTGGACTTCTCTCTTTCTATACTTGTACTGCCTACCGCTTTTCCCCTCCCCCTCCCATTTCCCACCCAGATCTCTCCCTCCCTCTGCCTTCCATGAATATTTTGTTCCCCATCTAAGTGTGTTTGAAGCATTCACACTTTGGCCTTCTTGTTAAACTTCATATGGGCTATGAATTCTATTGTTCTGAGCTTTGGGGCTAATATCCACTTATCAGTGAGTACATATCATGTATGTCCTTTTGGGTCTGGGTTAACTCAGGATGATATATTTTAGTTCCATCCATTTGCCAGCAAAATTCATGAAGTCCTCATTTTTAATAGCTGAGTATTACTCCATTGTGCAAATAAATGAACCACATTTTCTGTATCCATTCTTCTGTTGAGGGACATCTGGGTTGTTTTTAGCTTTTGGCTATTATAAATAAGTCTGCTAAAAACATAGTGGACCATGTGTTCTTGTGATATGGTAGAACATTTTTTGGGTATATGCCCAGGAGTGATATAGCTGAGTCTTCCTGTAGAACTATTTTCAATATTCCGAGGAACTACCAGATTAATTTCCAAAGCAGTTGTACCAGCTTGCAATCCCACCAGCAAAAATGGAGTATTCCTCCTTCTCCACATTCTCACCAACATCTGCTGTCACCTGAGTTTTTTATCTTAGCCATTCTGACTGATATAAGGTGGAATCTCAGGGTCGTTTTGATTTGAGTTTCCCTGAAGAATCAGGAGTTTGAACATTTCTTTAGGTGCTTCTCGGCCATTTGAGATGCCTCAGTTGAGAATTCTTTGTTTAGCTCTGTACCCCATTTTTAAATTGGTTTTCTGGAATTTAACTTCTTGATACATCAATTAAAATCTTGATATATATTCACAGCAATAAAAACAGAGCTAGAACAGAAGTGTGATTATAAGAACTAGGGCCTTTGTTTTCACTAACATGGCCATGTGACTCTTGGACATTTGAAGTTGATTTATAGGAGGAATCTGGAAATGTTTGTTATTGCATGCTGGGAAAATCAGAGAATGCCGTAAGATGAGATTTTTGTGGGAATTTGTGACATCAGAATGTTGAGACAAATAGGACAGTTCATCGGGTTTCAGAGAACAAAGATTCTATTGGGAACTGGACTACAGAATATTCATGTTACATTCTGCCAAAACAAACAAAAATATGCTTTCACTCTACCTGTGTTCTGGAAATGTAAGTGAGGATAATTGCAAAAAAAAAAATACTGGGCTAAGTTGTTTTGCAGGAGAAATTTGAAGAAGTATAACATATATACTGTACTGTGGATACTGTGCATTGTTTTGTTTTAGAAAGAAAGAATAGAAAGATATTCTTTAAAATGTGTAGCTTGGTGAGAAAAAATGAGAGTCTAAAGATACAGATGAGCACAAATATATATTTTAGGTGAATCCTAAAATGTATCAGAACTCCATGATAATGGAGATTTCAGTATGACAGCATATCTGCCCTTATATATACAAGCACTAAATACAGCTAGACCAAGAAAGAGGCTATGTGAACTATAAACAGTAGAGATGGATGACAACTCTGCACAGGTCTGTTTGTGACCAGATGATACGACTAAGAGCTTGAGATGTCATACACTAAACTTACTACAGGAATTAATTTTTGCCCTGCTTGATTTTGATCTCAATTTTGCCGAGTTTAGCCATGAACCCATTCATACCTCTTGAAATAAAATAAAAACAAAAACCTTTCCTTTGGTATTTTTTACTAGAAGTTTATAACATCTTTTGGGATTTTATAGGAATCTCAATTAACAGTTTATTTTAAGTATTAGAAAGAAACTTTGAACAGTGTTAGGTTTATTGAAGACTATAGGGAGTTTTAAGTTGGACTGAATGTATTTTGCCTTGTAAGACGGACATTAGTCTCCACGCACATGGTTGTAATGCTGTGGTCTAAGACTGACATTTGGATATAAATTTAGCAAAAGGTGGAATCATGATGGTTAGTTTTCAGTGCCACTGAATGGAATTATAATCTAGGAGACCTGCCTTGGGTGTGTTTATGAGGGCATTTAGAGGTTTAAACTAGGAGGAAAGACCTAAATGTAGGAAGTGTGGCCTAGTAGATTATGGTCCTAGAGGGAATGAGAAGGAAGGAAGGTATCAGCAAGCAAGCATCAGCATCCATTGCTCTGTACTTCCTGAAAATGCCCAAGGTTTCCATTCTTTACTTATGCTGGTGGAGTGTACCCCCAATTCATTAGGTAAAACAACTGTTCTTTTATTAAGTGGCTTTTGTCATGCGTGTTGTCACAACAAGAAAAGAAAATAGTGCATTATAGATTTGTAAGTGTTCACGTGTTGCTTCTGTGCACAGTTCTGTGATAATGAGTGATTTGATTTGACAATGATGCCGATAACAATCTCATTTTTTTCTTATAAAGCACACACACATCCAGTTACTCACAGAGGACAATTTTAGTAATATTTTGGCTTTAGGATACAGTTTTAAATTATTATTGTTCTCTGGTACAAAAACCTAGATATGTCTTTCTCAGTATCATAACTCTTTTGAGTATTGAATGAGAAATGAAGTCATTGTAAATCTTTTTAAAAATAATCATACCTAATTATTAAAACATCATAGCCTCCCCAACCTTAATTTATCTATTCCAAATCTTGTTTTTGACACCCTATCCAGTATTATTGCTCTTCCTAGAAAATAAGACAATTTGTCATGTAGTTTCAACTGTGTTTTTTATTTCTTTCAAACATGTCATTTTACTTTTTGAAGTGATTGGAGAAGTACTGAGTAGTAAAAATTTTCTATCCAGCATGACCATATGAAGCGAGTAAAAGTAGGGTGGCCCAGGAAGCACACATTTTCTTTCCAGTTCTGTATGTAAAATTCATGGAGCACTCAGAAAATAGTTTATCTCTCAATCTATGCAGCTGGGAAGTTGAATTTAAAAAAAAATGACATGCACAGAGAATATAGAAGGGCTAATGCCCAGAAATTGAAGAGGACTATAGGGGATTTCCAACACATTCTGTGTTTCAGATGATGAACACTCTAAGAAATACAAGAAGGGGAGAAAGTCTCTTATCGAATGTTGTCTCAGTCAACCAGAGGATTTCCTGCTGACTGTGGACTCAGAGGATGAGAAAACAGGAAGTATTGTTTGCTCTAAAGAATTTAGAAGTAATTTTCTCATGAAATTTACTTCTATCCTGTAAGCTGTCAGAAAATACTGAAAGAAAAGATAGCTTTGGGCAAAGGAACAGTCATTGAATCTATCATGTATAAATTTTCCTTCAGTGTTAGGGATGTTCATTTCCTCAACATCTAATTATCTCACATTTTGAGCTGACATTTTTTGGGTAGAAATTTGATTTCAATTTATACAGAATTATTTTACTCTTTAATTTCAAGAAATATGCTAATAATTGATTCTTTTTAGATTTTGCTTCTAGCAGTCATTAAGAAAAGCAGACGTGAGCTTGATAAGTAATATCTCACAGCACCAATTACACAAAAATATTTCCCCTGGCCTAAACAAGGCACTACACAGTTAATTTAGTAATCAGACACTAAAGGCTCTACTGGCTGTCATATATCTGTACATGGTGATCATCTATAAGAACTGGAAAAGGGGATCAGCAATGGCGAACCTCTAATGATCACATCAGCCATTACTGACAACTCCAAATAACAGAGTAGCATACAGAACGTTATCTGCTATATCCAAAAGGCAAAAAAAAAAAAAAAAAAAAAAAAAAAAACCCTTAGCCCAAAAAAAAAAAAAAAAAAAAAAAAAAAAAAAAAAAAAAAATCCTCAGTCCTAATCGTGAACTGTCTATGAATGCACAATGTATGGCTACTAGAGTTGTTTCTATGTTAAAACTGCCAACAATGGAGGGCTTCAGAATATTTGGAAAACAGATGCTGAATTGCAACTTCAGGGAGATGTTTACCTTTAATCTCACAGAGACATGAAAAACGATGCTCCTCCAATTGATGCTGCCCAGTTAATATATACTTCCTTGCCCTCTAAATCATTCAAACACATGGCTTTGCCTTCACGGTGTGTGAAGATTGCACAAATCTCAGCATTTTAGCATCCTTGACAATAAAAGACCCAGAAACAAGAAATTCCAGTAAAGTCTGTACTTTATTCTTCAGTTGCCTGGTTTTCAGGGGCTGAAAAATCCATGGTTTACCCTACTTACCAGATTGGTCACTTGCATTGGGCCACCGTTTTAGAAGCATTCCAAATCAATCACTGCTTTTTCACTAAAATTTAGTTTATCCCTGATAAAATTGTTAATTTGTTAATTACAACAAAATTAAGTAAGTATATATATATATATATATATATATATATATATATACACATACATAATACATACTTACTTATGCAATACATATATATATACTATATATATTATATATATATATATTATATATTGTATAGTTGTATGCTTTATTCTAAAAGAACCTATTATAAGTTTCTCTCTACAGCTAAAGGACATATCTCCTAAAACCAGTGGGCTTTATCTATGTGATTTCAATTTTTTAAATTTTTGTACTTTGAAAAAGTCCATATGTCAATTGAAGATAAGTAGAGTTCTTAAGAATCATATAAGAAGCAAACAATCAACTGTGGTTATTAAACTATATGTAATACAAATATATATCAGTATGAATAAATAAATATAGCTAGTGGTTCAGAGTTTAAGAATGAACTATTTCTTTTGGTAAAATAACCCACTGTACTGATTATATAATAAAAAATAACCAAAATTGTGTTGACAATGACTCATTTATTATTATAGTTTAATTTCATGTAACCTAACAATAATTATATGTGATTTATTTATTGATTAACCATTCATTATCTTTTCTCCTGACATAATCTCTATTCCCAGCACATTACTGTTTCCAGGTCTCATTATGACCAGGAAGGATGAATTTTTATCATAAAAATGATTTAATTTGCTTAATTGTGATTCTTTTGCAACATACCATCTGTTTGAATTAGGTCTATGCTGAAGACTTCAGAAAGTACTCTGGCTATTTAAGCAGAGAGGATTTAATATAAGAATAAACATTATGCAAACTTAATAGAGACTTGGAAGACAGATTTTAGTGATACTGTGCATAAATCTGCTATAACATCCCACCCTGACAATTCTCTGACTATATATTTCCAAACAAGAATGGCAGCACCAAACAATTTCCAGGGTATCAAATGGAAAAAAAGTTTCTGTACAAATAAACACACACACACACACACACACACACACACACACACACACAGACACCTTCCTAGGAAAAAGAAACTTATACATCTCTAACCATAGAATTCTTATCTTCTGATCTTACTCCACTAATTCCCATCTATATGTTTTACAATAATCCATAATATTTGTACATTGTATTATCATTAATATCCATAATTTATGAGGAACTAAAAAATTCAGTAAAACAAAACTAAGTGATATGTTCAAATGGTGATCAAAGAGCTGACTAGACACTTCTTACCTGGTTTAGGAAACTTGCTTTTTTATAGAACCCATGTCATGATCTAGAGTGAGCTGGACCCTCCCACATCAAGTGCTGATTAAGAAAAGAAAATTTTCTGCATACAAATCTTTTCAAAAAAATTTTTATTGATTCTTTGTAAATTTCACATCCTGTACTCTAACCCTACTCTAATCCCACACATCTCCCAGCCCCTGCATGCCTGCCCTCCACCCTCGCAACCTCCACCCCAAAGAAATTAAAAAAAAAAAAAATCTCACCATGGAAGCTGTAGTGTGCATGGAGTGTCACAATGTGTCATACAATATACACTTTTTCTAAAAAACATTAATTAAAAATTTCATGGAAGCATTTTCTTAATTGAGATTCACTTCTCTCAGACTTAACTCTAGTCTGTGTCAATCTGAAATCAAACCTAGTCAGCACATAGTTTAAATCTACTTTTGTACAGAATGAGAGATGGGTCCTATTCTATCTTCTCCAGGCAAACCTCATGTTTTACTAAAAATATTTGTTGAAATGCTGTCTTTTATTCGGTGTACTTTTTAAAGTTATTTCAGTCTCACACAATGAAACAACTGCAATTACTTCTCCCTCCACTCCTCCCAGAAGAGCCCTTCCTCTCTTCTCCAGATACACTGTTATTCTGTTTCCCTTCAAACAAGGGCAGGCCTACCAGAGTTGACAACTAAACATAGCATAAAAAGTTATAATCAGACTAGGAATAAACCCTTGTATGAAGGCTGTACAGGGCAACCCAGTAGGAGAAAATGGCTCTCGAATGCAGGCAAAAGAGTCAGCGACTTGCAGAAGACAAAGTGCAGACCCAAGCAAACTCCTTGATTACCACTTCAGTCTCTGTGAGCATATATGGGCTCTGCTTAGTTGATTCTATGGTCGGTGTTCTGTTGTCCTCAAACCCTCTGGTTCCTACAAAATACTTCCTCCCCCTTTTCTACTGGGTTCCCCAAGCTCGGTATAATTCTGGGCTGTGAGACTTTGCAACTACTCTCACCCACTACCTGAGGAATCCTCTCTGATGATAATTGAGATGAAAACCTCTCTATGAATATCTCAGAATAACATTAGGGGTCATTTCATTGACTTTTATTATTTTGGGGCAGTTGTATTTGGTTTTGCCCTAGATCCCAGGGCTATTTAGTTTCCTGTTCTGGTTATCCAGGCAGTGATGGTCATGGATTCCATCTCGAGGAGTAGACCTCAAGTTAGACAGTCATTAGTTGGTCACTTCCATAAGTTCTCAGCCACCATTACCCCTGCACATCTCACAGACAGAACAGGTAGTTGGTCAAAGGTTTTGCAGCTGGTTTGATGTCTAAATCCCTCCACTGAAAGCCTTGCCTGGTTGCAGAAGATGACCAGTTCAGGCTCCACATTCTCCTTTGCTAGGAGTCTTTATTAGAGTCATCCTCAAGGATTCCAGGAAGTTTCCATTGCACTAAGTTTCCACATTGCTCCCTAAATTCCCCCAATTCCAGTTGTCTCTCCCCTAGCTCTCTCCGTCTGTCCCTCCATCTCCAATGTGATCCCTCCACATTCCACTCTCACTTGCCTCCAGTCCACCTACAAAATCTATTCTATTTTATCTACCCAGGAAGATTCATATATTCCACCTAGATGCCTCTTTGTTATTTAGCTTATCTAGATCTGTTATTTTCATCATGAATTTTTTTTTTTACTTTACTGAGAATATCCACTTATAAGTGAGTACAAACCATGTTAGTGTTTTTGGATCTGGGATATTTCAATCAAGATGATTTTTTTCTACGTCTATGGATTTTCTTGATGCATTTTAACAGCTGAGTAATAATACTCTGTTGTATAAATATGCTATCTATTTTCCTCATTCATTCCTCAGTCGAAGTACATCTAGGTTTTTTTTCCAGTTCCTTGCTATTATGAATAAAGTTGCTATAAACATAGTTGATCAAGTGTCATTGTCATAGGTTAGACTGTTCTTTGGGTGTATGCCCAAGTGTGAGTCTTGTGGCAGATGGATTCCCAATTTTCTGGGACGCACTGTATTGATTTCCATAATGACTTTAAAAGTTTGTGCTTCCACAAGCAATGAAGGAGTGTTGCCCTTTTACACAGTGTTGCCAGCCTGAGCTGCAACATGAGATTGATCTTAACCATCCTAATGGGTGTATGATCGAATCTCCATGCTGGCTTTTAACTAAGGAAGCCCAGTTAGCATCCAGATCAGGTAACTTAAGAGTCATTGTGGATTTACATAATTTGTGAACACAGATTTTTGCTGTTGTATTTATTATATTAACCTGGATAAAATTAAACTTTTATATTGAGTCATTCTGTAACAATGAATAATTTCTATTAATTAAAATCTATTTTGAATTTAAAAAACAAGAATCATTGTGAAACTTGGCCTGGGGCAGATCAGGAGCTCTCTCCCCAACCCATATCCAGAGAGAGCCTGATTCCCAGAAGGCCTGCAATAAGCAGGGTCACAGGAGGCCTTCCCTAACTAGGGACACAGGAACTCCCCATACCTGAGATAGCACTATTTTCCACCCAGAAGTCCTGCTCTAACCCAGCTCACAGAGCTCCACCTTGCTACGAGAGGGATAGGCTCCAGTCAGAGAAAGCAAGACCAGTTAACACCAGAGATAATCAAATGGCCAGAGGCAAGCACAAGAACATAAGCAACAGAAACCAATGCCACTTGGCACCATCAGAACCCAGTTCTATGACCACAGCAAGCCCTTGATACCCTAACATGCCTGAAAAGCATGATTCTGACATAAAAATCTCATCTCATTAAGAAGATATAATTAACTCCCTCAAAGAAATATAGAACGCAGGTAAACAGATAGAAGCCCTGAGGCCCTTAGGAAACACATAAATCCCTTAAAGAAATACAGAAAAACAAAAGCAAAACAAAATCTCATATATATATATATATATATATATATATATATATATATATATATATATATCTTAGAACTTAGTCCAAAACTTTAAAACTTTACATTAGAATCAACATGTACTGGATGGTAGAGTTAGCTGTTGCTATAGAATTGATAGCTTTAATGAATTCAACCAAAACTTATTATGAAAACAGTAGTTATTGTAACAGGAACATTTTTCACAACAAAGATAATTCAATCATAATTAACAATGTGGAAAACAAGTAAATAAAATTGCTTTACACATTTCCTGACATCAACTCTTGAAACAAGATGTGAGAGATGCATTTATAGAGAATGTCAGTAGTTATACTTTATAAATTCTAATTACGTTTCCAACATCATCTTTCAGACTTCATTGCAAGTCAAAAAGAAAATTCCTACGTTAGAGAAACTCAGTAACTAGGATATTGAGAAATTTTCACCCAACCTCCAACTATAAGTGATTAATTTACAATGGGATAACATGCTCAATTTTACATAGCTAATAGAATTTTATTAGCAATGATTCTCTGGAATTTTATAAATATCTTAAGTATAAAAATTACATAAATTTCTTAAGTAGAAAAATTGTGGTCATCGATAAAATTACTGCTTTCATTGTTGGATCATACAGCTGATATATTTGCCATGTAGCCTTTCATATACTGAATTTGCTAATCTCTGCTATAGAGTATTTAACAACTTCATCCTTCTACCTAGCATTGTATTTACAGCCTAGAGACTAAAGGAGTGTTTACTTCCCCCTTTTTGGCAATGAATTAAGAGGGTATAGAATGATTTTCTGTTTTTCATGGCATATATTTCTGATATAAAGTTTAAATTTTTGCTATTATATGTTTTTATGAAATAACAAGTTAGTTCATTTAAAATAGGCATGTTTTCTATTTTCTATCATTTCAATCCATTGTGCTTTGGTAAAGCTGAATTTCTAAATAGTCACAGCCACAGAACACAGGTCTGTGGGAATTTATGCCTTCCTAAATTTTGTTTCCTTTAAATGAATGACATGGATAGTTCATACTTACCCCTGTCCTGTTCCTCACTTTAATGGTCTTCTAATATTTCCAGCTTTAATCATCAAAATGGATCCTTGTAAAGTTAATAACTGAATGCCGAGATCAGCAGCTTGCATTATTAGACATAAGTAAATTCCCGTTGATAAAATACACTAAGCCTGAAGAGCATGCCCTCATGTCATGTTTATTTTCATCTCCAAGGTGAGTGAACTGCTGAGATGAAATGCTGCTTTCCTTAAACTTGGAAGCCAAATTGACTCTTAGGCAGGAAACACCTCACTCCCTTAAGATGGGTAATTACACACTGAACCCCATATGAGTTCATTAATGAGCTGTCCAGTTCCCATGGCATTCTTATTAGCCTAATACAGCTGTACTTTGGGTAAAAGCTACTGCACACAGGGTAAACTTGA
The DNA here is from genome assembly GCA_030674055.1 of Rhabdomys pumilio. Taxonomy (NCBI): domain Eukaryota; kingdom Metazoa; phylum Chordata; class Mammalia; order Rodentia; family Muridae; genus Rhabdomys; species Rhabdomys pumilio. The sequence goes on from JANHMN010000010.1 coordinate 18,132,796, forward strand.
TAATCAGGAGACTTGAGTCAAGCCAAGTGCTAGGCTGGGTGTAAGAAAAATAAATAAAACCAATGATCTAGAAAGAATAAGCATCTATAACAAATTATTTATTTCTCTGTCAATTAATATTCTTTCCTTAATTATTGTAGACAAAAGTCAACATTTACTTTTGGATATTTCCCATTTCATAATTTTAATCATTTCTCATTGTCTGTTTCTACTAGTAAGCCTATCTTCAATATTTAACAGGAGATATATGTAGCTAATGTTAATTCTGGAACTACACTAACAGAATGTAGTTCACTTCTTAACTGATTAGTCACATAATTAAAAAGTATTTTGTGTACTTTTGCTATTTTGATACTCAAAAACTGTCTTAGGTAAATAATTTTTATCTACTCTTTAAGAAAGATACTTGTGGACTGGAAAGACAGCTCAGTGTTTGAGAATACGTCCTGCTCTTCCAAATGACTAGAACTTGGTTCTCAGTACTCAAGTTAGGAAGTTCATGACTGCTTGAACCTTTGGCCTCAACAAGTACCCACACACATGTGACATATGCACACACAGATGCAGACATAAATAAAAAAATAATTCTTTTTTAAAAAAGAAGCTGCTCCCCATCTTCAGAGATGAACCCTTGAGTAAAGGTTTATAATCTTTAAAACATCACTTAGCATGTTTTATTATTTTCTCTAAAACATATTTTGACATGTAGAGTTGATGTATATCACAGGCATGCTTGAGACTCCATGATAGTTCAAGCTGATATCACACCTGGACCTATCTTATCTTATCTTCTTACGTGCTGGGATTACAACGGTGGGAAAACATCTGAATCCTTTTTGTTCTTAGTAATATTGGTTTTTAATAGCCTGTGTTTACTTTCGGTGTTCCCTCAGTTAGTTGAAGGGGGAAAAAGCATCAAAAATTTCCTGATTAACTAATCATAGCTTCTTAATGCTAATGCAGTGCTTACAAGGTAGCTTTGAACTTCTCTTCATTTACCATTGTGTTCCAGTCATTGTTGGGTTTTTGTGTGTGTTTGCATGAATTGCATCTTTTGCCCCTTTGAAGAATAATACCTTTACATTCATATGAGTAAACTGTGACCTCTTTTTTATAACACTCTCCACAACTCAGTCTGAAAGACTGGAGTACACTACACTTTTAACAGATGTAAATATTTTAAAGTGCAAGTAACTCTAGAAAGAAAATATTTGATATTCAATGTTTGTTATGTTCTTCTGAACAGCCTCCCAAAACATGATTACAGATTTTATCAAAACTGTCACACGATTTTTAAAAAAATTAATGCATGAGTACAGAATTTACATGATAATTTCATTCTCTCAACTTCTGTAAAGACATTTCCCATGTCTTTTGTAAACCTTCTCAAGCTCATAACCTCTTTTTTTAATTAGGTAAGTAGGTAGGCAAATAAATAGATAAATAGATAGATAGATAGATAGATAGATAGATAGATAGATAGATAGAAGATAGATAGAGAGCCTGCTGAGTACATTGAGTGCTGCTTGTATGTGCATTTGTTTAGGACTAATTATTTGAAGTTAAAGAAACTATCAGAGAGACTGTTCTTGAAGAAGACTGGTTTTCCTTTTCACAACAACCATTAATTAATTGACAGGAACTCACTGTCTGAGGTGGGGCATTGTGAAATTTTTCCCACCCATGTAAGTATGTTAACTGATATTGTCCTTTTGAAATCCTTTTTAGACAACTATAACTTTGAGATTTCATGGGTACAGCTTCCTTGTCATATGTTAAAGACACTACCTTATATTTATATACCATATAATCTGGTCCTCTGGCTCTTATAGTTTTCGGTACCACCACCCTTTTCTGAGATGTTCCCTTCACTTTAAGTGTTGGGGTTTTGTTACAGATGCATCAATTGTGGTTAGGTTTCAAATAATAAGTTTTTCTTCACAGTTTGATCAGCTGATCAGCTGTAGATTTCTGTAATGGTTACCATTTGATGCATAGATAGGCTCTTTAATAGGGTTTGATACTTATTCCTATCTATGGATATAAGGATAAAACAGCATATTCAATAAATATTTACCAGCAGAATAATGAAGTTAGAGTCATATATCTCACTGTGCACAAAAATCAATTCAAAATGAACCAAAGATCTTAATTTAAAAAAAAAACAACTTTGTGGAAAACAGTTCAAGACATAGACATAGGTAAAAAAAAATAACTCCAAAGAATTGTTTGTTGCAGAATACACAGCCTTGGTGTATTTACTCATCAAGCAAAATGAGCAGACCTATTCAAACCTCCGGTGTCTGGGAATTCCATCTGGATGCAGTGAAGACACAGGGTCAGAAGCTTATCAATTTACTCTTCCCCCCACCCCTCTTCTAATATCTCAATGCCCGTAATCAGCTTGAAGAAGTTAAAGAAGAGTCAGCGGCCCTATTCCCCGGGCTTGGGGACTAAGGTGGTTAATATTAGGCTGTCTCTCTGGGGAAAAGTAGTGATATTGTTGGAACAGGGAAGATTAGCTAGGATTTATGGCATAGCCATAACCTATTGGTAGAAATCTGTATAATTTAGTATCAAGATGAAGTTATAATTTCTTAAATGGTACAAAATTCACCTGGATTTCAAATTTAAGGTTTTCATTGGTATAAGCTTCTTATTGATATGAAAGTGAAATGAATATTGATACTCTCATGGGCATTGTGCCTGTATAACACATTTAGAAATACAAGGCTTAGACCCAGTCCTTCTTTAACTTTTTTAACTGACTTGGGATGATTAGCCTGTGAGTTAAGGGACTATAGAAAATTCATGACTTTGAGTTTATTTTTAGGGTGTTTTCTATATTTTATTTAGAAATAGCTGAGAGGAGCTAACAGACAACAGTCCAGGTTACCTTACATGGAGAGTTGGATTTCAAAACATCAGAAATCCATAGAATTGACGTCATAAATATTTCTATATTAATGTTCATTTTGATTAGAGACCTGTCTGCTCCTGGCAACTTCCTGTCTTGGATTCTAAGAAGAAATTGAGCATCCTTGGAGTTACTCCAGTTGTGGTGAGACAGCTGCCAGGCAAGAATTGCCTCTCTCCATCTTGCAGAATAGTCAACTGATTATATCTGCCTAGACAGAGTAACCAGCCCTTAATAATTCTGCAGCACTAAGGTCCGTCAGATGAATTTGGGCCAGAAGGCTGAAGATTTGATGCTCCAATGTTCGGTAGTATAGGGGCTGTCCAGGTGTTCAGCGGTCTCTATAAATTGGCTAAGTTTTAGAAGCTATGCTTAGTGCTTCCCATAAATTCAGTTAATTTAGTCATTCTCGATTTCTGACGGCATTGAAGACCTATAGACTCATAGCCAATCCAGGCTATTTACTTTGAGAGAAAAGATCTGAGTGGAGGGTTCTCAGCTGACATTCATTCTAAAGCCAAGAAAAAGCCAGGTTCAAAACTAAGTGTTCTAGTCAAGAGAGATGACAGAGGTTCTGGCTAGTCAACAAAAGGATGGACTGGGTATTAAGACTATCTTGTACCTCACTGGTACAAATAGGAATAATTATGCTCTAATTGTATTCTGAGAGAAAAGCTTTATTTTAACAGGAAGGGTAATATGTAGGAGGAGCTAAGGGGGAAGGAGCACCGAGAGGAAAAGATGGAGTAAGGAGAGGAGAAGATGAAGTAGATGAGAAGCTCGGTAATGAGAGAGAAAAAGAGAGAGAAAGAGAGAGGGGGCATGGAGGCAGAAGTTCACGTGTCTCCACTAGTCAAAGATAGTTTACATAGCTAGGTTGGGTATTAGGTTACACTTCTGATTGAGCATTACCATACTCATAAAGCCCTTGATTAACATTTTTTAAAAAATGTATAAAAGCCAAATGGAAAGGTGGGGCATGGGATAGGGGTTTTCTGGGGAGGGGAAATGGGGAAAGGGATTGGCATCTGAAATGTAAATAAAATATCCAATAAAAAAAAAAGAAAAAGAAAAAAAAGAAAAATAACTCCCAAAGTTGAAAAATAAGTTTTATAAAATCAGAAACCTTCTGAACAGCAAACGAAAGAATCACAGGGGTGAACAGATACACAAAATGAATGATTATCTTTGCCAGCTATACTTTGGATAGGTACAACCTCTCCCATTGAGGCCAGACAAGCAGCCCAGCTAGAAGAACTTATCTCACATATAGGCAACAGTTTTTGGAATACCACCTGTTCCAGTTGTTCAGGACCCATGTGAAGACCAAGGTATATATCTGTACATATGTTTCCAGGATGCCTAGGTTTAACCTGTGTATGTTCTTTGGTTGGTGGTTCAGACTGTGAGAGCTACAAAGGTCAAGGTGAGTTGGCCTTAATATGGAGTTCCTATCACCTTCAGTACTCACAATTCTTCTGCCTATTCTTCCATAAGAGTCCCCAAGCTCCATGCACTGTTTGACTGGATATCTATATCTGTCTGAGTCAGTTGCTGAGTGGAGCCTTTCAGAGGACAATATGCTCCTTTTGGGACTGGGTTGCCTCACTTAGGATAGTATTCTCAATTAACTCTAATTTTAAAACAATTTTTTTATAAGGAAGCAATTTACATAGGCATCAATTAACTACTTACTTAGCAAACCTATTGTTATTATTATATGATGTTAGAAAAGTTAACAAGTGGCCCTTCGCCCTGATCACAGTAGCCAGAGCAGACACTCAGGTGCTCTGCTCTGCCTGTGGAAAAACGCATCTCGAGACATCCAACCCAGGCCAAAGCTCTTAGAACTGCAGAGTTGCAGCCTAGAGGAGCCACTGAACTCACAGCAACAGACATCATGTCCTGAGACATCCTAAAAGAGAGACTTCACTCAGAGCAGCAAGCACCTAGATGGCCTACTTTTTTGGAGTCACCATATCCTGAGATATCCTAGAGGAGCCACTGTACCCAGAATGGCTGAAGCTCAGGATTATAGACACATCTGGACCCCGAGGAGTTCTAACGTAACCAAGATAATTAGAAAGGCAGACTACAGTCAGAACCAGTGAGTGCAGGTAGTATTAGAGCCTACCAAATGGTGAAAGGCAAGCGTAAGAATGTACACAACAGAAACCAAAGTTACTTGGCATCACCAGAACCCAGTACTCCCACCATAGCAAGTCCTGAACACCACATCAAACCAGAAAAGCAGGACTCAGAATTAAAATCACTTCTCATGATGATGATAGAGGACTTTAAAAAGGACATAAACAACACTCTCAAAGAATTTGAAGAGAACATATGTAAACAGGTAGAAATCCTTAAAGAAATGCAAGAAAACACAACCAAACAGGTGAAGGATTTACAAAAAACAATCCAGGATCTAAAAATGGAAGTAGAAACAATAAAGAAATCTGAAAGGGAGACTGCCCTGGAGGTAGAAAATCTAGGAAAAAAATCAGGAGTCATAGATGCAAGCATCACCAACAGAATACAAGAGATCGAAGAGAGAATCTCATGTGCAGAAGATACCATGGAAAACATTAACACAACTGTCAAAGAAAATGCAAAATGCAAAAAGCTTCTAACACAAAACATCCAGGAAATCCAGGACACAATGAGAAGACCAAACCTAAAGATAATAGGTATAGATGAGGGGGAAGACTCCCAACTTAAAGGGCCAGTAAATATCTTCAACAAAATTTTAGAGGAAAACTTCCCTAACCTAAAGAAAGAGATGTCCTTAAATATACAAGAAGCCTACAGAACCCCAAATAGACTAGACCAAAAAAGAAATACCTCCCATCACATAATAATCAAAACAGCAAATATATAAAACAAAGAAAAGATACTAAAAGCAGTAAGGGAAAAAGGCAAAGTAACATATAAAGGCGGACCTATAAAAATTACACCAGACTTCTCACCAGAGACTATAAAAGCCAGAAGATCCTGGACTGATATTATACAGATCCTAAGAGACCACAAATGCCAGCCCAGACTACTATACCCAGCAAAACTCTCAATCACTATTGATAAAGAAACCAAGATATTCCATGACAAAACCAAATTTACACAATATCTTCCCACAAATCCAGCACTTCAAAGGATAATAGATGGGAAACTACAACACAAGGAGGGAAACTACAACCAAGAAAAAGCAAGAAAGTAGTCTTCCAACAACTCCAAAAGAAAACACTTACAGGAACATAACTCTACCTCTAATAAGAAAAACAACAGGAAACAACAATCATTTTTCCTTAATTTCTCTTAATATCAAAGGACTCAATTCTCCAATAAAAAGACGTAGACTATCAGACTGGATAAACAGGCCCAGAATTTTGCTGCATACAGGAAACACACCTCTGTGACAAAGATATACACTAACTAAGAGTAAAAGGATGAAAAACGATCTCCCAAGCATATGGTCCCAAGAAACAAGCAGGAGTAGCAATTTTAATATCAAAGAAAATTGATTTTCAACTAAAATTAATCAAAAAAGTAATCAAAAAAGATAAGGAAGGAGACTACATACTCATCAAAGGAAAAATGTATCAAGAAGAACTCTCAATTCTGAATATCTATGCCCCAAATGCAAGGGCATCCACATATATAAAAGAAACTTTACTCATCTCACACAGTAATAGTGGGGGACTTTAACACCCCACTCTCAGCAATAGACAGATCATGGAAACAAAAACTAAACTGAGACACAATGAAACTAATAGAAGTTATGAACCAAATGGATTTAACTGATATCCATAGAACATTTCATCCTAAAACAAAAGAATATACCTTTTTCTTAGCACCTCATGGTACTTTCTCCAATATAGACCATATAATTGGTCACAAAACAGGCCTCAACAGATACAAAAAGATTGAAATAAACCCTTGTATCCTTTTAGACCACCATGGACTAAGGCTGATCTTTAATAATGACAAAAACAACGGAAAGCCCACATACACGTGGAAACTGAACAATGCTCTACTCAATGATGACTTGGTCAAGGAAGAAATAAAAAAAAAATTAAAGACTTTTTAGAGTTTAATAAAAAGGAGGACACATCCTACCAAAACTTGTGGGATTCCATGAAAGAGTACTAAGAGGAAAACTCATAGCACTAAGTGCTTACCAAAAAAAAAAAAAAAAAAAAAAAAAACTGGAGAGAGCATACACTAGCAACTTGACAGCACACCTGAAAGCTCCAGAACAAAAAGAAACAAATATACCCAAGAGGAGTAGACAGCAAGAAATAATCAAACTCAGAGCTGAAGTCAACCAAGTAGCAACAGAAAGAACTATACAAAAGATCAACAAAACCAGGAGCTGGTTCTTTGAGAAAATCAGCAAGATAGATAAACCCCTAGCCAGTCTAATCAAAGGGCACAGAGACAGTATCCAAATTAATAAAATCAGAACTGAAAAGGGAGACATAACAACAGAAACTGAAGAAATTAAAAAAAAATCATCAGATCCTACTACAAATGCCTATACTCAACAAAATTGGATAATCTGGATGAAATGGACAACTTTCTAGACAGATGCCAGGTACCAAGGCTAAACAAGGAGCACATAAACCATCTAAACAGTCCTATAAACCCTAAAGAAATAGAAGCAGTCATTAAAAGTCTCCCTACCAAAAAAAGTCTGGGACCAGACTGTTTTAGTGCAGAATTCTACCAGACCTTCAAGGAAGACCTAATATCAATACTCTTCAAACTAGTCCACAGAATAGAAACATAAGGAACACTACCCAATTAGTTCTATGAAGCTACAATTACACTCATACATAAACCTCACAAAGACCCAACAAAGAAAGAGAACTACAGACCAGTCTCACTTATGAATATTGATGCAAAAATACTCAATAAAATTCTCACAAATCGAATTCAAGAACACATCAAAACAATCATCCATCATGATCAAGTCGGCTTTATCCCAGGAATGCAGGGATGGTTCAATATTCGGAAATCTATCAGTGTAATCCACTACATAAACAAACACAAAGGAGAAAAAACCCAAATGATCATCTCACTAGATGCCAAGAAGGCATTTGACAAAATCCAACATCCTTTCATGTTAAAAGTCTTGGAAAGATCAGGAATTAAAGCCACATACCTAAACATAGTAAAAGCAATATACAGCAAGCCAGTAGCCAACATCAAACTAAATGGAGAGAAACTTGAAGCAATCCCACTAAGATCAGGGACTAGACAAGGTTGCCCACTCTCACCCTACCTATTCAATATAGTACTGTAAGTCCTAGCTAGAGTGATTAGACAACAAAAGGAAGTCAAAGGGATACAAATAGGAAAGGAAGAAGTCAAAATTTCTCTATTTGCAGATGATATGATAGTATAATTAAGTGACCCTAAAAATCCACCAGAGAATTCCTAAACCTAATAAACAACTTCAGCAAAGTGGCTGGGTATAAAATCAACTCAAACAAATCCGTAGTCTTCCTCTACTCAAAAGATAAACAAGCTGAGAAAGAAATTAGGGAAATGACACCCTTCACAATAGTCACAGATAATATAAAATATCTTGGAATGAATCTAACCACGAAGTGAAAAATCTGTATGACAAGAATTTCAAATCTCTGAAGAAAGAAATCGAAGATCTCAGAAAATGTAAAGATCTCCCATGCTCCTGGATTGGCAAGATTAACTTAGTAAAAATGGCCATCTTGCCAAAAGCAATCTACAAGTTCAATGCAATCCCTATCAAAATTCCAAATCAATTCTTCATAGAGATAGAAAGAGCAATTTGCAAATTTATTTGGAACAATAAAAAAACCAGGATAGTGAGAACTCTTCTCAACAACAAAAGAACTTCAGGGGGAATTACCATCCCTGACCTCAAACTGTGCTACAGAGGAATAGTGATAAAAACTGCATGGTATTGTTACAGAAACAGGCAGGAAGATCAATGAAATAGAACTGAAGATCCAGAAATGAACCCACACACCTATGACTACTTGATCTTTGACAAAGGAGCTAAAAACATCCAGTGGAAGAAGGACAGTATTTTCAACAAATGGTGCTGGATCAACTGGAGGTCAGCATGTAGAAAAATGCAAATCAATCCATTCTTATACTCTTGTACAAAACTCATGTCCGAGTGGATAAAGGACCTTGACATAAAACCAGATATACTGAAACTAATAGAAGAGAAGGTGAGTAAGACCCTCGAATACTTAGGAACAGGGGAAAAGCTCCTGAATAGAACACCAGTGGCTTATGCTCTAAGATCAAGAAGTAACAAATGGGACCTCATAAAATTTCAAAAATTGCTTCTGTAAGGCAAAAGACACTGTCAATAAGACAAAACAGCAACCAACAGATTTGGAAAAGATCATTACTAATCCTAGATCCGATAAAGGGCTAATATTCAATATATACAAAGAACTCAAGAAACTAGACATTGTTGGTGGGGTTGCAAGCTGGTACAACCACTCTGGAAATCAGTCTGGTGGTTCCTCAGAAAATTAGACATAGCACTACCTGAAGACCCAGCTATACCACTCCTAGGCATATACCCAGAAGATGCTCCAACATATAACAAGAACATATGCTCCACTATGTTCATAGCAGCCTTATTTATAATAGCCAGAAGCTGGAAAGAACCCAGATGTCTTTCAACAGAGGAATGGATACATAAAATGTGGTACATTTACACAATGGAGTACTACTCAACTATTAAAAATAATGAATTTGAGAAATTCTTAGATAAATTGATGGAACTAGAAAATATCATCCTGAGTGAGGTAACCCAATCACAAAAGAACACACATGGTATTTACTCACTGATAAGTGGATTTTAGCACAAAAAATCTTGAAATAGCCAAGATTCAATTAACAGATCACATAAAGCTCATGAAGAAAGAAGATCAAGTGTGGATGCCTCTGTCCTACTCAGAAGGAGTGACAGAATGCTCAAAGGAGCAAATATGGCAACAAAGTGTAGGATATAAAATCAAGGAGGCACCGTCTGGAGACCACTCTACCTTGGTACCTGTCCTATGTGCAGTCACCAAAGATAGACGCCAATATGGATGTCAGGAAGTGCATGCGGACAGGATCCTGATGTAGCTGCCTCCTTGGAGGTCTGCCAGAGCCGAACATATCCAGAGGCAGATGCTCGCAGCTACCCATTGATCTGATCAAGGGTTCCCAGTGGAGAAGCTAGAGGACTGAAGGAGCTGAAAGGGATGGTGGCCCCAAGAGGAGAGCAACAGTGCCAAGCAAACTGAACTCCCCAGGGTCTAAATCCACCAGCCTGGGAGCACAAAGGGAGGCACCCATGTCTTCAGATGTATATTTAGGGGAGGATGACCTTGTCAGACATGGATGGGAGAGGAGATCCTTTATCCCATGAACGAGGAATTCGAGGGTGGGGAGGGGAGAGGGGAGTAGGTGGTAGGTAGGGGAACACCGTTGTGAAGGCAGGAGGGGGGAGGGGATAGGGAGTTCCTGGGTGGTGGGGGGAATGGGGTAAGGGGATAAAATCTGAAAAGTAAATATAATATCCAATAAAAAATAAATAAATAAAAAATAAATTGACAAAATCTTAAAAACAAAAAAAGAAAAGAAAAGAAATTTAGGAGGCAGTTTAGGTTAATGGAAACAACTCCATAGAAACAAGAAAATCACACCCTCATAGAAGCACAAGGAGGAGCGATGGGATAAGGGGTTTCTGGGTGGTGGGAGGAATGGGGTAAGGGGATAAAATTTGAAATGTAAATATTAAATCCAATAAAAAAAGGGAAAAAAAGAAAAGTTGTTAAAACCAACATCTTTAGTAACATGTCAGCCCTCTAAAAATAAAAATTATCTTGATACTAAAACTTGTTTTGAAAATTGTATATTGCAGAATACACAGCCTTGGTGTACCTACGCATCAAGCAAGCTGAGCAGACCTGTTCAAACCTCCGATGTCGGAATTCCATCTGGATGCAGTGAAGACACAGTGTCAGAGGCCTATCAATTTACACTCCCCCCACCCCTCTTCTAATATCTCAATGTCCGTAATCAGCTTGAAGAAGTTAATGAAGAGTCAGCGCCCCTATTTCCTGGGCTTGGGGACTAAAGTGGTTAATATTGGGCTGTATTTCTAGGGAAAAATAGTGGTTTTGTTGGAACAGGGAGGATTAGCGAGGATTTATTGCATAGCCATAACCTATTGGTAGAAATCTGTATAATTATTATCAAGAGGAAGTTATAATTTCTTAAACGATACAAAATTTACTTAGATTTCAAATTTAAGGTTTTCATTGGTACAAACTTCCTATTGATATAAGTGAGATGAATATTGATACTCTCATGGGCATTGTGCCTGTATAGCACATTTAGGAATACAAGGCTTAGACCCAGTCCTTCTTCAACTTGTTTTTAACAGATTTGAGATGGTGAGTTAAGGGACCATAGCAAATTCATGGCTTTGAGTTTATTTTCAGGGTGTTTTCTATATTTTATTCAGAAATAGCTGAGAGTAGTTAACAGACAACAGTCCAGATACCTTACATGGATAGTTGCTTTTCAAAAATGTCAGAAATCCACAAAATTGATGTTACAAACATTTCTGTATTAATCTTCATTTTGATTAGAGACCTGTCTGCTCCTGATAGCTTCCTGTCTTGGATTCTAAGAAGAAATTGAGCATCTTTGGAGTTATTCCAGTTGTGGTAAGACAGCCACCAGGCAAGAATTGCCTCTTTTCATCTACAGACAAATTACTGTCCAGAAAAGGACACACTTGCAGAATAGTCAACTGATTATATCTGCCTAGGCAGAGTAATCAGCCCTTAAAAATTCTGCACCACCAAGGTCTGTCAGATGACCCTGGGCCAGAAGGCTCAAGATTTGATACTCCAACATTCTGAAGTATAGGGACTGTCCAGGTGTTCAGTGGTCTCTATAAATTGGCTAAGTTTTAGAAGTTATGCTTTGTGTTTCCCATAATTTCAGTTAACTCAGTCATTCTGGATTTCTGACGGGGTTGAAAACTTATAGTCTCATAGCCAATCCTGGCTATTTACTTTGAGAAAAAAGATCTGAGTGGATGGTTTTCAGCTGACATTCATTCTAAAGCCAAGAAAAAAGCCAGGTTCAGAACTAAGTGTTTTAGTTAGGAGATATGACAGAGGTTCTGGTTAGCCAACAAAAGGATGGACTGGGTATTAGGACTATCTTGTACCTTACTGATACAAATAGGCATAATTATGCTTTAATTGTGTGTTGAGAGAAAAGTTTTATTTTAACAGGAAGGGTGATATGTAGAAGGAGCTAAGGTGGCAAGAGTACGGAGAGGAAGAGAAGGAGTAAGCAGAGGAGAAGAAAAAGGAGAGGAGAAGCTAGGTGATGTGAGAGAAAGAGAGAGAAAGAGAGAAAGGGGACATGAAGGCAGATGTTCACATGTCTCCACCAGTCAAAGATAGTTGATATATCTAGGTTGGGTATTGGGTTATACTTCTGATTGAGCATTACCAAACTTATAAAGTCTTTTATTGACATTAAAAAAACTTTATAATAGCAAAAAAGAAAAGGTGACATGGGATAGGGGTTTTCTAGGGAGGAGAATCACAGAACCTTGGTCTTCTGAAAAAAAAATGCTTGCAAGTACTAGAAGAAGTATGTCAGGCTTTAAGCAGAAGCAAGAAGGTAGTGGGCTTGATTATTGCTGGTATAACAGCTTTAATTACATTAATTGCTAGCGCCACTGCTTCTGCAATTGCTTTGACAAAAGAAATTAAGACAATTACTTTTGTTAATCATTTAGCAAAAAAATGTTACTAATGTGTTGAATATACAAGAGGATTTAGATAGGCATTTGGAACAACAGATTGATGCTCTTTGACCTATTTAAATTATTGCAAAGAGGTTCAGAGTTTAAGAGTAAGGAGCCATCTCCAGTGCCATGCCGAATCCCACTGGATTAGTGTTAGTTTTCAAATTTACAATGGTAGTCATTATAATTAGGGAAAAATTTTAATGATACTTGCAGTGTATTTGGTATAATTCTAATACCTCTCGGGATGTTTTAACATTGGATAGTGAGCTTATGAATTTAAAGAATGCTGCTCTGCTGAGCACTGATGTGGTAGATACTGCTGATAAAGTTACCCATGACCTGAGGTCAGTATTTCTATTTTTCTCAAGATTCAAGAATGGCATATATAGCTTGATCATGCTAGCTCTTTTTGTCCTGAGAATAAATTTATTCCTGTCCATCATGTTAAAGCTTGTCTTTAACAACATCAATATATTGGCAGCCAAAGTACATGGCTTGAAACTGAAAATGGACCCTCAGACAGAGTTATTAAATTAACAAGCTGGCAAGCCAAGGATGGGTAAGGTTTTGCACAGAGCCTTACCAACCTAAGATAGAAATTCATTACTTTTGATAATGCATATTCTACGATGGGTAAGAAATGCATTCTTGTCAGAATGACCTAAGACAGTCTCAGTCTTGTTTATAAAATAAAAAAACGAGGAGAGGTGGATAGCTTTTGGTGCTGCTTGTCAAGAGTCTGACATGGAACAAGGATAATAAAATGAACTGCTTGACAGGAATATGACATTGGCCAAGGACAAGGAAGTGGGCTTCAGACATGAAAATTACTTTGAGCTAGGACAGGGAAGTAGGCTCAGATATTTTGGTCATCTTGATAAGTCCTTAGAAACAGTGATCACAGGAGTGTTCATGGAACTTTGTTTAGTGCCTTGCTTTTCTTTAACCATTTGTGTTTATTGTCTTGCTTGTTCCTTGACTACTTGCATCTATTGTATTTCTAGTTCCTCAACTTAGAACTTACCTTAATACTTGCATCTAATTAAAATGGTATAAAAGCAAAATGGAGGTGGGGATGGGATAGGGGTTTTCTAGAGAGGGGAAATGAGGAAAGGGGATGGCATCTGAAATGTAAATAAATAAAATATCCAATAACAAAAGAATAAACTTCACTTTCTCCTCCTAAGGGAAGATGTACAATGATTATCCCTCTGCTGATAATCTGGAGATACAGATGTTCTCAGCTACTTAGCCTCACACTCTAAAGAATACCGCACAAGTCTCAAGTCTGACCAGAGCTGGATAGCAACGTAGCTGCTCCCTTCTACCACTTGTACTTTTGAGTGCTGTGTATATCCATGCATATTGTAATATTTGATATTTATAAGTAAATGACTAGGCTATTTTTGTCATTTTATGAACTTGTTTAATTTTGATTTGTAAATTCTGAAAATTTTCTTATTTTCGTCTTTAAAGAAAATCAACATGCTATTTCTCCGTCAATGTAATAATAACTCAATGTTTTAAATACTCCAAATGTAATTCTGAGTGTGGGTAAAAAATACGTACATAATCAGCACTTCTAATTATTATTTGCTGATGCAGCATTGTTTTTACTGTCTCATGCATGTACTGGGTTTTATTCATATTGTCTTATATATAATATGATCATTATGTGGCTGGACCAAATGTTGTTCAGTTGTACTGGAAATGTGTTCTTTATTTCTCTTGCACAATGAAGTAAGCTACAATGTTGATTATAAACTTGATATTTGTATTTAGAATTGAAATTTGTCATTTTCTTGGGTTTGATCTTTTTATGTAATTTATGAATTTTGTTTCTAAGTGTGACAAAGACACGTTACTTTTCCTAGGATCATTTTCTATAAAAAGAACCAATAATCTTGGAAAACTTGTCATTTGCAAGAAAATGGATAGAATTGGAGATCATAATGTTTAGCAAAATCAGTCAGACTCAGAAAGAAAAAATTCAGTCAGATATTTTTCTCAATTGTGGGGCCTAGATCTATTTAAAAATCATGAAATATAAAGAGAATGTTAGAAAAGAGGATCAGAATAAAGCAATGGATGGTATTGGAGGCAGGCATTATCACATTACAGGCTATACATGTGTGGAAATGTTACAACAAAGCTAATCATTCTGTATAATTAATATATACTAAAAAATAAAAGAAGAAATAACATTAATGAAGTTTTATAAAAACATCAATACATTTGAGTGAGGAATCAAATCAGAAGATGCTCAAATGTAGTCTGGGGCCATGAACATTATATATATATATATATATATATATATATATATATATATATATGATATTTTATTTATATTTTAGATGTTATCCCCTTTACCTATTTGCCTCCCACTCAGAAACCCCCTATTCCATCCTCCCTCCTCCTGTTTCTATGAGAATATGCATCCAACCACCCAACCACTCCCACCTCCCAGTCCTCAAATTCCCCCACACTGGAGTATCCAGCCTTCATGGGACCAAGGACATCCTCTCCCACCTGTACCCTACAAGGCCATCCTCCTCTACATATACAGTTGGAACCATAGTTCCCTTCCTATGTGCTCCTAGGCTGGTAATTTACACCCTGGGAGCTCTGGTTGGTTGATATTGTTGCTCTCCCTATGGGGTCTCAAACCCCTTTTCCTCCTTCAGTTTTTTCTTTAACTTCTCCTTTGGGAATCCCATGATCAGTTCAATGGTTAGCTATGAGCATCCATCTCTGTATATGTCAGAGTCTGGCAGATCTCTAAGGAGACAGCTATATTAGACTCCTGTCAGCATGACCTTCCTGGTATCCACATCAGCAGCTGACTTTGGTGACTGCACCTGGAATGGATACCCAGGTGAAACAGTCTCTGGACGGCCCCTCCTTCAATTTCTGTCTCACATTTTGTCTTCATATTTGCTTCCTTGAGATTTTCTTACTCCTTCTAAGAAGGACTGAAGCACCCACACTTGGTCTTCCTTCCTCATGAGCTTCATTCATGTGTTCTGTGAGTTGAATCTTGGGTATTTCAAGCTTCTGGGCTAATATCCAATTATCATTGATTGAATACCATGTGTGTTCTTTTGTGATTGGGTTACCTCTCTCCGAATATTTTCTAGTTCCATACATTTACCTAAGAATTTCTCGATTTCATTGCTTTTAATAGCTGATTGTAATTGTACTACAATTTTTGTATCCATTTCTATGTTGAAAGACATCTGGGTTCTTTCCAGCTTCTGGCTATTATAAATAAGGCTACTCTAAACATAGTGGAGCATGTGTCCTTGTTATATGTTGGAGCATCTTCTGGGTATATGCCCAGGAGAAGTATAGCTGAGTCCTCAGGTAATGCTATGTGCAATTTTCTGAGAAACTGCGAGACTGATTTCCAGAGTGGATGTACCATCTTGCAATCCCACCAACAATGGAGGAGTGTTTCTCTTTCTCCACATCCTTGCCAGCATCTACTATCACCTAAGTTTTTTATCTCAGCCATTCTTACTGATGTGAGGTGAAATCTCAGGGTTGTTTTGATTTGCATTTCCCTGATGACTAAGGATGCTGAACATTTCTTTAGGTGCTTCTCAGCCATTCAAGTTTCCTCAGTTGAGAATTCTTTGTTTAGCTCTGTAGCCCATTTTTAATAGGTTTACTTGGTTGTCTTGTGTCTAATTTCTTGAGTTCTTTATATATATTGGATATTTAGTGGTCTATCAGATGTAGAATTGGTAAAGATCTTTTCCCAATCTGATGGTTGATGTTTTATCTTATTGACAGTGTCCTTTGCTTTACAGAAGCTTTGCAAGTTTATGAGGTGCCATTTGTCAATTCTTGATCTTAGAGCATAAGCCATTTGTGTTCTGTTCAGGAACTTTTCCTCTGTCCCTAGGTATTCAAGGCTCTTCTCCATCTTCTCTTCTATTAGTTTCAGTGTATAAAACTTTTTTAAATTCTTAAAAATAATACTCAGCTTTGGCTGTCAGGGCAGGGCTGCTTGTGAGCTCTTAGACCATAGGTATCTTTGATGTAAGAAGCAAACAATGTTTCATGTGTACCTTAGTTAGTGTTACTATAACTGTGATAAAACACCATGACCAAAGTAACTTGTAGAAGAAAGGTTTATTTCACTCTAAGTACCATACAACAGTTCATCATCAAAAGAGCTTTGAGGACAGGAACTCAAGCAGGGCAGGATCTTAGATACTGGAGTTGATACAGGGGTAATTGAGGGATGCTGCTCATTGGCTTGCTCTGCATGGCTTGCTCAGCCTACTTTCTTAGAAAACCCTGGACCATCAGCTTAAGGGTGGCCCCACCCACAATGGACTGGGCCATCCCATATCAATCACTAATTAGGAAAATATTCACTGGCTCGCCTTCAGTCCAATCTATATGGAGCAATTTCCTAAGTTAAAAAAGTAGACTCATCTCTCAAATGACTCCAGCTCGTGTCAGATTGGCCTAAAACTAGACAACACAGTATGTGTTAGCATAAATCATATTAAGTATCTTAAATTTTGCTTCAATATGATAGTTCATGTTTTCTTCTGATTTAAAAATAAAACATTTTGTGATACTGTTGAAAGACTTAAGTTTTCACTGCTTCATTTTATCTCCAATGAGTCCAAAAGGAATTGTAAACATATTCTGCTTACACCCATTTTTGGCAGTGTATTTTCAAATGTTATCATATTGCATACCTTGCAGCATGAATAAATGTTCTAATCAGATGCATAGCCTACCAAGACAGACATTGAAGAAATAATATGCTGAATAATTTTGTAGTCAAGATTGTGGTAGATGCTATAAAAGAAAACACAGGGTATTTTAAGAGCACAGCAGAGGAAAATTACATCTACTTTACTGCTAAAATTGGAAAATATGTAGAAATTTGTTCAGAGATTGAATAGTTGAGAAACAATGTAAAACATTGTAGGAGAATAAATAATATGGGGAGAATTCAAAGAACGAACTTCACAAATTCCACTTGCATTTTCAACAATATTTCCTGTTTTTCAGTTTAATGTGTAACTGAGATATAGTCAATTGTGGAAATAACATTAAATAATAATTATATATAATGCAATATTACCTCAAAATGTCATTTGTAAAATTAATATATACCAGTTTAAATAATGGGAAGACTATTATAGCTTCAGCTACTTTAATGCATTTTCTGTATTTCAAGTACATTATTTTAACATATTTAATATATTTATTATATCACAATCAAATATTTTGTATATTCATTTAAATAAGTATATATGTATATATAAGTGTAGATGTTTATATTTATGCCTTAACCTAAGTTAGTTTCCTATTCAGAAGCATTAAATATATTCATCATATTTTTCAACCATGATCAGCATACATTTCTAGAACTTGTTTCCCCAAACTGAAGCCAATATTGAAAAATATTGAAAAAAATTACATATAACTGCTTTTTCCAGGCCCTGGCAATTGCCAGCCTACTTTATGTCTCTACTGAACTGACTACATTAGGTGACCAATGTAAGAATATTTGTTACTATTATATTGTAGAATGTGAAGATTTTAATTTTTTAAAGGCTAAGTAGCATCCTAGTGAACATTAATAGAAATTATGATCATTCATCCACCATTCAAAAGATGTGTTTTATTTTCAACTTTCAGCTATTGTTAATAATGCTGCCATGGAGATGGCTATACAAATGTTGTTTTAGGTACATATTCAGAAGTGAGATTGCAGGGTCACCTGGTAGTTCTATTTTTAGTTATTAAGTCCCAATTACATCCCATCAAGCAGTGTTCAAGGTTTCCATAATCTTATCAACACATGTCATTGAGTAACTTCTTGGTGGGCATGTGTGTGTGAGCCAGCACATGCACACAGACGTGTGTGTTGTTTTGTTTTTGATAAAAAGCACATGAATGAGTATGAAGTGATGTCATCTGTTTCTGATTTGTGTTTCTCTGGTGACTAATGGTGTTAAACATCTTTTCCTGTACATTAATAGTTTGGATAGCTCTTCAAAGAACTGTCTACTTGTGTGCCTTCCCAGTTTTAGAGTTTTAGTTGTAATTTGTTATCCTTATTGTTACTGAGCTTTATGTGTCTTTTGTATGTCCTGGATATTTCCTCTGCATCAATTATATGACCTTCAAGCACTTCTTCCCATTCCATGAGTTATATTTTATTTTGAATTTGTTGGTAGAGTTCTTTTTTTTTCCACAAAAGAATTTAGCTACAGCGTTGTCTATTGCATTTTTTGATGCCTGTGCATTTGGAGCAATATGCAAGAAGTTACTGTTAAATCCACCATTATAGAGTCTTTCTCCAAAGGTTTTTTTCTTGTGTCTTATGGACCTCACTAACACATTTAGATATATAATCCAATTTAGGTGAAATGTTTTGGTGTGAAGCAGAAGTAAAAATTTATTCTTTTGCTATTTGTTGAAAAACCTTTACTTTTACATTGAATGATTGAAACATTTTAATCAAATATCATTTGCCCATGCATTAAAAGGCTTAGCTGTGGACTTTCTTGACTTTTCTAGTGCTCTTTCTGTCTTCATGACAGTATCATACTCCTTGTTTATTTTTCCTTATTTTATGTATGTGAATATTTTGTCTTCAGTCATATATTTGTATCACAGGCATATTCAGGGCCTTAGGAGGACTGATGGGAGTGTTGGGAGCCCAGAAAATGGAATTACAGATGGTTGGTAGTTACTATATCAGTATTAGGAATCAATAGTTATCTGGAAAAACAGCCTATTGCTCTAAATCTCTGAGCCATCTCTTCAGCTACAGTACCATATCATTTTGATTGCTGTAGCTTAAAAATAAGTGCAGTTCCTGTATAATCTCTAACTCCTTTCTAAGATTGTTTTAGCTACTTAAGGCTGTTTGATATTCAGTTTAAATCTAGGGTTGAAGTTTCCTATTTTCATAAAAACTCACTGTAAAGATTTTCATAGGTATGCAATTAAAATCCTGTTTTATTACCACCATAGTTGTGCTTTCTGCTACACTGTCACCTTCATTGTCACTAAATAAATAGTTTACCCATTTTGTCACCTGAAAAAACCTAAATATTAATAAGTATATATTCTTCTTCCTTCCATCTTCTCCTTTTTCTCTTTTTTATAATCTCTTTGTGTTTTATTTTTCTATGCTTTGAGAATTTCATACATGTATACAATAAAATGTGATTACAGACACTCCCAAATCTCCTCATTCTTACGTTATATAATTTAACTCTTTCTCTTTTACCTCAGTGTTCAAGTTTAAAGTGTTTTGACACAAAATTTTTATTTTACTGCTATCAACTGGTTGCTTAAAAAATAGATTTTCTTTGAATTGCCTGTGGCCTCCAATAATGCTCTGCTTCATTTCCCTTTGGTTGTTCTTATTTTCTTGTATGATACTAGTATATACATCTTCATAAATTAGCATTCTTATTTGGGGTAAAGGCTACAGAAATAATACTTCTGCTACTAATAGGGTTTTTTTCTTTTTTACCTTTATGGCTTTTTTGGCTGCTGTGTGAAACATCATAGCTAGTTATTCATTTGTTATTTCTAGTATATAATTAAATTATTGACTCCTTTTCCTGTTCAAAAAAAGTAATATCTACAATCCTAAACAGAATTATGACAATCTCTTATTTATTTTCAAACAAAACATACCCAATATGTTTAAAAATATTTTGTCCATTTAGTTTATAGAACATCACATCCAAGCAAAATCCTACTGAAAGATTATGGTGGAGAGGGAGTCACTGTCTTCGGCTGAGTAGTCACGGGTGACTCTACTAGGCTCCAGTGGATTATTCCAAATCTGTCATTATTCAGACACTTCTGGTTAAACTCATTGGGCCATGGAATGAACCGGTTAGCAGGAATCATTTATCTTTCAGTGAGAGAAGCTGCATTGGGCATGGCTTTAATAAAAACACTGTACATATTCATGCACACAGCTCAAAAATTCAGACCGTTGCTCCACAAATGTGAATGGTGGAACAATAGCAATGCAGGTTCTTAGGAAACAGCAGCCATATTATCTTCTCAAGAAAGGAAAATGAATGTGAATTACGAAAAATATAGAACATTTAATCACTCTGATGTTTATGTATTGTCCTTTTATTGGCATTTTAAATAGAGAGTGTGAGTGGTAGCGCCTGTAAAGCAAGAATAATAATGACCATTGAGAATTTTGTTCTGCCCTGTGGGATTGGAGGGTGTTTGAAAGAAATGAAAGCCAATCTGCATTATAATGCAACATATCAGTAGGAAGGAATGCAGCAAAAGAATGTCTGTCCGCCTGCCATAGGACTGAAGACTAAGTGCAGGAGATGAACAAAGTGTATGATTCAAATCTAAAATACTTGCCTACTATTTACAACAATTTGTTGTATACATAAAGCCTCTTTTCTATTAGAGAATTGTAGAGATTACACAAATTAACAATAATCAGAGTCATTATTACTTAAGTCATAGACTTTTAGTCTCTTGTTCTGTTTTCCCCAAAGAAAATACACATAAATAGTAAAAACTACTCTTTTAAAAGACTGTTTTGATTCATTTTTTTAAAACTCAATTTACATACCTCAATTGTGTCAAATCTGGTCTTACATTACCGTTTTTCACTGCTTTTCATATGCAAGGTTTTACAGTTTCTGGCCAAATTTCTTTTATTACAACAAATATCCTAAAAGCATCTTTTATTTAGCACTTAACTATATTTGATGATAGCTGTCCATCTTGGCCATGTTTTTTCTTGACAATCATGAATGTCTAGGGGTCAGTCTAGCACATTAACTGTGTTTCTATGAACATAGTGATTCTTGAATTACTGACTCTTCAACTGTCTTATCAACTTCTCCTCTGACTGTAATAATTTTAGTTAACACACATCAAGGCTTAGTATATTTAGGGCTTCTTCAGTAATTCATTCAGCCCTTATAGTAGCATGGTGAGATAGGTTTCATCACTACAAATGTACTAGAAAATAATTTGAGAGAGCATTTTTAAAACATCAAGGACAAATGTCTAAAACTACAGCAGAGGCAGGATTTGAAATCCTATTGCCTTACGAGAAAGAGCACAAGTCAGTCACTGCTACAGGACACTTACTCCAGAACTCGCTTCTCACATAGACCTCACCAATATAGAGACTCAGTGGAAGTGATCTGACTCATATCATTCAACTTTTCATCTTGGGAAAATGACCATTCAAAGTCCATTCACACGTGATTTTCATTCAGATGCCCAAACTAGGGCATTATTAAGCCCTACAAAATATGCCTTTATATTATGGGGTACTATTCTGGAAAATGTAGAGTACTGAAAACATCTGTGAATTAAAGAAATGTAATTTCTCTGCCACTAGAGGCATTGCAGGTGTGACTGCTGTGTCACATGTCTGTCAGTATGTGACACAAAGGAAAGAGGTTATGTCTATACTAAGTGTTCTGACCTTTGAACATCTGATTAATTAGTAGCCTAACACTCCCTGAAAAATAAAAAGAGAGCCTGAGATGTCCACCACTACAGTGCCAGGAGGCCCAGAGAGAGATATAGCCTGAAAGGGCTACCAATCCAGTTTCAGATAGGCCCAGATGGGTTCTCAGTATGGAGGAAGCTGAGTGGAACCTCAGGCCAAAAGCAAGAGTGTGCCTGAAATAGATAACCCTTGTAAGGGGTCACTTGGGCAAGGGGCCCAGGTGAGGAGTGAGTCCAAGAGGACCACCAGACCAGTGCCATGTAGCCAAGAAGTCTACCATCAAGAAAATGAGGAATGATAAATATTAATGAGGATTCAGATGAAGAGGAATTTTTATTTATTACTAGTGAGGATGTAAACTCATGTAGCCACCATGAAAATCGATATAGAAGTTCCTCACGGAGCTAAAAACATAACATATATATATATATATATATATATATATATATATATATATATATATATCGTTCTTGAGTATGTATCGAAAGTAAATCTAAATTACTATTCCAAAAAGATATTCGTCATCCACATTTATTGCTTCATTATACAAAATAGCTAGAAAATGGAGCAAACCTACAGATACATCAACAGGTGAGTATACAGAAAAAGAAAAGAACCTAAGGTATACAGGCAAAATTTAACTTTATTCAACTAGAAGGCATAAGATTATTAAATTTATAGGAAAAATATATGCATCTGGACACCATTGTGTTAAACAATGTTATATTTTGCTTTCTATTGCTATGATCACAACAAAAAGCATCTTGGGGATTAAAAGGCTTATTTTATAGTGTAGTTTACAGTCCATCAAGCTGTGAATTCAGGCTAGAAACACAAGGTGGGAAAATGGAAGGCAATCTGAAAGAATTCTTCCTGTTGACTTGCTCTTCATCTTTTTTAGTTTGCTTTCAGATATAACTCAGGACCACCTGCCCAGGAGTGGTACCACCGCCAATAGTCTGGGCCCTCATTAACCAAGAAAATTTCCTGCATTCTTTCCTACAGACCAATCCGATGGACACACCTTTTCAACTGAGTCTACATATTCACAGATGACTCTAGACTGTGTCAGGTTGACAAAATACCATTAGCACAACTGAACTTTTGTCAACATGGTACACAAACATGAACTTCTAAACCATAACCCCTTCTTTATTTATCTAAACTGCCTCATATACTATAATATAAAGTATAATTTAAAAGCTCCAAAGTCATAAAAGTTTTAGAGTCTTCAAAAGTCAAGTTCTCTTTAAAGATTCATTCAACTTAAAAGTTTTAACTCTATCAACTGTGGGCCCTAGTAAATGGAAAAGGAAGCTATGTACTTCTTTCTCATCAACGAGAGAACCATTGCAGTTTAGAAACAGATTAAAGCAAAAACAAATTCAAACAGTGTAAGATTTCTGAAGTTCTCTTAAAATCTTCTGAGTTTCATAGGGCTTGAGCAGCTTTGTCTCTAGCCTTACCCTCCCTAACACACAGACACTGACTGATAGGCTCAATCATCTTCCCTTTATGTCTGCAACTGTCCTTGGTGGGCATCCCATGATCCTGACATCTACAATATGCTGGAGTTTCTACTGCTATTGCTGCTGTATTCACTAATGGCCTCTCCTGGCTCTCACAATGCTAAACTTCAACTTGTTTCTATAACTCTTCAAATCCCTTAATTCTCATGCTACCAATACCAAAAATCCATAGGAAACTCTTACATACTCTCGAGTCCAGCTGAGAGTGTGAAATGCAACCTTGACTACCTCTGGACCAAAATTCTGTGTACTGATCCTGAGGAAAAGCTTCCAGAAGATTTCAACTCAATGATTCTTGTTTCTTGTAATCACAGAAGTTTTTCAGTGCCAGAAAATAGCATCAATTGTCCCAGTTTGAAGAGTTGGGGGAAGATATGAAGGATCTTAAGGAGATGGCAATCCTATATAAATAACACCAATATCAACTAACCTGAACTCCTGGGAGGTCCCATCGACTAAGCTTCCAGCTGGAGAGCATATACAGGCTAATCCGAGGCCTATGCCATAGATGCAGCAGAGGACTGAATGTCTTCACTGGCCCTTGTAGGAGAGGACGCACCTAATTCTGTAGAGACTTGATGCCTCAGGAAAGGGGCATCTTCTCACAGGCAGAGGAGATGAGATATTGGAAAAAGAAGTCTGGGAGGGGCACTGGGGGCAACATTTTGGATGTAAATAAAATTATTTTGATAAGAAAATGGTTTTACTTCAGTTATGCTTATCTCTTGATAATTACAACTGATTTTAAAGACACTACCAACTAAAACTACAAATTCATAATATAAAATATTATATGAACAACCATAATTGTTTCTTTAAAGAACTCTAACTTCTAAAACTTCTCAAATAAGCCTCCAGTTCCTGCATCACTCTGAGAATGCTTATCTTCCAGGCTCCCACATACCAACTTAATAAATTGTGAGATCTCAGTTTCTTTCTGCACAAGCTCCAAAAATACTTCCACTATACTCCCAACCACAATATTATCAGTTGCTCTTTTAGAGCAACTGCCCACTCTATGGTATCATAAAGGGATGTAAGTACAGGACCTTAAGGAAGGAACCTTGAGGTAAATCAGAAGCAAACCATGGAAGGGGGTTGTTACTGCTTTGTTTTCTACAGTTTGCTCAGCTTGCTGTCTTGTGCAATCCAGAACTCCCTGTTTAAGGATGCTATTGCACACAGTAGTCCATGCCCTTTCACATCAATCATTAATCAAGAAAATGGTACACAGACTTATCTACAGAACCATCTGCTACCCTGATATAGGCACTTTCTTCAATTGAGGTTCCCTATTTCCAGATAACCAGCTTGTATCAAATTGGGGGGAAAATCCTAACTGATACAGTCAGATTAAGAATGATGTATGCCACATAATTTTTTAATATGCATAATATATATTCAAATATATATTTTTGAATTTTTCTTTGTTTATATGTATGGTGTGTATTTCTGTGTGTGTGTGTGTGTGTGTGTGTGTGTGTGTGTGTGTGTGTGTGT
>JANHMN010000010.1:18160092-18196933 GCA_030674055.1 Rhabdomys pumilio
TCTCTCTCTCTCTCTCTCTCTCTCTCTCTCTCTCTCTCTCTCCCTCTGTGTGTGTGTGTGTGTGTGTGTGTGTGTGTGTGTGTGTGTTGCCATTGGCCACCTACAGTTCTTTGTGTAGTAGTGAGATCACATGGGGTTTTCCATGTCTTAATTGTCATATCAACTGATATTGTCATTATGCTGGTCTGATCAGCAAACACATTGTTTAGTATTCAGCAACCACATTGTTAAGAATTCATGGGACTTTAAAAAATTAAAAGTTTATTTTCCTTTCATGTCTAGAGGACACAATGTGTCATCGGGCATCCTTAGCATCTGTTATGTCAACGCCCATAATTAGCTTGAAGAAGTTAAAGAAGAGTCAGCGCCCCTATTCCCTGGGCTTGGGGACTAAGGTGGTTAATATTGGGCTGTCTCTCTAGGGGAAAGTAGTGGTTTTGTTGGAACAGGGAGGATTAGCTACGATCTATGGCATAGCCATAACTTATTCGTAGAAAGCTGTATAGTTAGTATCAAGATGAAGATATAATTTCTTAAATGGTACAAAATTTACTTTGATTTCAAATTTAAGGTTTTCAGTGGTATGAGCTTCTTATTGAATATTGAAAGTGAGATGAATATTGATACTCTCATGGGCATTGTGCCTGTAAAACACATTTAGGAATACAAGGCTTAGACCCAGTCCTTCTTCAACTTTTTTAACTGATTTGAGATGGTTAGCCTGTGAGTTAAGGGACCATAGCAAATTAATGGCTTTGAGTTTATTTTTAAGGTGTTTTCTATATTTTATTTAGAAATGACTGAGAGGAGTTAACAGACAACAGTCCAGCTTACCTTACATGGATTGTTGGATTTCAAAACGTCAGAAGTCCATAGAATTGACGTTACAAATATTTCTATATTAATGTTCATTTTGATTAGAGAACTGTCTGCTCCTGACAGTTTCCTGTCTTGGATTCTAAGAAGAAATTGAGCATCCCTGGAGTTACTCCAGTTGTGTGGAGACAGCCACTAGGCAAGAATTGCTTCTTTCCATCAACAGAAAAATTACTGTCCAGAAAAGGACACACTTGCAGAATAGTCAACTGATTATATCTGCCTAGACAGAGTAATCAGCCCTTAATAATTCTGCATCACTAAGGTCTGTCAGATGATTCTGGGCCAGAAGGCAGAAGATTTGATGCTCCAACGTTCAGTAGTATAGGGGCTGTCCAGGTGTTCAGTGGTCTCTATAAATTGGCTAAGTTTTAGAAGCTATGCTTTGTGCTTCCCATAATTTCAGCTAACTCAGTCATTATGGATTTCTGACAAGGTTGAAGACCTATAGTCTCATAGCCAGTCCTGGCTATTTACTTTGAGAGAAAAGATTTGAGTGGATGGTTTTCAGCTGACATTCATTCTAAAGCCAAGAAAAAAAGCCAGGTTCAAAACTAAGTGTTTTAGTCAAGAGAGACGACAGAGGTTCTGGTTAGTCAACAAAATGATGGACTGAGTATTAGGACTATCTTGTACCTTACTGGTACAAATAGGCATAGTTATGCTCTAATTGTATTTTGAGAGAAAAGTTTTACTTTAGCAGGAAAGGTGATATGTAGGAGAAGCTAAGGGGGAAGGAGTACAGAGAGGAAGAGATGAAGTAAGGAGAGGAGAAGATAAAGGAGAGGAGAAGCTAGGTGGTGAGAGAGAGAAAGAGAGAGAAAGAGAGGGGGTGGAGGCAGATGTTCATTTGTCTCTGCCAGTCAAAGATAGTTGATATATCTAGGTTGGGTATTGGGTTACACTTCTGATTGAGCATTACCATACTTATAAAGCCTTTGATTAACATTTTAAAAAATGTATAAAAGCAAAAAGGAAAAGGGGGCACGGGATAGGGGTTTTCTAGGAAGGGAAAATGGGGAAAGGGAATGGCATCTGAAATGTAAATAAAATATCCAATAAAAATTTTTTCTATCCTATCTTCTGTGATTTTCCCTGAACCTTATTTATAGTGGTTGAATTTCAGGTTTATCATATGAAGCTAGGCTAACTTCCTATTGCTGACTGAGCACAAGCTGTCTATGAATCTGTTGCCTGCCTGTGGATCTCATTCCTCTAACTAAGCTGCCTTGTCTTGCCTCAGTGGGAGAGGATGTGTCTAGTCCTACAGTGACTTGATATGCCAGGGTAGGGTGATACTCAAGAGGACCTCCCCATTCTCTGAAGAGAAGAGGAGAGGCAATGGGGAGATCTGTGTGACAGGTGACGGGAGGACAGTGTCCTGATATTAGGATATAAAGTGAATACATAAATTAACTAACGGAAAAAAAATTCTAGAGCTGAAGGAAGACATCATACACTCTGAGTATAGCACCTGAAGGAATGAAGACAAAATTGACCTGAAAGCTTCCTCCCTGAGGGCTAGCTCTCATAGAGTGAAAAAGTGCTATCCAAGATGCCAAGAGAGAGGAGGAGTAATTGATAGCCCTACATAGTTACAAAACCACAATGACTGGACCATTAGGATGCCCACCACAGTACAGTAGTGGAACTTAAGTGCTTGGGGGTATTCAGCAGCTGTTTAATGAGATTTCAAGCTCACTCAACAGGAGGAATTCATATCTGGTATAAATTTAACCACCTACCCAGAGTGTAGAGGTCATGGACCTGAGAGGAGAACCTACTACTGAAAATATTCTAGACCAATATAATTTCTGTCTTCTAAATACTTTTTCTTAAATCCACAGGGAAGTGTACCTCTAACTTCTGACCAACAAAACTTATTTTTACAACAAATGGAGACTATTGCACAGATATACAAAATGCACAGAATATCTTTAATTTCTTAACCAATAATAAGTGACTTTAGAAATTAACCCAGTAAACTTTGCGATAACTGCAATGTCTCTACTTACTGGGGAGTGCAACTGTAACTTCACAAAACCCTATTTCTCTTAGTAGGGATTTAAATTGTTTTCTTAGTCATTCCTCTTTGTCTGCCCACTCTAACCCTGTGGGTTTCTCCTCTCTCTCTCTCTCTCTCTCTCTCTCTCTCTCTCTCTCTCTCTCTCTGTGTGTGTGTGTGTGTGTGTGTGTGTGTGTGTGCTGTGTTGCTGAGAACTAAAACTAGAGTCAAGACAGATGTTATAGATGTCATTTCCTTTGGACATAAACCAATTGAACCAATAGATCATACAGTATTCGTATTTTATGATTTTTGAGGAATCTCCTTACTACTTTCTGTGTAGATGAACTAATTTAATTTCTTATGTCTAGTGTGTAATAACTCATTTTTTATTTGCATCACCAGTACTTATTATCTCTTGACAGTCTGAAAACAGGCACTATTACTGGAGTGAGGGTGCATCAAACTATAATTTTGATCCTTTATAATTACTGATATTGGTGATTTCTTAACATTTATTTTTTTATTGAATATTATATTTACATTTTAGATTGTATCCCCTTACCCACATTACCTCAACTACCCAGGAAGCTCTTATCCCATCTCCCCTACTCATGCTTCTATGAGAATGTGTCCCCACCTACCCACCCACTCCCACATCCCCCTCCTCGAATCCCCCCCCCCACTTGGTGTTCAGCCTTCATAGGACGGAGGATCTCCTCTCCCACCTATGCCCGACAAGGTCATCCTCCCCTACATGTACACATGGAGTCATGGGTCCCTCCCTATGTGCTCCCAGGTTGGTGGTTTAGACCCTGGGGAGAGCTGGTTGGTTGGTTTTGTTGCTCTCCTCATAGGGCCACAGCCTTTTCTGCTTCTTCAGTCTTCTCTCTAACTTCTCCATTGGTAGACCTTTGATAAGATTAGTGGTTAGCTGTGAGCATCTGTCTCTGAATGTGTCAGACACTGGCAAACCTATAAGGAGACAGCTATATCAGGCAGGCTCTTGTCAGCATGCACTGCCTGCCATTCACATCACTGTTTATCTTTGGTGACTGTACATGGGATGGATATCCATGTGGAATGGTCTCCAGATAGCCCCTCCTTCAGTTTCTGTCCCACACTTTGTCTCCGTATTTGATCCCTTGAGTATTTTTGTTACTCCTAAGTAGGACCAAGGCATCCACACTTGGTCTTCCTTCTTCATGAGCTTTATGTGGTCTGTGAGTTGAGTCTTGGCTATTCCAAGCTTTTGGGCTAATATCCGCTTATCAGTGAGTGAATACCATGTGTGTTCTTTTGTGATTGGGTTACCTCACTCAGGACGATATCTTCTAGTTCCATCCATTTATCTAA
Source organism: Rhabdomys pumilio (assembly GCA_030674055.1). Lineage (NCBI taxonomy): Eukaryota > Metazoa > Chordata > Mammalia > Rodentia > Muridae > Rhabdomys > Rhabdomys pumilio. Next base: position 18,164,330 of record JANHMN010000010.1, read on the forward strand.
GAATTTCTTGAATTCATTATTTTTAATAGCTAAGTAATACTCCATTCTGTAAATGGACAACATTTTTGTATCCATTCCTCTGTCAAAGTACATTTGGGTTCTTTCCAGCTTCTGACTATTATAAATAAGGCTGCAATAAACATAGTGGAGCATGTGTCCTTGTTATATGTTGGAGCATCTTCTGGGTATATGCCCAGGAGTGGTATAGCTGGATCCTTAGTTAATGCTATGTCCAATTTTTTGAAAAATCACCAGACTGATGTACAGATTGATTGTACAATGTTGCAATCCCACCAACAATGGAGGAATGTTCCACTTTCTCCACATCCTGCCAGCATCTACTATCACCTGAGGTTTTGATCTTAGCCATTCTAACTTGTGTGAGATGGTATCTTAGGGTTGTTTTGATTTGCATTTCCCTGATTACTAAAGATGTTGAGTATTTCTTTAGGTGCTTCTCAGCCATTTGAGTTTCCTCAGTTGAGAATTCTTTGTTTAGCTTTGTACTCCATTTTTAATAGGGTTATTTGGTTGACTGGAGTCTAATTTCTTGAGTTCTTTGTATATATTGGATATTAACCCTCTATCAGATGCAGGATTGGTAAAGATCTTTTCCCAATCGGTTGGTTGCCATTTTGTCATATTGATAATGTCCTTTGCCTTACAGAAGCTTTGCAATTTTATGAAGTCCTATTTGTCAATTTTTGATCTTAGAGCATAAGCCATTGGTGTTCTGTTCAGAAACTTTTCCCCTGTGCCTAGGTATTCGAGGATCTTCCCCACCTTCTCTTCTATTAGTTTCAGTGTATCTGGTTTTATGTCAAGGTCCTTTATCCACTTGGACTTGAGCTTTGTACAGGGAGATAAGAATGGATTGATTTGCATCCTTCTACATGCTGACCTTCAGTTGAACCAGCACCATTTGCTGAAAATGCTGTCCTTTTTCCACTGGATGGTTTTAGCTCCTTTGTCAAAGTTCATATAATCATATGTGTGGGTTCATTTCTGGATCTTCAATTCTATTCCATTTATCTTCCTGCCTGTCTCTGTACCAATACCATGTAGTTTTTATCACTACTGCTGTGTAGTACAACTTGAGGTCAGGGATGGTGTTTTCCCCAGTAGTTCTTTTATTGTTGACAATAGTTTTCGCTACCCTGGGATTTTTGTTATTCCAAATGAATTTGCAAATTTCTCTTTATGTCTCTATGAAGAGTTGATTTAGAATTTTGATGGGGATTGTATTGAATCTGTAGATTGCTTTTGGCAAGATGGCCATTTTTACTAAGTTAATCCTGCCAATCCATGAGCATGGGAGATCTTTCCATCTTCTGAGATCTTCTTCAATTTCTTTCTTCAGAGACTTGAAGATTTTGTCATACAGATCTTTCACTTGCTTGGTTAGGTTCACACCAAGGTATTTTATATTATTTGTGGCTAATGTGAAGGGTGTCATTTCCCTAATTTCATTCTCAGTCTGTTTATCCTTGAGTAGAGGAAGGCTACTGATTTGTTTGAGTTGATTTTATATCCAGCCACTTTGCTGAAGTTGTTTATCAGGTTTAGGAGTTCTCTGGTGGAAGTTTTAGGGTCACTTAAATATACTATCATATCATCTGCAAATAGTGAAATTTTGACTTCTTCCTTTCCTATTTGTATCCCTTTGACTTCCTTTTGTTGTCTAGTTGCTCTGCCTAGGACTTCCAGTACTATATTGAATAGGTAGGGTGAGAGTGGGCAGCCTTGTCTAGTCCCTGATCTTAGTGGGATTGCTTCCAGTTTCTCTCCATTTAGTTTGATGTTGGCTACTAACTTGCTGTATATTGCTTTTACAATGTTTGCGTGTGGGCCTTGAATTCCTGATCTTTCCAAGACCTTTAACATGAAGGGATGTTGAATTTTGTCAAATGCTTTCTCAGCATCTAGTGAGATGATCATGTGGTTTTATTCTTTGAGTTTGTTTATGTAGTGGATTACATTGATGGATTTCCAAATATTGAACCATCCCTGCATTCCTGGGATAAAGCCTACTTGATCATGATGGATAACTGTTTTGATGTGTTGTTGGATTCGGAACTGGCATTAAAGCTTGTTACTATATGGCTTTTGAAATATATTTTTATAGTTCTAATATATACATCTTTAATTTTACCCAAAATGTCCAGTCTGATTTTTATTATAATTATGTTGAAGTTATAATATTATTCTAATGCTCTGATTCAACCTTTCTTCCCTTTTAGCCCTACAACCCCTCCTATACATCTTCACTTTGCACCCTGTCAAATGCATGGCCTCTTTTTCTTTAAGTATTAGTACATTCACAAATGTGAATATACTAATTACATATACTAATACATATTCTACCTATTCAATCCCTGTAATATTACATGTATGTATAAACTTAGGGCTTACCAATTGGTTTTGGATAATTAATTGGGATTCTCTTTTCTGGGGAAGACTATTTCTCCTACTTTCAGCATTCTCCAGTACCCCATAGTTCTTGTCCATGTAGCATGTTCCATTGGCATTCTTCCTCTTCAGGTGTTTGTGAAGGCATCTGTGGTATTAAAACTTAATAGGAGTAGCTTCATTGATTTTTCTAAGACATACAATCTTACAACAAATGCTCTGATCCTCTGGCTATTACAATCTTCCCATCCCCTCTCCCACAGTGTTTCCTGAGCCTTAGAATCAGGAATTATGTTGTAGATGTATGAACCAAGGCTAATCACCACATGATTAGCATTTTGATCTCTGCATTTTGATCAGTTGTAGTTTGCTTAATAATTTTCAGCCATTGCAAATAAAGTTTTTTTTTGAGAGGTGAGAACTATGTCCAAAGAAAATAGAAACTCTTGGAAAAGAGAAGAGAGGGCTAAAAAATGCTTTATGGTATGTTTGTTTTGTAACATATATTTTACTTCATTTGTTAATTTTAATTACAGGATATTTTTATTTTAAAGGAAAAGGATAAAACCAAAAGTAGACTAGTAATTTTTGGAAAGATTGAAAAAGATGTTGTTGGAGAAACACAGAGCCACATGTAGACACATGTTAGCAGAAGACCAGGCACCTCAGAGAGTCACTTGAGTTCTTTATATATTAGCCCTCTTTTTGATATAGGGATGGTGAAAATCTTTTCCCATACTGTAGGCAACGATTTTGCCTTACTGACAGAGTCCTTTGCCTTACAAAAGCTTTTCAGCTTTATGAGGTCTGATTTATTAATTGTTGATCTTATGTCCTGAGTTGTTGGTGTTCTTTTCAGGAAGATGTCTCCTGTCTCAATGTGTTTGAGATTATTTTCCTCTTTCTTTTCTATGAGGTTCAGTGCATCAGGTTACATGTTGAGGTCCTTGATCCCTTTGGGGTTGAGGTTTGTACAAGGTGATAAATATGGATCTATTTGGATTCTTCTACATGAAGACATCCAGTTTGTTGCTACATGCAGCACCATTTGTTGAAGATGCTTTCTTTTTTCCACTGTATGGTTTTGGCTTCTTTGTCAAATATTAAGTGTTTATAGGTATGTGGGTTAATTTCTAAGTCTTCTATTCTATTTTATCGGCAAATGGATGGAACTAAAAATTATCCTGAGTAAGATAACCCAGACCCAAAAAAGCATGCATGGTATATACTCACTGATATGTGTGTGGCAGTGGACCATGAGAGGAAACCTGGTAAGGTTGAGCTGGGTTGGAAGCCCAAGAAACCAAAGAGATGGTAAAAGCTTCACCTGTTCTCAACACCAGCCCCTGTCACATAGCCACAGCTCCCCATAGAAAGAATTGTGACCATCAGTTACCTAAGAGCAGCACCTCCAATCCCCTCCACATGTAGATGAGGCATCCCTAACATCTCAGACCAAGCCAATAGGAAGCATCTGCTGTCAGATCCCAACCCACCCCAACAATATAAGACACTATTCAGAAAGAATTAAGGTGTGTGGGAATTACTCCATTGCCTGAGAGCATCTGTCATTTAAGAGCTATAACACTTCCTGGGAAGAGAGCGCTCTGCTCTGCAGAAGCTTTCACCACTAGATGTTCTCTACACCTCTGGCTTGGTTTGTGCAACTTGGAGCCACAGCAGCCTGGAAAGCAGCAGCCCCAGTACAGTGGGCAGTGGTTTCACTTCCCCCTTCCTTCTCTTACAGATACTGTGTGATGCACAAACTGGCAGATAAGTAGGTATTAGACAAAAAGTACAGAATACCCATGAGACAATCCACAGACCATAAGAAGCACAACAAGCAGGAAGACCCAAGTGAGGATGCTTCAATCCCACTTAGAAAGAGGAAACAAATTAATCAAGGGAGGCAGAGAAGGGAACAGATCTGGGTCAAGAGGGGAGAGAAGGAAAGCGTGCAGATTCAAGTATGGGGGGATAATAGAGAAGCCCAGAGGGCCAAGAGAATGAAGAGAAATATGCAGCTGGGGGTGGAGCGTGGGATGGATGAATTTCTTGAGACTCCCCACGACCTAAAATGTAAGAGACTCCCAGGAATCAATGGGGATGACCTTAGATGAAATGTTCAACAGTTGGGAGATGGAACCTGAAGAGACCACCAGTAAATAGACAGGGCTCCCAGTGGAGGGATGGAGTCACCAATATACCTTCAAAATTTTTGGCCCAGAATTGTTCCTGTCTATAGGAAATAGAGGGACAAAAATGGAGCAGAGATTGAAGCAAAGGCCTTACAGTGACCTGCCCAGCTTGAGATCAACCCATGGGAAGGTACCAAACCCTGACACTATTATTAATGTTTTGTTTGCATGCAGCAAAACATGTTATGTTTTTCATGCAGTTGCTGAGAGACACGACCAGCAGCTGCCTGAGGTAGATGCAGATACTTAGAGCCAACCATCTGACTGTGGTTGGTCTGGAACCCCTATGGAAGAGATGCTGGAAGGAATGAAGGAGTTGAATGGGATGGCAACCCCATAGAAAGAATAACAGTATCGAATATCCTGGACACCTGGGAGCTCCCAGAGACTAAGCCATCAAGCAAAGAGCATACATAGACTGGTCCATGCCCCAGGCACATATATAGCACAGGACTGCCTTGTCTGTCTTAAATGGAAGAGGATGTGCCTGGCTAATCCTGTAGAAACTTGATGCCCCAGGGAAGGGGGATGCAGGAAGGGGGTGAAGTGGGTGTGGGTGAGTGAGGGTAAGGTGTGAGGGTATGAGAGCATCCTCTCAGAGGCAAAGGGGAAGTAGAATGGGGCAAAGAACTCTTGGAGGAGGACCTGGAAGAAGAAAACATTTGGAATGTACATAAATAAAACAAAATAAATAAAATAAAACAGAAAAAAAGGTTTAAATGTTAAAGCTTTGAAATTATGTTTATAGAGAAAAACTTAGTGGGAAATAAAAGTCTTCATAAGCAAAAGGAATAACAAGATGAATTTTTTTTTAGGTTTTTATTGGATATTTTATTTACATTTCAGATGCAACCACCTATTCCATCCTGCCTCCTCCTGCTTCTATGAGTATATACCCCATCCCACCCTCCTACTCCTACCTCCACACCCACAATTTCCCCCACACTGGGGCATCCAGCCTTCACTGAACCAAGAACTTCCTCACCCACCTATGCCTGACAATGTCATCCTCCCCTAAGTATATAGCTGGGGCCATGGGTTCCTCCCTATGTGCTCCCAGGCTGGCGGTTTAGACCCTGGGAGCTCTGGTTGGTTGGTATTGTTGCTCTCCAGATGGGGCCAAGAACCATTTCAGCTGCTGCAGTCTACTCTCTCATTCCTTCATTGGGAACCCCATGAACAGATCAATGGTTAGCTGTGAGAATCCACCTCCATATATTTCAGGCTCTGGCAGGCCTCTAAGTAGATAGCTATATCAGGCTCCTGTCAGCATACACTACCTGGCATCCACATCAGCATCTATTTTTGGTGACTGCACAAGGGATAGATACCCATGTGGAGCAGTCACTGGACAGCCCCTCCTTCAGTTTCTGTCCCACACTTCGTCTCCATATTTACTCTCATGAGTATTTTGTTACCCATTCTAAGAAGGACTGAAGCACCCACACTTGGTCTTCCTTCTTCAAGAGCTTCATGTGGTTTGTGAGTTGTATCTTGAATATTGCAAGCTTTTGGGCTAATATTCAATATTCAGTAAGTGAACACCATGTGTGTTCTTTTGTGATTGGGTTACCTCACTCAGAATGATATTTTCTAGTTCCATCCATTTACATAAGAATTTCAAAAATTCATTGTTTTAACAGCTGAGTAATATTCCATTGTGTAAATGTACAACATTTTTGTATCCATTCCTGTGTTGGGTTCTTTCTAGCTTCTGGCTATTATAAATAAGGCTGCTATGAACATAGTGGAGCACGTGTCCTTGTTATATGTTGGAGCATCTTCTGATGTATGTCCAAGAATGGTATAGTTGTGTCCTCAGGTAATACTTTGTCCAATTTTCTGAGGAACTGCCAGACTGATTTCCAAAGTGGTTGTACCAACTTGCAATTCCACCAGCAATGGAGAAGTGTTCCTCTTTCTCTACATCCACGCCAGCATCTACTATCACCTGAGATTTTGATCTTAGCCATTCTGACTGGTGTGAGGTGGTATCTCAGGATTGTTTTGATTTGCATTTCCCAATGACTAAGGATATTGAACATTTCTTAAGGTGGCTGTCAGCCATTCGAGTTTCCTCAGTTGAGAATTCTTTGTTCAGCTCTGTACCCCATTTTTAATAGGGTTATTTGGTTGTCTGGAGTCTAGTTTCTTGAGTTCTTTTTATATATTGGATATTAATCCTCTATCGGATGTGGGATTGGTAAAGATCTTTTCCCAATTTGTTGGTTGCCATTTTATCTTATTGACAGTGTCCTTTGCCTTGCAGAAGCTTTGCAGTTTATGAGGACCCATTTGTCAATTCTTGATCTTAGAGAGCATAAGCCATTGGTGTTCTGTTCAGGAACTTGTCTCGTGTGCCTACCTATTGGAGGGTCCCCACCTTCTCTTCTATTAGTTTCTATGTATCTGGTTTTATGTGAAGGTCTTTCATCCACTTGGACTTTAACTTTGTACAAAGAGATAAGAATGGATCAATCTGCATTCTTCTACATGCTGACCTCCAGTTGAACCAACACCATTTCTTGAAAATGCAGTCCTTTTTCCACTGAACGATTTTAGCTCCTTCATCAAAGATCAAGTGACCATAGGTATGTGGGTTCGTTTCAGGATCTTCAATTCTATTCTATTGATCTTCCTACCTGTCCCTGTACTAATACCGTGCAGTTTTTATCACTACTGCTCTGTAGTACAACTTGAGGTAAGGAATGGTGATTCCCCCAGATGTTCTTTTCTTGTTGAGAATAGTTCTTGCAATCCTGGGTTTTTTGTTACTCCAAATGAATTTGCAAATTGCTCTTTCTATCTCTATGAAAAATTGATTAGGAATTTTGATGGGGATTGCATTGAATCTGCAGATTGCTTTTGGCAAGATGACCATTTTTACTAAGTTAATCCTGCCAATCCATGAGCATGGGAGATCTTTCCATCTTCTGAGATCTTCTTCTATTTCTTTCTTCAGAGACTTGAAGTTCTTGTCATACAGATCTTTCACTCGCTTGGTTAGATTTACACCAAGGTATTTTATATTATTTGTGACTATTGTGAAGGGTGTCATTTCATTTCCCTAATTTCATTCTCAGCTTGTTTATCTTTTGAGTAGAGGAAGACTACTGATTTGTTTGAGTTGATTTTATATCTAGCCACTTTGCTGAAGTTGTTTATTAGGTTCAGGAGTTCTCTGGTGGAAATTTTAGGGTCACTTAATTATACTATCATATCATCTGCAAATAGTGAAATTTTGACTTCTTCCTTTTGTATTTGTATCCCTTTGACTTCCTTTTGTTGTCTAATTGCTCTGGCTAGAACTTCCAGTACTATATTGAATAGGTAGGGAGAGAGTGGGCAGCCTTGTCTAGTGCCTGATTTTAGAGGGATTGTTCAAGTTTCGCTCCATTTAGATTGATGTTGATATAGGCTTGCTGTATATTGCTTTTACTATGTTTAGTTATGGGTCTTGAATTCCTGATCTCTCCAAGACTTTTACATCAAAGGATGTTGAATTTTGTCAAATGCCATCTCAGCATCTAGTGAGATGATCATGTGTTTTTTTTTTCCTTTGAGTTTGTTTATATAGTGGATTACATTGATGGATTTCCAAATATTGAACCATCTCTGCGTTTTTGAGATAAAGCCTACTTGATCATGATGGATGATTGTTTTGATGTGATCTTGAATTTGGTTTGTGAGAATTTTATTGAATATTTTTGCAGTGATATTTTTAAGGGAGATTGGTCTGAGGTTCTCTTTCTTTGTTGAGTCTTTTTGAGGTTTAGGTATCAGTGTGATTGTGACTTCGTAAAACAAATTGTGTAGTGTTACTTTTGTTTCTATTTTGTGAAATAGTTTGAAGAGAATTGGCATTAGGTCTTCCTGGAAGGTCTGATAGAATTCTGCACTAAAATCATCTGGTCCTGGGCTTTTATTGGTGGGGAGACTTTTAATGACTCCTGCTATATCTTTAGGAGTTATGGGACTGTTTAGATGGTTTGTCTGCTCCTGATTTAACTTTGGTACCTGGTATCTGTCTAGAAAATTGTCCATTTCATCCAGATTTTCCAATTTTGTTGAGTATAGGCTTTTGTATTAGGATCTAATGCCTTTTTTTTTAATTTCCTCAGTGTCTGTTGTTATGTCTTTCTTTTCAGTTCTGATTTTATTAATTTGGATACTGTCTCTGTGCCCTCTGGTTAGTCTGGCCAAAGGTATATCTTCTTGATTTTCTCAAAGAACGAGCTCCTGGGTCATTGATAATTTGTATAGTTCTTTTTGTTTCTACTTGGTTGATCTCAGTCCTGAGTTTGATTATTTCCAGCTGTCTGGAAAAAGCTCCCTCTTCAGAGTATTTGCCTCTTTTTGTTCTAGAGCTTTCAGGTCTGCTGTCAAGTTGTTAGTGTATGCTCTCTCCAGTTTCTTTTTGTAGGCACTTAGAGTTATGAGTTTTCCTCTTTAGCACTGCTTTCATGGAGTCCCACAATTCTGGTATGATGTGTTCTCATTTTTATTAAATTCTAAAAAGTCTTTAATTTCTTTTTTTATTTCTTCCTTGACCAAGTCATCATTGAGTAGAGAGTTGCTCAGTTTCTACTTGTGTGTGGGCTTTCCATTGTTTTTGCCATTATTGAAGACCAGCCTTAGTCAGTGGTAGTCTGATAAGATGCAAGGGATTATTTCAATCTTTTTGTATCTGTTAAGACCTGTTTTGTGACCAATTATATGGTCTATTTTGGATAAAGTACCATGAGGTGCTGAGAAAAAGGTATATCCTTTTGTTTTAGGATGAAATGTTCTATAGATATCAGTTAAATCCAATTGGTTCATAACTTCTGTTAGTTTCATTGCGTCTCGGTTTAGTTTCTGTTTCCATGATCTGTCCATTGCTGAGAGTGGGGTGTTGAAATCTCCCACTATTATTGTGTGAGGTGCAGTGTATACTTTGAGCTTTAGTAAAGTTTCTTTTATGTATGTGTGTGCTCTTGCATTTGGGGCAAGATATTCAGAATTGAGAGTTGGTAGATTTTTCCTTTGATAAGCATGAAGTGTCCTTCCTTATCTTTTTTGATTACTTTTTGTTTAAAGTTGATTTATTTAATATAAGAATGGCTACTCCAGCTTTTTTCTTGGGACCATTTGCTTGGAAGATTGTTTTTTATCCTTTTACTCTGAGGTAGGGTCTTTCTTTGTCACTGAGATGCATTTCCTGTATGCAGCAAAATTCTGGGTCCTGTTTATATATCCAGTCTGATAGTCCATGTCTTTTTATTGGGGAATTGAGTCCATTGATGTTAAGAAATATTAAGAAAGAATGATTGTTGCTTCTTGGTATTTTTCTTATTAGAGGTGGAATTATGTTTGTATAGCTAACTTATTTGGGGTTGTTGGAAGATTACTTCCTTGCTTTTTCTAGGTTGTAGTTTCCCTCCTTGTGTTGGAGTTTTCCATCAATTATCCTTTGAAGTGCTGGATTTGTGGGAAGATATTGTGTAAACTTGATTTTGTCATGGAATATCTTGGTTTCTCCAACAATAGTGATTGAGAGTTTTACTGTGTATAGTAGTCTTGGCTGGCATTTGTGTTCTGTTAGTGTCTGTATGATATCTGTCCAGGATCTTCAGGCTTTTATAGACTCTGGTGAGAAGTCTGATGTAATTCTTATAAGTCTGCCTTTATATGTTACTTGACCTTTTTCCCTTACTGCTTTTAGTATTTTTTCTTTGTTTTGTGCATTTGATGTTTTGATTATTATGTGACGGGAAGTATTTTTTTTTCTGGTCTAGTCTATTTGGGGTTCTATGGGCTTCTTGTATATTTAAGGACATCTCTTTCTTTAGGTTAGGGAAGTTTTCCTCTATAATTTTGTTGAAGATATTTACTGGCCCTTTAAGTTGGGAGTCTTGACCCTCGTCTATACCTATTACCCTTAGATTTGGCCTTCTCATTGTGTCCTGGATTTCCTGGATGTTTTGGGTTAGGAGCTTTTTGCATTTTGCATTTTGCATTTTCTTTTACAGTTGTGTCAATGTTTTCCATGCTATCTTCTGCACAGGAGATTTTCTCTTTTATCTCTTGTATTCTGTTGGTGATGCTTGTGTCCATGACTCCTGATTTCTTTCCTAGGTTTTCTCTCTCCAGGGTAGTTTCCCTTTGAGATTTTTTTTTCTGCTTTCACTTTTAGATCCTGGATGGTTTTGTTTAATTCCTTCACCTGTTAGGTTGTGTTTTCTTGCAGTTCTTTAAGAGATTTTTATGTTTCCTCTTTAAGGACTTCTACCTATTAACCTGTGTTCTCCTGTACTTCTTTAAGTGAGTTATTTATGTCCTTCTCAAAGTCCTCTATCAACGTCATGAGAAGTGATTTTAATTCTAGATCCTGCTTTTCCAATGTGACAGAATGTCCAGAGCTTGCTATGGTGGGAGAACTGAGTTCTGATGATGCCAAGTAACTTTGGTTTCTGTTTCTTATGTTCTTGCACTTGCCTTTTGCCATCTGGTTAACTCTAGTGCTACCTGCACTCACTGTCTCTGACTGGAGCCTGTCTTTCCAGTTATCTTGCTTGTGTCAGAACTCCTCAGAGTCCAGATGACTTAGTGACCCTGAGCTCCTGGGTGGAAGAACTGTTGGAACTCAGGCCGCCTCTGGGATCCTGAAATCCTGCTGCTCTGAGTGCACTGGTTTCTCTAGGATGGCTCAGGATATGAAGTCTTCACAGGAGCAGACTAGCTAGTTGTCTGCCCCAGCCAAAAGGACTAAGCAAGTGTGGAAGGAGAGTGGTATTCTGGAGGGGAGGGGTTTGGGTGGCTCATTTCCTGAGGTCCCCAGGCTCCCTGATATTGCTCTGGGGCATAAGGTAGTGGGAGAGGGTTCTTACCCATTGCTGTGAGTGCACTGGTTCCTCTAGGATGGCTCAGGAAATGATGTCTTTACAAGAGCAGACCAGCTACGTGTCTGCTCCAGCCAAAAGGTGATTTTTTTTTAAAGAAGAAAATTTAAATGTGGTTCAAGATTTAATTAGCTAATGTGAATTTGTGGCAGATTTTAAATGTATGGTTAATATTCATGAATACCATAATCCAACTTGTTCGTGAGTTATGACCTCTGTCTTAGTTACATTTTTATGTTTATAAAGAAACACCATGACTAACACAACTTATAACACAGAAAGAGCATTTAGTTGAGAGATTTTTTACTATTTAGAGGATAATTCTACAACCTTCATGGAGGAAAGCATGGAAGCAGGCAGACATGAATGTTATTGGGAAAGTAGTTAAGAGTTTACATCATGACCCACAGGTTGGTGCCAGAGAGACTGCGAGTGGCATGGCTTTTGAAATCTCAAAGCCAAACCTCAAGAGTATACCTTCTGTAGCAAGGCAGCATATCCTAATCCTTCCCTAAAATAGTTCCAATAACTGGGGATCAAATATATAAAGCATGGGAGTCAGTATCATAAAATCTTCCACAGCCTCTGTGAACAATTCCATCAAAGACAATAAATTTTATAGTGATTAGCTTTCATCTAGAAAAAGGATGGCTGTATAAAGGACTAAGCAGTGGGAGCACTGAGATTTATGATGATGAAGACACCAGAGGTAGGCCCAAAAGCATGAAAGTAAAGGAGTTGGAAAATAAGTTATAATATGAACCTGTAAAAATATCTGTGCTTCTAATATACCTCATAGACAGATGATTTAAAGCAAGTATAGATACAATAGGATTGAATAAAACGTATTATGCAAAGATGTAACAATTGTAACTTGTGATACTGCTGTTGATAGAACAGTTGTGGAATAGTTATTGAGACAATGCATAAAATTAGAAGTGACTACCGCTTTGCCAAGTACAAAGTGTCCTCAGAAAAAGTGGTGACATTTTGCTGGACAACTGGGAGAGAGATTATATGAAAGTTTGACTAACAAAGACCATTCTCTGGGATCAAAAGAGACAGACAGTAGACAAAAATAAGAATATTGTTCAGTTTAAAATTTCTTTCCAAGTCAAACCTCATTTGAAGGAGTATAAAATTACCTTTAACAACTTCTTTCTGTACTCACAAATTACCTGCTAGCTGTGACTTCCAGCTTAGATCTTGGTATATCAGAGCATGGGGCTACTAGGAGGCATGGGCAAGAAAACTTTCCTGAAAATAAAAGAGAAAAATCTGCCATTTCATAAGTTTAGAGCAATAGACTTCTTGTGACTATATAGTATTGTATTAGAGAGAAATATTTTCTTTCAGAATGTTTTGATTTCAATTATATGAGAAAACAGTTGGTATGCATATTGGAAAGCGTGTCAAAGCAACAAAAGCTTCTTAATAACAGGAATGGTCTCGCTGGAAATACTTGACAAAGTGAAACATTTCAGTGATGGCAACCTTCCTGAGGCAGAATTCTATTGTTAAAATAGAGAAAATGTATCTTTTAATTCAGCAATAATTCTGGTCCATTTAAGCTGTATTCGCTATGATTTTAACAATAAATGGTAGTGTGGTGAATTAATACTACTTATAAAGAATATTTGTTATCTTTTCATTGTATTTTTGAGCAAGGAACATTTAGCATAGTTATCTTTGGTGAATTATACAAATTAGTATTTTTCCATTCCAGAATTCACACACATTTTGGGTTCCATTCAAGATACTTGAGAGCAGCATAAAAATAAATTCTTAGTAATGGAAAATTACTTCAAAATGGTGGGGAAAGATAGGCCTGAACAAATTGCATGAAATAACAACTTAGAAGAAATTGGATAAAATAATTTTCTTAAAACAATCAGCATGGTAGCTCAGTGATGTCATCTTTTAAAAAGGTAACTTTGGTAGAAAGAAAATGTACAAAATATATCATAGTTTTGATAAACTTTCTGAAAGCTATAATTCGAAATCCCATTTGAGAAATTTGAAATCAACCTCTAATACTAAGCTAGTAAATATTTAAATGTATAAATAAGAGAGTAGGCAGAAAAACAAATGCTATAAGAATTTATCTATAAATTAAAAATCTTTATTCACTTAAACATACATCAATTTTTTTTAAACTGTGCTTTCTCCATTAGAAAACATGGCGATCTAACCTACAAACGTGATTGATAACCTATGAACTGTTCACAGTTTTGTAAAAGATGTTGATAAAGAGCAGTTAATTTACTCAAGGTCACTCAAATCCACTCCTTATACCACAAAAGCCAATTACTCCCAGATGGTGAGTTCATGGACCTAAGGGGAGAACCTACTACTTCCACTTTCCTAAACCAGTATCATTTCTAACAGAATTATACATACTATTACATCCTCAGATAGATGCAGTTCCTTTTGTTATTAGATATTTTATTTATTCACATTTCAGATGTCATCCCCTTTCCGCATTTTCCCTTCCTAGAATCCCTTTATCCCATTCTTCCTCTTCTTTATTGCTTTATGCTATTTTAATTACATACTAGTATTAAGGTCATTTCTTAACAGTCTTCAATGAAGCTACTTTTTCAGCAGACCAACCATTACAGAGATCAAAAACTAGCCAAAATGCTCATAATAATTGACCATGAGGTACTCATGGTATATTTACAACATAATTGTTACATCTAAGGCCAAGGAACCTTGTGGAAGAGGACAAAGACTATACAAGAAGTCTGCAGCAAAACTGTCTTCTAGCTACAACAGGTAGTTACATCCATGGAATCTTAACAACAGGACTGCTTCAGCAAGACCTAAATATTGTCAACACTAGTGACCATGCTAATGTGTGTGTGTTGGGGGTGGGTGTCTCACAGGTTCACACCACTGGTTGTAGAGCTACAGAAAGTTAATGAATGCCAAGTGAGGAATTTCAATATTTTCCAGGGATAGTGCCCTAAATGATTATCTGATCCCAATTGATAAGCCCTAAACACATGCACAAAACAAACAAACAAACAAAATGCCGCTAAATGCATCTTGAAATCCGCATTTGTATATTTATATTCTCATATGTGACAGTTATTAAAGAAGAAATGGTCATTAATTTGATAAGGTATGGAGAAAAACTGCAGAAGTATGAGGGGGAGCGGGGAGAGTGGAAATAATGAAAATATAGTATTCATGTGTGAAATTCTTCAAATGAAAATTAAAGTTAAAAAATTAAGGGATACAGAACTCTGTGAAGATTATAAGAACAAAGAATTTGGTGGTTAAAGAGAAAAAATCAAATAAATAAAGAACACTAAATGGGCTATTTTACAAGTTCTAGAATAAACATCATGGTCTGTGACTTTTTAACATTTATAAAACTGAATCAGATATGCCTTCTAGGGGAAAAGATGATTTACACTAAATTTCAGGTTGAGAAATAGATAAAGAATAGTTGATTTGATATGTAAGAGAAACTCATGAATTCTAAAGAATGTTTTGCCAAATTTAAGAAGTGTATTTATATTTCAGAAGGATAGAATTTCTCAAGAGACTTTTGTTCCCTAAATTTTGTAAATCCTAACCTAAAATTAAGAAATGTAATTTGAAAAAAACAGTGTCTGCTTATAGTCTTCTGCCCTTTTACTTGTTATATTTATGCTTATTCATGTATTTTAAAATAGTACATTTGAAAGCAAAGAAGATCCGTATGAAACAACATTGTACAGAGACTTCACAGAGAGACAGGCTCTACTGCTGACAGCCTGGGCTCAATTCTCAGCTCCATTTATAACCAGGTGTAAAGTTCAGAAAGTCATGAGAATAATATATCACTTTTCTCCTTGGGTTATTAACATGGAGATTAAATAAGATAATGGATTTAATCACATCTCAAAATGTACTTTATATTTAATAACTTCTTGGTAAACATTGGTAAAATTATTATCATTTTATAGTAAAATCTAATCATTATGCATATAATACAACCATTAAGTTGATGACTGGCATCATAAAGACTTTTTAGACTTGCCACAAAGTATTGGTAAAAATTTGCCAAGCAGATAATAGAGGTGTCTCTACAGGACATGTATGTAGGAAAATAACAATTTGGTGTAGTGGACTCATTGACAGCTCTTTTCCTTCCATAAATGTTTTAACGCGAGCTTGAGGCGAAAATCCTCAGTAGCATCCTCTTCTTTCTCAATGATCATTCTGGGACCAGTAAATTCTCAATTCTTTTATCATGAATGCTACCTAAATACTAATTACTGTCATTTTTTTGTAAGCCAAATCCTAGTTTTACACATGCAAGTCAAATATTTAATAATCACTTGATTAGCTGGTATCACTATCCACCTAATAAATAGCTCACGCCAGGCATTTGGCAACCCTTCTCCATTCTCCAGGGTCTTTCCTCAACAAGCCATTTTGATGTCTCCCTCTTTGTGCAGAATTGTATCTCTGATGCTGTTATCTTCTGTTCTGGTCTACACTGATAACTTCTCTGTTTTCCTCTAATGTTTTTATTAGAAAGCCTGTCTTTATCTTTTAACAATTAGGACTTCGTTGTGTAATGTCCTTGCTGAAAACTCTCCTGCAGTCATATTATAATGGTTTAACTCACTAAAATAGAAAAACAGAAATACTACTCTTATATCCAATTTTTCAAATGTATTTCCCTCTTACAAAGTCCTTGGTTTATTGACTGTCATTGGGTGAAAACTTTTTCATGCCAAAAACCCTCAGTCTGAGATTCTTTGTATATGTTCTTAAGAAGTGTATCCATTCTTATTCCACAAGTCTCTGCAATCAATATATTCAATAAAACCCCAATAAAATCCATGCTTTTGCAACCAAGTGATTATCATCAAATGTATCAAGATATGCAATAGGAGAAAGGAGACTGAATCTCTTCAATAAACAAGATTGAAAAACACAATATTTATATACAGGAAACTGAAATTAGATCTTTATCTTTTACCAAGTATAAAGATCATCACACATTAGAGACCTAAGTGCAGAGCCAGAAACTGTGAGACTAGCACAGTAGAATACAGGTGAAAGCGTCTTTCCACAGGTCTAGACAGTGCGATCATTCTACATGAACTCAAACCACAAGCAACAAAAGCAACAAAGCTTAGTTACCTCAGAGACATCAAGACATTGCAGATGCCTTGAACAGGAGCTGTTCACTTAGAAAGCTTCAGACAGAGAGAGTTGAGTCCATGTGCTGCAGTAAGCAGAGCTGGAGGGCTGTGACTACCAAAGTCCACTGGATCCCAAAACAGTGTCACTTAGAGCCCCGGGAGCCAGGCATGAAAAAGAAAGCTTGCTGTTGGCCCTGCTGGGTTTCAGTCTTATTTTTGAAATCTTTCTCCACTATTGCCCTCTTCTTCCTTTGTTGTAATTTTATGCTATTGTGTGCTATATACAACTTGTTTTCTTTGTTTGTTTGCTTGATTGGTTATTTTGTTTGTTTTGTTTTGTTACTTTGTAGGGGCTCACAGTTAACTGATTTCTTCAAGTCTATAAAGAGACTTTGAACAGAATTAAAACTGAAATACTACAAGGACTCTTTATAATATTATAAGGGAATAATTTATTCTTTATGTTTTAATCATTTTTAATTATTAATTTAAAACCATTTTAATATTTTGACTTTTCATATAATATGTCGATGAGGAATTTTAAGGTTGTGTTGAGTGCATTTAACACTATAAGACACTCAGGGGTCAAGGACAGAATGTTATGATTTAATGTGAAAGGTCCCTCATAGGCTCTTGTGTTTCAGTACTTTGTCCCCAACTGGTGTTGCTAATTGGGGACATGGTGGAACATTTGAAAATGAGGACTAGATGATAGACACAGATATAGATGGGATGTTATAGGGTTAACATGGTTCTTGCCAGAAACTTCTGCTACATGTTTGTCAGCCTAATGTTCTGCTGCCATAGCTGTCTACAGGCAAGAGCTATTCCTACCGCCACACCTTTGTCACCAAGATGAAACTGCATCCTCTTAAAATGTAATCTAACATAAATCCTTTCTTTCTTAAGTTATTCATATCAGGTATTCTGTCATAGTAAGGAGCAAAGTAATCAATACTGTGTTCATCAAAAGAAAACTGGCTAAAATATAGTTGTGTCTATGCATATAGACATACATACATACATACATGTTGAGATATTACACATATATGTATACTATAAAGATACACTATATAAATATAGTATATATACTCTATAGATATACTGAATAGATATAGTATATATGGATGCTGCATATATAATATATATAGTATAGTATATATAGTATATATTATATATATCGGGGTGTTGTATATACTGTATATAAAATATGTTATATGAATACTTATATTGTAAATATATACATATATATAAAACATCTCATCATGTATATATATATACTGAATGTGTATATATATATATACTGTTCAGTAGTTAGATATTTCTATATTGCTCCTTAATATGTGTGTGTGTGTGTGTGTGTGTGTGTGTATATACATACATATACATCTGATAAGTGTCTGGTGAATATATATATATATATATATATATATATATATATATTGGAATGTTATCATTATTTTAAAAAGGGAAATATTGTAATTTGAAATGGCATGGATGAGTCTGTATCATACTTTGTTAATTAGACACGAAAAAAAATAAATGTCACATGATCTTATGCATGTTGAATAAAATGAAGTTGATTGCAACCTACCTGGTTGTGGCTACTAGACCCAGTGGCCCCACAGTGCAGCTCCAAGAATTCTAAGAGACCCATGCAGGCAGCAAAGGAGCAGTCTGCAGAGTCTATAGTATCAACAAAACTTCTGAGAAGATGCTTTTTAAAAGTCGACTCACAAAATTGGAAAGACAGCAGACATGTAACAGAGAATGGTGAGACTAGAAACATGATAGCAAAGGGTACAAGAGTGAGATGGGAATATGTCACTACTGAAGAGAAGGCACTACCCACAGGCTGCAAGCCCAGTGATTAAACCCTGTGATCTGTGGGGAAGCTGTCACAGAAAACAGGAAGAAGTGTGCAGCCTGCAACTCACAGGAAAATACATCATTCCTGAATCATACTGGTTCAGGCCCACAAAATAGAACCACTACTGCTGCACCCCTAATTGCTCACCCTACTGGAAGGAGGGGAGTGCTGACCCTGCCTCAGGATGCCCTGCCTAGCTGCAAGTTCGCCATGACTCTGGGTAACCACAGAATGTCTGAGACAAATCTTGGTGATAATTCAATATTTGTAATGCTTCAGAAATTAGAAACCTTGAACCAGAACAATGGACCATTCCAATAAGTATTTCCACATACAGATTTTTGGTTAAAAAAAAATGGCTTCAGGTGACAGCCTTGATATACTTATAGTGGGACACACTGAGGTTTGCAATGCCACTTCAAGGAACAAATGTGTGATAGAGAGGTGGAAAAGAAGGCAGACAAGGCTATATGTTTATGGCTGGGAGAGGTAGACCTAGAACAGCAACAGCAGCGACAGGCGTGGGTGGACTGAATCATCAGGGGCACATGTCATGACTACATAGGGCTGGCAGAGTGGCATGCAGCTGCCTGTAGCTCAATCAGGCTCTGACCCCCTAAACCTGCTGTTCAGCCTTATTGTTTTCTGTGGTCTATGCTATAACCAGAAGATGTGTTGGTGTCTATGGTCCATGCTGCCACCTGAGGCCATATTGATGTCTGTGGTCAGGGAACTGTGGTGATGGCTAGAGTCTGTACTACCTACTGATGGAGACTCTATGCTGCCGACTGAAGCCATGTTGATGTTCATGATTTATTTTACCCTAGGAGAACATATGTATATCCATGGCCTGGAACATGTTGATATCTGTGCTCCATGCTGTCCTCCTCTGGGGTGGGGGTGGGACATATTGAAATCCATGGTCCTGATTTTGCAGCCAGGGACCATGCTGATCTTCCATAGTCTGTGCTGCTAAGGAGGCTGTGTTGAAGTCTGTGTCCCATGCTGCTGCCTGAGATTATGTGGATGTCTGCTGTTGGTGCTGCCACTTGAAGCCATAATGATGTCTGTGTGCTGAGCTGCTGTGAATCTTGTTGATGTCTGCCCATGATCTGTATGGCCACTGGAGACCATGTTGAGGTCCATGGTCTGAGTTGTTGCCAGAAACTACATGGAAATCCAACGAGCTGTGCTGTCACTGACTGTAACAGTCAAGGAAGCTTCTTTTTAATGAGTAGCTGCAGAGTCACAGTTGTGACTGAGAAGCTTCTGTGACAATGCCACCCACCCTCATAAAAAAATAAACAAAACAAAAAAAAATACTTCTAGACAGGAAATTATTGAAGCGAGCTCTTTAAAAAATTATGGTGGGGATGTGGAAATGTAACTTCACAATGGATGGCTTCAGGAGCAGGACAGGGAGTGCAGTCAATTTTCTTTAAGAGGCTGGCTTTTCAGAGTTTAACCATGTTCCAATGAGTATATGGACAACACAAATTGAAAAATTGAAGTTGGTATACTTCTTTTCTTTTCTTCTTTTATTTTGGGGGCTGAGGACAAAAGAGGCATGACCCTGGGAGGACCAGGAAGGGAGTGTGATGGAGGTGCATTAAGTGAAATTCTCAAATAATCCATAAAAATACCATATTGGAAAAAGGAAAGAAAACAGAAGAGTGGTGGTCACATCTTCTAACCTGATAGAGGTAAGAAATGTTGGTCAGTGAACACAAAATTTAACTCAAATGCCAAGAATCAGTTGAATGAGGAGATATTCCTTTTTAAAATGCTGAGATAGTGTATTCTCACCATCAAATGCAATTAGTATAAAATAGCACATTTATTTATTTATTTATTATTTATTTATTTTACTATTCTTTGTATGCACACACTTCAAAACATTATCTATATGAAAAATGCAATTTTACCTGTTATGTTTTTACCTGTTATTTTTAATAAAACAAAACATACCACTCTTAAGCCTTTATAAGCTACCTTGTTTTAAGTATGTAGCACTTCCTACTTATTATTTATATTCTGTTCTTAACTCTTGATAAGCTGTGAAACTTTTGAGAATATATGTGCTTTTGACACTTCCACATTTCTATGCTACACAATTAATAACACATTCACTCATTCATTTAATATAAGGTTATTGAACAGCTATTTGCACTCAGCATGAGGTCACATGAAATAATTCTGTGTTTCAGAAGGATTACTGAATTTGATACATCAAGACAAACTGTAATATAATAAGAATAAAAAGAGAAAACAACTTGCAAATATGTAAGAAGAAATGAGTCACTTTCTCTCATCTTCTAGTCCTGGAGATTGGAGAAATATATAGTTTAAGTCAATTCTAAAGGATAGAAAAAGTAAGAACTTGTTGATGACATCTTTGTTTAAGCAAAAGAAAAGTATTTATATTCAAGAAATTTTAAAAAATCAAAACAATGGAATTAACTGTAATGTCAAAGCAGGATCTGAGGGAGCAGATCAAGTTTTACATTTATCACCTTAAAGTTAAACATGTGTATTAGACATATAAATGTAAAATTGGTGGTTGAAAATACCTGTTTGAAAACTATGTGCCACTTTAAGAGAAATGCAAATTTATTTGTTATCAGCATAGAAATAAGCATAAAAACTATAGACATATCACAATATTATGGGAAGAAGCTTTGACAATATACATAATAAGTGAAAGATACCTTGAAATCAATTCTGATTATATTTTCTTATCTAATATAATAACTATAATATAGCTACTATTTATATCCCCATTTTACAGATAATAAAGCTAAAACATAAAAGAAATGAAACTTATTCAAAGTAATACAGTCAGTGAGGGGTAAGGCTGAATTTTGAGCACAAGATGTTTTTCTACAAATTACACAAAGTCTCAAGATGACAGTGTCTGACAGCTGGGAATTAGAACCCACCCAAAATTCATAAAGAAGTGGGAGAGCTGCTAAAACTAAAACAGAAAAAGGAATAGGCAAGAAAGAAAATCAGGGCACCATTGTGTCAAATAAGGAATGAATTTGTTTCAAAGTTTAGAGTGGGAATCATTAACGATTAATCCTACTGAACATAAAATGACACACAGATGGAGGCTGTTTCATAAAACCACAAGTGGATTCAATGCAGAGGTCATGGATTGTGGGAACTCAGCCTCCGTGGATGTATCTGCAGTACAGATCTGGCATTTATGATTCAGGGAACGTCTTGGTAGAGGGGCACAAAGATTGTAAGAGTCAGAATGCAAAGAAGTGTGCTGTGAAACCATCGCTCTTAGAAATGGCTTAGCAAATAAGACCAGAAAGATAACAATATCAGTAAACATGTCATCTCCAAAGGGCAAATAACTCAGAAGTATAGGTGTTTTAATGACTGTTCAGAGAGGGAGAATTAGCCTTTCCCAAAGGAAAGCCCCCTAATTAGCTATCCAATACAAAGTGGTCAGTCTTCAAACCATATATACACACACACACAAGGAAAAACATACTCAACAAGTTGTATTCATGTGCATGCACAAACACACACACACATGTACATATAAATTCACATGCATGCACTCACATAAATATGTGGCAATAATCATAGAAGGTATTAATTTGAGAATGAAGAGATATATGGGCTCCTGGAAATAGGGCAGTATGTGACTGAAAGGAAGGAGGAAAGGGAAGAAGGAAGGTAATATGATTATATTGCAATTAAAATATATTATTTTAAAGAAAGTGAAGCCTCCGGTAAGTCAACCACACTCTGGTAGAAAGCCACACACCCAAGAATATATAAGCAATACAAACTGAAATTAAATGGGTTTAAGACAAAAGCAAGTAAGAGAAGTTGAGAGTACAGATCAGGGAGGAAGTGAGAGAGGAGTGACTATGAGCCAAAGATATTATACCAGATTCTCAAAGAACTAATAAAAGTGTTTCAAAAAATAGAAGGCAGACAAATTACCATCCACAAGGACTTGCTAACAACAACAATAACAAAACAATGGGCTACTAATGTTTATGACGAAGACAAAACAGGGTGTCTGAAAAGTAACTACATAAAGTCGAAGCTACTAAGCTGTAACTCTATGATGTGAAGGCATGGAGCTGTGCAGCAAGAATGAAAGAACAATGCCTTTGATGTCACACAAAGGCAATCAGATGACTGTGATTTGGGGACCAACCTAGTCTACATAACAAGTTTCAAGACTTCTTAGGTTACGGGGATAAAAAAGACCTGACTCAAAAACCAAAATAAAATAATAAAATAAAATTATGAAGATGTAAAGTTCATCAAATAGACCATTGTGCTTAAACTCAGTTGAGAAGAAAAAAAGACTCAACCGTGAAACAGGTAGCTGAGAGGTTGGAGTAGGGGTGAACAGGAGTGAGAGCCAAGTAGTAAAGGGTGGGATGAAAGTAACAGGCCTCAGTACATGCATGCATGAAAATTTTCAAAGAAAAGGTTTAATAAATGTCAAAAAAGAAAAGAAGACAAAACAGAGAAAAGAAGAAAAGAAAAGAAAAAAATAGGGCTGAAGAGATGGCTCAGCAACTGAGACCACATACTCAATAGCAGAAGGCCTGAGTTTACTTCCCTGCATCTGCTTTGAGTGGCTCATAACTGCGTGTAATGACAATCATAAAGGATCTGACGTCTTCTGGCCACTATGTCTATACTCACAGACATGCCTGCTTCTCCAACCACACACACAATCACAGATACATATACAGAATTGAAGATAATATATAAAATAAATAAATAAACCTGAGAATATGTTTTGGTAACAGGGAAGCTAGAAGAAGAAAGAACAAGCAGAAGGATTCCAGATATTAAGTGCTACATCACAAGGGACTGTATATTCCTGGATCTCTCCACGAAATCCATGAAAATAATTGCAGTAATTGCTATTTTGTAAGTAAATGTCTCAACATATTATTTCAGAATGACATAAACTAAAAGAGAATCAAATTATCTTTTGAAAGTAGGTGATAAAAACAAGTAAAAAGTGGTATTTGTAAATTTTAATTTCTCATTCTTGTATGTCATATTTTCAGTAAAATTTCAAAATGATAAATCTACAAGGGTTGATTTTTTTTAAATTATGATTAAAATTTTCTACGATGAAATGCATAGATCTTTGCAGTGACTGTTTCATCTTTACCTCATAGTTCACATAGTTGTATCAGAGGTGTTAAATAATACAGACTGTACTCAATATATAAGTCTTATTCACACACACACACACACACACACACACACACACACACACACACAGTATAAAACTGGAAAATGTACTGGTTACTAGTCTGAAATCCATAAGCTGTATACAAATGTAAAAATACTAATATAAAGAAGATAAGTGTGCCTTAGTAACTTTTTAGTAAGCTTCCCTCCTGGGGAATTTGAAATACACAGGCTACATAAATCAGATTTTGTGAAAATGCCTAAAACTAATAAACAGTAGAATACATATTTCGATGATCTGAGAGAGAAAGAGCACAGCCACTGACCCAGAGTTAACTGCTGGTGTTCTCCTATCATTAGGCTACTTTAACACCTTATCAGATCATTACTTTGCTCTGAGGCTTCTCTTTGAACTTAAGTGGTGGACAATGGAGAATGGCATGCTTTCTGTGACCTCCGCACTGTCACACAATGATTAATCATCGTGAATATAAGTTAAGACTCAGCCACAGGGACCTTGTCTTCATCCACATTATGTGATTAATGGGTTGCATGGCTGAAGTACACTTTGAAAAGTAAATAAAAAGCCCCAGAGTCAAAGTCAATTGTGGAATAACTCAGATACATTTTAAGGAAATAAATAGGAACTTAATCATAAAATTTCTATAGTTACAAGGTTAAAAAATTCATTAATATGATGGAACTATATGAGATCACAAAAGGTTACCGTATCTATGACTTTCTGAAATTAAAAAAAAAAAAAAAACTTCCACTATTTTTTTTCTATTTGATAGCTTCCAACATACAGTAATAAGCCTCACTATTCTTTAAGCTTTACAAATGGTGCCAATCATCCAGGAGTGATCAGGTCACTATTTAGTGAAGGAGCTGTACACAACAGTACAAATACCACACATCTCATGTGTGAAATCTAAAGGAGTTTGTCTTAGATGGGTTGAGAATGGAAAAGTAATTACCAAAGTTAGTATGGCTAGCAATAGGAAACTTCATACTTCATCATGTCTGAAGAAAATGTTTGAATATTTTTACCCTAAAGAGATCCCAAAGGTTTGAAGAGATAGACATTCTTAAACTGACTTAAATATTATACAATGCATACATGTATTGAAACACTATAGGAACATATTGATTAGAGACTTTCCATATTTTATATAAATTTAAATTATTTTAATTAAGATTTTAAGATTTGTTTCTTTTATTTTACATGTAAAAGTGCTATGTCTGTGTGTATGCATGGACACCACATAAGGAAATGGTACATATGAGTGAAAAACAGGGTGTTGGATTCCCTTGAAAAAAATTACAGATGCTTGTCAACCAAACTCAGCTATTCTGAGAAAGCAACATGATTTCTCCACCCCCTATTTTAACTAATTATTGTTTTATTAAGTTATTTATTTACTTTACATCCTGATTGAAGTTTCCCCTCTCTTCTCTCTTTCCATTCCCTCCCTCTCATGTCCTTTCCCTCTTATCTGTTCTTTATCTCCTTCTCCTCAGAAAAGGGAAAACCTCTCATAGATATCAAGAAGCCTTGGCATATCAAGTTGCAGAAAGACTGGGGACATATTCTATTGTGGCTATACCAAGGAGCACAATGAAGGGAATGGATCCAAAGGCAGGCAATATATTCAGAGATAGGACCTGCTCCTGTTTTAGGAGTTCCACATAAAGACCTAGATACACAACTGCTACATAAGTACAGAAGGCCTAAGTCAGTCTCATGCATGCTTTCTGGTTGGCAGTTCAGTATCTCTGAGACTCTATGGACCCAGGTTATTTGATTCTATGGTTTTCTTGTGGTGTCCTGGACCCCTCTGGCTTCTTCAATCCTTCCTTTTCCACAGAATTCCCCATTCACCATTTATTCTTTAGCTATGGTTTTCTGCATCTGTTTTCATTAGTTGCTAGGTGAAGTCTGTGTGATGACAGTTATGCTAGTCTCCTGTCTGCAAGTATAGCAAGGATATTATCAATAGTGTCAGGGGTGGGCTCCTTCTTATGTCATGGGTCTAAAGCTGGGCCAGTCATTGGTTGGCCCTTCCCTTAAATTCTGTTGTATCTTTTATCCCTGCACATCCCTTAGGCAGGACAAATTATGGGTCTAAGTTTTTGTGGCTAGGTTAATGTCCCAATTCCTTCAGCAGAAATCTTGCCTGATTATCTGAAATGGCTAGTTAAAGCTTCATAGCCCCCACTGTTAGAAATCACAGCCAGGGTCACTCTGATAGATCCCTGGGAGGTTCCATTGCCTTAGGTTTCTAGCTCATCTGTCAGATGTCCCCATACATTTGTTTCTCCCAGTACTTTCTTCCTCTGTCCTACCCCTACCTCATCCCTCCTGTTCCCATCTATACTCCTTCCTGTACACAATTCCCTCCCTCTCTTCACCCCTGATGTCTGTTCTATTTCTTCTTTTCAGTGAGGTGCAAGGAGGGACCTTGGGCCCTCCTTGTTACTTAGCTTCTTTGGGTCTGTGGTTTGAAGCATAACTATCCTGTACTTTATGACTAATATCTACTTATAAAAGAGTGCATACTATGTTTATTCTTCCTGGGCCTCGGTTATGTCACTCAGGATGACATTTTCTAGTTCCAATGCATTTGCCTGCAAATGTCATGATGTCATTGTTTTTAATAGCTGGGTAATACTTTATTCTATAAATGTACCACATTTTCTTTATCCATTTTTTTGATTCAGGGACATCTAGGTTGTTTGTCATTTCAGGCTATTATGAATAAAGCTGTTATGAACATAGTTGAGCAAGTGTCCCTGTGGTAGAGTGCAGTCCTCTTCAGTATATGTTCAGGAGTGGTATAGCTGGGTCTTGAGGTAGATCAATTTCCAGTTTTCCAAGAAACTACCAAATTGACTTCTAAAATAGTTGTACAAATTTGCACTCCCACCAGCAACGGAGGAGTGTTCTCCTTGCTCCACATCCTCACCAGCATGAGCTGTCACTTGAGTTTTTGATCTTAGCTATTATGACAGATGAAAGAGTCATCTTCGAGTTGTTTTGATTTGCATTTTTATTACTGTTGTCCTGTAGTATAGCTTGAAATCAAAGATGGTGATACCTCCAGAATTTCTTTATACAGGGTTGTTTATTATACAGAGTTGTTTTAACTATCCTGTTTTTTGTTTTGTTTTGTTTTTCCAATACTTAAGTTGAGAATTGTTCATTCAAGATCTCTAAAGACTTGTATTGTAATTTTTATGGCAGCTGAGCTAAATCTGTAGACTTCTTTTGGTAGGATGGCCATTTTCACTATATTTGATCCTATCGACCCAAGTACTTAGGAGATCTTTCCAGAGATAAGATGTATACTTGGTACTTTATAAAGAAATATTTTTGGTAACAAACTATAAATCCCTCTTTTAGCTACCAAAACCACAAATGGTTGTTACAAAATGAACATAGACATTCTGATTACAACACAAAGCACTATATTTTACAGGACTTCAGCAAAATAGATTCACACATTTGTAGGAACCCATAAAAATCTCTCTATCTGACTGGCATAGCATATATATAGAAGGTAAAATGTCCACAAATGATCTAAGGGGAAAATAATTTTAAAGTAAGCTTCAAAACTTGTTATCACATATCTAAGATTTAGCTAAATTGTAAATGCATTGTATTTAATTCTACATCTCAAATTAAAGTTAAGTGCATATGATCTAGGGAGACATGTATTATAACAGTACTTAACAGTAAAGGCATTGAATGTAAGGCATTGCAGATGTGAAACAAATTCTTTATTTGTAAGCTATTTTCCACCAGCCTACTTCTCACAAGTAACTTACATCATAGGACCACATGACTAGACCTGAGTAGGACACTAATTTTCATCAAGTTTGAGAAGACATACTAAAATAATGAAAATGAGTAGGTCATCATACATTTCTAATAAAAAATACAAATCAATATAAAAGTTTTGTTAATATATGAACAAGAAATTAACAGTTGTATAAATAAAAAAATGTATGAAACACAATCACAGTCATAATAATTAAGCACAGAAATATGTTAAGTTAAAATCATAAAGACAATGTGCCTTCATCCATCACTAAGTATGAAAATGTCTGGCTAAAATAATGGAGGATACATCACTGTCAACTAAGTGCTGCAGATAGATTTGGGAAGAATGGATCATTTTCTGCAGTTGTGTGCCCACTGATGACCCCCCAACCCAATTCCAATGTGTAGTTCCAATCAAATGGTCACATAGCTAGCCCTGCTTAATCTAAGTAGGTCACAGGACACAAAAGGTCATGAATTTGGGAAATGGTCTACTAAAGACGAGACGTGCAGGCATGATACAAGAGGGAGATAACAGAAGCTGTAGAAGATAAAATAACCAAAATATATTGTACATATACATGGAATTGTCGAAAAATCAATCAATAAAAAGAGTGGGGAGATACATATTGTCTACCAGACAGTATAAACAGAACTGTCAGTTTGGAAGAATCTAAGTAAAATGGCAATTTGTGTCTATTCTTAAGTAAGCACTACACATGGAAACATGGTAGTTTGGTCAGTTTGAACCTTCAAACCAGACTGTCAATCAATGGAAGTCTTACCAAAACATCATAACCTCTTTATATAGAGAGCACTGTGCACTGGTTGGAAAGAGTGAGGCAGAATTCTGCTCACTAACAGAAAAAAAAAATTTAAACCATCTATCTTGAAATAAAAAATGCTGCTTTATAATGTTTGTGATAAATTCATTAAGTGTTGAAGACCATTTGCCAGCTTTCTTTGTGAAATTATGTTTCTATTTTTTTCACTTTTTATTGGTTCTTTATGAATTTAAAATCACACAACACAATCCCATTCATTTTTCCCTCCCCATACACTCACTCTCCACCCTTGTAACCTCCTCTTCAATTGGGGAAAAAAAACTCATGTGGAAGCAGTAGTGTGTCACAGTGTGTCTCAAAATATACCCTTTTGTCCTCGTTTATTTGTTTGCAAATGTTCCCTGGAATGACTGTTTGGTCTGGTACAAGGTGTCTGGCTTCTGCTACTCTATCAACACGGAATACTAGATAAACAATTTAAATAGACCTGTAGGCCCTAGTCAAATAGAAGCAGATATAAAAGTCTCCCAACCAAAAGAGCCCATGGCCAGATGGTTTTAGTTCAGAATATTACCAGATTTTCCAAGGAAAATTAACGCCAATACTTTTTAAATTATTCCAGAAAATAGAAACAGAAGAAACATTTCCCGATTCATTTTATGATGCTACAATTACTTGGAAGCCAAAGCCACATAAACAATTAAGAAAGAGAAGAGAAGAGCAATTTTTATGCAAAATAGTCAGTGATACATATACAAACCGAAGTCAAGAAAACTTCAAAAGATCATCCAACATGATCAAGGTTTCATCCCAGAGAGATAGGGATGGTTTAACAAGAAAAATAGATAAACGCAAGCCACCATATAAACAAAGTGAAAGACAAAAGCTACATGTTCATCTCAGTAGATGCAGAAAAGTGATGGATGGAGTCAGTTTTGCACAGTCCCTGAACATCCACGTGGTCCCTAGTAGCTGCTCTTACCAGGGACGCCACCTACAGACCTGAGCTCCTGAACATGATACAGGTGGGCCAAAAACACCTGCTTGCCTTCATGCCAGTCACCCAGGAATCTGCCAGCTGTGTGGCCATCCTGCAGTGGGAATCACCACAATGTACAAGTATGTGGTGGATAGATAGGAGAGGAAAAGAAATGGAGCACCTTGGGCATTATGAATAAAGATGAAACTGGAGACTTGAAGTTGGAGATGAGGAGCCTGTTGAAAATGTCTAGCTCTGACATCTGGGGCCACGGTGAGGTAGATCCCAGCCCAAGCTGCCTCGAAGAACCAGATCTGGATCTGTGGCTATGAAACAAGCAGGAGTCTCTGTTGATGTCTTTGGCTCATATGACAACTAGAAAACGTCTCGGGTAAGAGCAGCTACTAGGGACCACGTGGATGTTCAGGGACTGTGCAAAACTGACTCCATCCATCATCACTGGTTACTGTGCTCTCGAGGACTGGGCTCACCTCTCCCCAGCAGCAGTACTAAAAAGAGCAGGCCCTGTGCCTCTGGGCAGCACAGTAGTAAAGCTGGCGCTGGTGGAGGGGAGGGGAATGCAGTTGAATGGTGAAACTGAACCTGCCACTTGTCTGTTTGCTGTATTCCCCATTGTCCTTCCCACTGTCTTTCTCCTCAACACCTGAGTCAGTAGTTGTGTACGCTGGCCATGAGGGCATGAGAACAGGAAAGCCTGCCCTGCCTCCTCTCTAGCTGTAGCACTGGGAGAATGGACACCACCCCTTGCCTGGGCAGCACAGTGGAACAAGCCCTGATGGTGAAGGCACAGGTGAGCCAGTCCTAAAGGTATGAGAACAAAGCAAGCTGTCCCAGCCTCTCAATAGCTGCAGCACTTAGGGAAATGGGCCCAGCAACTTGAATGAGCAGTATAGTGAATCCACTGTGTGGCTCTGAAAGTGTGGGTGCAGGTGAGCCAGACTTAAGGGCATGGGATCAGGAGATCTGAGCCTGCACATAGTGTCATCAGGTCACCTAGCAAGACCAGTGCTGTAGAGCTTGCCCTGGTGGTGCAAATAAGGGAGAGTTGAGCACTGACCAGCTTAGCTACTACCCAGGCCCATATCCAGGGCTCTAACTTCAATCTCTATCATCTGTGAATGGTTGGGATGCATAAAGGGCCAGTTCTGCTGATCAAGCCTACAGGAACCCCATATCACAGGGCAAAAGCAGGATAACGTGAAGAAGTTCCAGTGAGGATCCAGTACTGATGATATCACAGAAGCAGGAGATCTAGAAACAGACCAATGATCCATTGCAATGACTTTTCAAATAAAGGTGTGTACATAGGATGATACGCCGTGGGACACACTGTAACACACTACAGCGTCCACAGTGAGACTTTTGTTCACGTGTGTTGTTGCATGTTTGCTTCTGTGTTTTACTGGAGGGGGCAGGGTGCAATAGTGAAAGGCAGATATGAAAGGACAGAGAGATGAGCAAGACTGGGATGCATGATATGAAACTCACAAAAAGTCACTAAAAAGTTTCTTTAACAAACAGGGTTTTTACGAACAAACAAAAAGCAGACATTTTGGAATTGAACTGAATACCCAAACATGGATCCACACACGTAGAGCATCTTTAACAAATGG
Source organism: Rhabdomys pumilio (assembly GCA_030674055.1). NCBI lineage: Eukaryota > Metazoa > Chordata > Mammalia > Rodentia > Muridae > Rhabdomys > Rhabdomys pumilio. Next base: position 18,195,249 of record JANHMN010000010.1, read on the forward strand.
TGATGGGCAAACTGAATGGCTGTAAGAATCCCAATAGATGCATACTTACCACCCTGCCCAAAACTCAATCCAAATGGGTCAAAGACCTTAACATAAAACTAGATCCAGTGAGCCAGATAGAAAAGAAAACTGCGAATAGCCTTGAGCTCATTGTCACAAGAGAAAACTTTCTGAATAGAATGCCAGTAAAGCACGTACTATGATAAACAATTAGTAAATGAGACCTCGTGAAACTGAGTAGCTTCTGTGCAGCAAAGGACACTGTCACTCAAACAAAGTAGCAGCCTACAGAGTGGGAAAAGTGTTTTACCAACCTCACATCCGATAGAGGGTGTATATCCATGCATAGCACATAAAACTGGATTTTAATAAAAAACAAATAACCCAATTTAAAAATATGACACAGACATAAACTGAAAATTATCAGAAGAGAAAAATTTAAATCACTAAAAAAAAATACTTAAAGAAATGTTTAATATCCTTACTAATCAAGAAAACACAAGTCAAAACTACTTTGAGATATCATATTACCCCCTTTACTTCTGGGAGTACAAACTTGTACTGGCACTATTGAAATTTAGTGTGATTCTTCATGAAAATGGGAATTGAACTATCTCATGATCCAGCTGTAGCACTGTTGGGCATATAACCAGAGGATGTTTCTTCTTACCGTAGAGACATTTGTTCAACTATGTTCATTGTTGTTCATAATAGCCAGAAACTGAAACAGCCCAGATGTCCTTAAACAAATGAATGGATTTTTGTAAAAGATGGTATATTTACACATGGCATTACTACTCAGCTATTAAAAAACAACATCATAAATTTTGCAGGCAAACAGATAGAACTAGGAAAAGTCATCCAGAGTGATGCAGCCAGAAAGACAAGTATGATAAGCATTCACTGTGTGTGAATATTAGTTGTTAAGTCAATGGTAACTGAGATACACTCTGTGGAAACAGAGGTTAGGCATAGCGTATGAGACTAGGAATTCTATTTCCCAGGAAAGGGAAATAGAATCAATACTTTTGGATGAATCTAAGGGAGCTGGAATGAAATGATCAAGTGGAGAATTGGAGAGAAGAGAAGTGGGCAGAGAATAAGGAGAGACAGCTAAAGTTTGAGAGATAATCTAATAAAACAGAAGCTGCTTGTCACTGCCCTATTGGTGTGAAAAGACATAATGACTGAGGCATCTCTTAGAAAAGAAAGCATTTAACTGGAGGCTTTCTTATAGCTTATAGTTCCAGAGGTTTAGTCCATTCACCGTGTATTGCTTGCATGCATGTCACAAAAGAGAGAGGGAGGGAGAGAGGGAGGGAGAGAGGGAAGGAGAAAGAGGGGGGAGAGAGAGACAGAGAGAGACAGACACAAAGAAACAGAGAGACAGAGACAGACAGAGAGACAGATGGAGAAGCAGAGAGACAGAGTCAGAAACAGACACAGAGACAGACAGACAGACAGACAGAGACTGGGCCTTGCATGGGCTTTGGAAACTTAAAACCTCTAGGTCTACCCTGAGTGAGAAACTTATACTAACAAAGCTGTGCTGGAAAGGTCACATTTCCCAATCCTTCTCAAATACTGCCACTACCTTGTGACTTAGTATTCAAGTATATCAACCTATCACACTTCCTAATATATATATATATATATATATATATATATATATATATATATATATA
>JANHMN010000010.1:18196943-18249459 GCA_030674055.1 Rhabdomys pumilio
ATATATATATATATATATATATATATATATATATATATATATATATACATATATATACACATATATATGGTAAGCTAATTGAAATCTCCAAATAATGGAGAAGACAACTGGATATCTCTTGTCACCAAATGAAGCTTCCAGTACTAGGAACTTGTTACATTTAATTATGTTGTTAGCAAAAGATGTCCTTTGGGAGGCCCCAAACAACACAGTTATTGCCACAACACAGACTGAAAGAAATGTTCTACTGCTAAAGACAGCACCTACATAACTCTTCGATCATGAAGAAGTCTGAAGATGGTGCCTACATAAAACTAGGATCTCTGTTTCAGGAAAGTACCTTGCATGGTACCAAAAGAAAAAAAATGTAGGCAACAACTCAATCACAAGCTCTTTTATTTAAAATTGTGTCCTCCCTGTAACATATGCTATGTTCAATGGGGCACAAAGCTTGTGGTAATAGCCAACAACTATCTGATTTTACTGAAGGCCAACTTCATGAGATGGAAACTCTGTTGGTGGAACACTCCAGTCCCAGGAATTTGAAACTAGATATCTCAAGGAACTAGGATGAAACCAAATACTACTGTTCTAAAAATAACATTCAAAAACTAGCAGTAAAATGACGTGTAATGACATTCAACTATACTCATAGACCAGTGCCTTTCTCAGCCATCATCAGAAAAGTATCTTCCTATCACACATGAGACCAAATACAGAGATGCACAGCCAGGCATTATTCAGAGAGTGGGAGACCTGGGAACAATGAGCCCTAAAGGAAATGTGGGGAAACCCACAGGAGAGTAGGGGAAGGGGTATAAGAACAAGAAGAAATGGAGACCACCTAGAAAGCTCTGTCAACAGAATCAAGGCAAATATAAAACCCGCAGAGAATGAGGCATCATGAACAGGACCTGAACAGATCTGAACCAGATAGGGTCCTAGAGCTGAATGGTGAAATAGACAGATGCACCATCCCTAATTAAGATGCAATGAATGTCCGACTAATAACCACTTTTAAACAAAAATATAGTTTCCTCCAAGGAACTCTCGCTGGGAAGACAAATTGTTCTTATGGTAGGCTCCATGTCCAGCAGTAGATGACCAACCAAAAACAAACTCAGCGTCATCTTTGGAGATTTATTGTCTCATAATGTTGTATCACAGCTTTTCTCTTTTAAATCTTACCTTTTTATTTTTAAATTTAATTTAATTTTTATTTTTTCCTCTCTTTTTTTTTCCTTCATATATATTTTGTGGCTTCCTGATTAGTGTTCCTGCTGTGCAAACAAGTAAGAATCTATGTCTCTACTTGTTTCTTGTGCAATTTCTTGAGATCTTTTCCTTCTGTTTGTTTGTTTTGTCCCATTGCGATGTGTTAGTTGTTGTTCAATCTCATTATGTATTTTAAACCATTATTCTTTAGAAGCCTGTTTGTTTTCTAATGAGAGACAGAAAAAGGTGGATCTGGATGGAAAGTGAAGTGAGGAGGAATTGGGAGTAGATGAAGAGAAAACCACAACTAGAACATATTATCTGAGAAAATTCTATTTTTAGAAAAAAGTAAAGTGTGAACGTATTACATATAGATGGTGAAAGGTGGCACCATGTTTCTTATACAATAGGGTGTTTTTCTCCAAGTTAATACTGTGCACATTAAGTTTCTAAGTCATGCACTCTAAATGCTGACACAACTAAATTGCATGGACAGAGAAAATAATTTTGGCTGCTGTTCCTGAAAGAGGCCTTTATCTAACTTGTAGAGCAATGATATCAGACAGATGACTAGACTGATGACAAGGAATGGTGGAAACCTAGAGTGGATTTTTCACCCAGGACAACAGCTGTTACTGATTTCACCAATGCTTACTCAACTGGGGCTAAGGTCTCATAAAAGCCCCAATAGTTCAAGGTTTATACCAGGTTCCTACAGGTCATCCCACAAGCACTTCTTAGTCTATATAGATAGAAAGGACAGGAGAGGGATGGGGGATGGGGTAAGTTTGAATTGTTTCAGTAATTTGCCTACAGTGATGAATAGAATGTGAAAAATATCAATAATAAAATAACGTATCGGTGCCAAACAGCCTATATCTACAGATGGCAATAGTGTAAGGGACCTGGCTGGGAGTGAGTGGCAGGTTTGGAGCTAAAAGGCTCAAAAAGCTGCTGTAAATGGAATGCAATCTTTATTGGGTAAATTTGCTCAAAAGTGAAGAAAATGGCATCAGAACTACTCTCTAGCAAACCTGTGTCTGAGCTGCTTGCTAGGAATGTCACATCCTTTAGTATTTCCTGAAGAGTTTGGCCACATAGCAAAGTTCCAAGTAAAACTCTCTGCAGATATTTTTCTACCTATATTTAAAGGCATAACAAAATAATATGAGTTAACAGAAGGCAGAGTTTATTAGCATGAAATGATGGAACTATTTAATTAATCTCATTTTCACAAAATGACGTTAGAATTATTCATAACTTGATGAGATTACTTCTTTATCAAAACAGAAACATGTCTTTCCATGTTTCTCACAGTAATCTTTCCATGAAGTCATATAAGAGGTTTGCTTCAATCAAAAATAAATCGTGTGCACACACCCTTGTCTTGTCCCTTTGTATTATGATAATATTCTTCCACATGAAAAGATAAATGTGACATTTGAGAAAGTATGAAAATTTATTAGTTGATCAGTTAATTACTATATAAGACAGTCTGCTTAATTCTGCATCTAAGGACGACTAAGAGTCATCTTGGAACAAATACCCAGTTTCTAATATGTCTCTAAGTGTAATTTGGAAATTTCCTTCTACTGTTTTCCAAAACATGGCTCCATCTATGCAATCATTTGCTGTGTGTAAAAATTTCCTCTTGACTCAGTTCTCTTCAGTAAGTATAGCTTATGTGATCCTCCTAGAAACTTTCAAAACCAAGGAGTTATCTTTCCAAAGAGCTGAGATACCTTTATACTAGTAAGCAAACACAATAATAATGAATAATAATGGAAGAGTGCTTATATTATAATATTATATTAATACATTAATATTATTAGCAAAGGTGTGCCACATACTATATACAAGTGCTTTATATAGATTCACCTTTCATTAAGCCCTCAGAATATTATTTTCTATGGTAGAAAATGGAAACTTAGCCAAGCTAAAGACATTTCTTCAACTAAGGAGTGTTAAAATCAGTAGTGAAAATCAACTGGCCTGAATCTAAAGCTGCTGGGTGTGGACAAGAGAGATGCTACGATGTTTAAATCATGGTCTCTGGAAAACAATTTATCACAGACTTGATATTTCTCATAAGTCCTTCCAGAAAATCATAATATATATATATACTTATTGGTCAATAACCATTGGGCAGTCTTGGCTAAGTGAATGGGGGAAATTTAAGAGATCAGTTCAGGTCACCCACAAAGGTTGTGCTTTATAAATACTTCTCAAATTGAAAGAAATATTATTGCTTTTTAAAGTAGAGAATCATCTATAAAATGACAGCTAAGACTTGGTAACCTTGTATTGGTACTGTGGTTAATGCATTGTGCCTTAAAGCAAAAATGTCCACTTAAAAAGAGACTTGGAACATTCTAATCAGGTGGCAGAAATCAATTTAAAAACAGAAAAAAGAATAACTGTTGTCATTTCCTGAAGTTGAGTAGAACTTTCCCCCTTTTTCAGTTTCACTTTTTAATCCTGAGGCATTACTTCAGTGTGTATACATTTATGCTAATCATATACCACAGCCATGGGTTCTTCTATCAATATGAAATGTTTTGTACTTGCTGTTTTTGTGCATCTTGTATTGTTATGTGCAATATACAAAATAATGTGTCTAACTATGCCATTTATGCTTTTGAAAGAAAAAGCAAATTACTTACTGAAGAGAATGGCATTTGCATGCATGTGTGTCAGCTTTCAAGCCATTTCCTTCTACAAAATATTGCTTTCTACACTTAGAAAATGCATCCATCCATCAGTTACAAACCATTTCAAAGCACTTTATGAATCTACAGAGCAAAATGTACTTATCTTACATTGGCAGTGTCCCAGCTGTTACAAAATTGCTATTGTCCTAATACTTACAAGGCAATTTTAGCATCAGTTAATAATTTTACAGGATAGATAACTTCTAAAGCATTATAAAATGACAGACATTAAACAATAGCAACTTAGCATTTTTCGAAACAGTTCATGACAGCTTAAAAACTAAAGTGATTTTAATGTATAGTCTATGTAGTTTTAGTTTCTCATTGACAATTCCTTTAGAAGATAAAAGTGTGAAAACCCTTTTAAATAGTGGGTGAAAGAATAAAACAAATTTATCTTTAAAGATATTCAGTAAAAATCTCAATTAGGAATAATGTCTCAAATCTTCCTGTTCAGATAGTAGGTGACAAGAATTCGAATTTATTTAGGTAGAAAAAAAAATGATGGTATCATTTAATGGTAGGTTACCACAAAATAAAAGGCATATCTATTCATTAAAGCTAATACAAAAAGAAAAATACAATGAACAGCGTTTTATATAAATCAGTATGCATTATTTCTTCCTAAACACTATTTTCTATCAATCTTAGTTTAAAAGCTTCAGTTAAAGGGGAAATCTGGGTAAATATATCATGTGTGATCTCTCTTGCTCCCTTTGTTTAAGTTGGTGGGATAGCCACACTGCTCCCTTTTAGCTTGATATGTTACCACTAATGCTTTGATCGTGCACAAAGAAAAATAGCTGTAAACAAACTTTATTAATTGGGAATTTGATGTATTGCTAGTGTAATGTCCTCAAAGATACAAAGATCCTTTGATATAAACTACTGTATACCAGAAATTACGTTCACAAATGACCTGTTAAATAAAACAAATTATTGTTAATATTCACTAAGGCCAATTGACCACATCAGTTGGCCAAACTCCCCTAGTATACAACTACCATCTTCTCTATCACTGAGTCACTGACATGGTGTGTGCTCATTCTATGCTGTGCTACTGCATAACAAACCATACTCCTTCAGGAACAATTTTCCAAATTATGTAAGTCAAATTCACACATTTAATTCTGTCTGTCATATTTACTACTGTCATTGTCTCAAACACACACCATCTTTTATGAGACTAGCACATGATTTTTTTCAGTTTCAGCACTTTTAGCTATACTAAAATGGTAAAGAAAATTATTACTTAAAATTGCGTAAATACTTTTCCAATATGGTATTAGTTTACTAATTATAGATACTAGTACATGGACATACCTTGAATATATGTGGCAAAATACAACAAACAGCCAGATATCCTATAGCCTCACATGAGTACAAGGAAACTGGTTTTGTCTCTGTTTGTTCTGTCCTAGGCAACACTCATAAAGTGTAGAAAGTCCTGGCAAGAATGTTTGTTGAATGAATGCTAGTGAATTATACTGGTTTAATCATAATTAATTAACTCTTCCCTAGCTAGCTGAGGTTTCAATCCTTTTTCCCCAGTTTGTATGTAGAGAATTGTTCTCAGAAAGACAAAAAAAAAAAAAAAAAAAAAAAAAACTCACATGAATCTCACTTAGGAAATCAAGCATATACTTCTTGCCTAAAGTTATTGAAAAGCATAAAACTTTATATTAAAAACATTGATGTGCCTAAAATTTCAAAATATCTTTATCAGAATAATCTGTGATGATATAAAACTGACATATCTATAATGATAATGTAGAAAAGTAGATTAATTTCTGGAAGTTCTTTCTTTATTCATTATCAAATTTTCAACAGACCTATTTAACTTTCCAAAATCTAATATTAGCAAAGATGATTATTTTTAATATGCATAAAATATAGAAGGGTCTGGATTATACATTTACATTTTTAGAAAATAAATACTCTTGGCACAAAGACAGTAGTGTTTACCTTAAAGTTGAAGTTTTAAAATGTCATTTGATTATTTATTCTTCTCTTAATCTTAATTTCAAAACTCGTGGTACCCTTCAGCAATAATGTATTTAGTGACAATGATAATGAACATTGAACATGAACAACAATAGAACATTCGTTTTATGTAGGAAGTTTTCTCCACTCAATACTGGCAGGGCCTAGTTTTCACACTGCAGTGTTTTTAATACTTCCTTTGTACACAGGCCTTGAGTTGAGATGCCATTTCCTCCTCAGTCTATGACATATCTATATATCCTTCCAGCACTCTAGAGTTAGCTAAGTGCTAAGCTGCTTCCTGCTCATCAAAGGGAAAGATTACACTGACCTTCAGAGAAACAAACCTGAGTCTCTCATCTCAATCACACTGAAGTCAGCTCCTAGAAGTAAAACTACCCAAATCATACTTAAGATTTAAGCATTTGATGAGATTTTTATTCCATTGTTGAGTCACAACATCTAAAAATATGTTGGAATCTTAGTTTCTCTGCTAACATAACATACACACCTGCATGACATGAATTATTAATGTAAACAAATTATAATTTTAAGTTGTTTGTATTACCAAGATGCACATCAACCAGTTTTAGGCAAGGAAATCTGAAGGGCAAAACAGACGAGTTCAGAGGAGAAACTACCATAATGTCAGGAGATGGATCCTGGATTAAGGTGTGTTGAGTTTTCTCCAAAGATTTACCATTGCTGACCTGTTACAGGTGACTCAAGTCTCAGAAAGAGGCAGGTTGATTTGATTTGATTTGATTTGATTTGGTTTCTGGGACATCTTATATCCAAATTAGGGTCCTGAAACTCTGAAATTTGCTAGGAGTCATCCTATCCCAGAAAAACTTCAATGAAAGATTCATGCTATACAGCTGTTGTCTTTATGTTGTCTATATGTTCTAAAGCTGTTGTCTTCATACAGTAAGGATGGTCTATTTGTGATGAAATTAATTTGTTCAAAATTATTTCGTGTTAGAATCTACCTATAGCTTAATCTCACCTCTCTCATTAAGCCAAGACTGCCATATCTTTAAAACCCAAGAATGACTGCTACTTTATCGATTTGAATATACTGTGGAGCCAGTATGCCTGTATTTGAATTCTTCTGTGGTATTTCTACTATGTGTGGCCTTGTGGGGGGGAATCACTTAATATATCAATTGCCATAGACAAAACACTAAATTGAGTAGATCTAATTCATATTAAATGTTCTGAATAATGCCTGACACATATTAAATAAATACCCTCAAGTATTGCCCAATGATTCAGGCAAGCTGGTTATTATTTTTTGTATCTTTTAGTAGTTCAGATCCTTCTTTTTAAGTCAATGTTTGTTACAGCAACTCAGAACTCAACTCAGTACATTTTTGGTACTGCTTACAAAATCAGCAGAAAATACATCCAGCTGAGAAGATAATAAGGGAACATAATATTATTTGAAAGTAAAATATTTTGCAATATTATAAAATGATGTTCAAATTACAAGTGTTATATTTCAAATTGTTATTCAAGAGTATATTTTACTTCAGAATACTTCAAGATCAACATAAGTTGATAATTATAAACATAATGATATATATTACAAAATAAATAGTGTGACATTAATCTAGTAGAAAATATTAAAAGTATAACTAAGGACAATATTCAAATCCTTTAAGTTCAAGGCTTTATGAGTAAAGAAATAAAATTAAAGAAATTTCAAAATTATAAAGCATGTTTCCACTATAGTAATCATTGTGAAGACGAAGATATTGATGCTATTGATACTCTATTTGTCTTTAATTTGTCAGCAACCTCATTACTCTATGACTTACACTCCACCATCAAAACATTATATATATGGTCCCATATATTCAACTCACCTTTTGATCACATCTCAGTTTTGTTTAATTTTTTATTAATTTTAATTAATTATTTTATTTCTTTACATCACAAATGTTGCCCCCTTCCCGGTCCCCCCTCCCAGAGTTTTTCATCCCATCTCCCTCCCTCTTTGCCTCTGAGAGGGGGCACCCATTCCTGGGCATCCGCCTTCCCTGGAGTATCAAAATTCTACAGGATTAGGTGCATCCTTCTCCACTGAAGCCAGACAAGGCAGTCTTCTGCTACATATGTGCCTAGGGGCCTCGAACCAGCCCATGAATGCTATTTGGTTGGTGGCTTAATCTCTGGGAGCTCCTATGGGTCCAGGTTAGTTATTACTGTTGATCTTCTTATGGGGTTGCCATCCCCTTCAGCTCCTTCAGTCCTTCCCTAACTCTTCCATAGGGGTCCCTGACCGCAGTCAATTGGTTGGCTGTAAGTTTCTGCATCTGTCTCAGTCAGCTGCTAGTAGCCTCAGAGGACAGCCATGCTAGCACAAAATAGCATCAGTAATAGTGTGAGGTTTTGGTGACCTCCCACACAATGGATCCCAAGTAGGACGGGTCACTAGATGACCTTTCCTTCAGACACTGCTCCATTTTTGTTCCTGCATTAATTTTTAGAAGGGAACAATTTTCGATCAAAGTTTTAAAGGAAGGTTGGTGACTTATCTTTCCACTGGGACATCTCAGTTTTAAATAAAAATGCCTTGAAATTCCTGACATTTCACATTTCGTGATAATGAAGAGATTCATGATAAAAATTATATTTTTCTCCAAGAATTTCCTCAAATGTAAAGGTTTAGGTCAATATTTGGATTTGGCTTATTGATTTTTTTTCAATTACATGCCTTCAAATTACGAGATTATATTGATATCTTCCACAGAAGATCTTCAAAATTATTTATAACTTGAAGTAATTTTCAAGTAGTGGGTAGGCATGATGATTCTGTGTAAGTGGAAAATTCATGGTATTAAAAGTATCAAATTTCAGTTTGCCAATGGACAAATGTTTCCTAAAATTGAAACGCTTGAAAAAACAAATATGAAAGAAAACCACGGCCTATGTTTTTTAAAGGTTATTTCTCTCACTTCTAAAAATAGTGTACTCAACATGAATTCTGTTTAATTCATCACATAATATGCATCAAATAATAGGTGTTTAATTCTATTTGCTACAGAGATACAAACAGTTCCTAGGCTATTATTGTCACAGATAGGGCTAGTGATATATGTTTGCTACCCTGGAATCTCAGCTAGAGCAAGAAAGTCTTCATTTTGAACCCACTCAAAAGAAAGTTCATCTCAGTGTAACTTAAAACTATTAACTACTGGGGAAACAATTGGAAGGCTGAAAGGCATGTATGGTCTTAGATTCCTACTGCTATAATAAAACACTATAACCCAAAGCTACTTTGTGAATAAAGCGTTTATTTTATCTTATCCTTCCAGTTCCACCATAAAGAAAGAGAAGTTGAAGCAAGGACTCAAGGCAGATATCTGGAGGAAGAACTGAATCAGAAGCAGAAGACTCTGCTTCATTCTTAGACCATCTAAAACCACCTATTTAGGAGTGTTACCATCCCCAGCAAGCTGGGTCCTTTTACATAAATCATCAAACAACAAAATGTCAAAAGCTCCATATACTCCCTTCCAAATGTTATAGACATTGCCCGTGCTATCAGTTACCCTTCCCAACCCAACAGGAAGGCCCTATTGCTGAAGCCACAACTTATTTCTGTCACTGAATATGGAAAGATTAAGCTAGGATACAACTAAAAGCTCCATCCTTGCCGGGCCTGATATGAGGTCTAATCTCCATTCTACCTTCACCCTTCAGTCACATACACAGGTGGGCGTGATAAACAGGCCACAAGAAGACCTACAAAATCAACTAAATTGGTCTTCATGTGGGTCTTCTAACAATTGGAGTAGGGACTGTCTCTTACTCTGTTGCCTGTCTTTGGATCCCTTTACCCTAACTGGGCTGCCTTGTCTGGCCTCAGTGGGAGAGTATGTTCTTTGTCCTGCTGTAACTCAATGTGCCTGATGTACCAAGGTGGGTTGGTACCTATGGGGGAGTCTCCCGTTCTCCCAAGAGAACATGAAGGGGAATGGGAGAAAAAAGTGTGAGGGTGGGGCTGGAAAGTGGGGAGGTAGGTAGGTAGTGAGAGTGGGAGATAAGAAATAAACAAATTAATGGAAAAAAAAACTCATTCTGAACAGATTGATCCAGTAATCTCTACAGGAACCGTGTGGGTACATAAAATATAAAAATGAGAGTAGATTAACAGTTGTATTATGGTCTCAGACTCAAGCTTTGTTTTCTTTCTGATGTGTATTTAAAATACATTAACTTTGATTGCTATCATACGCCTTGAAAGAGCAAAAACAATTTAAAAAAAAAATCCTAGCACAGAAAAGGAAAATTGGGCAAAAAGAACCAACCACAATCAAGAGATTACTTTGCAACTAGTAGCTGCTAGAAGAGGAAAATTACTTTTCTAAAATGGACTCTACATATATTAATTACACTCTAGGTCAGGCCTCATGCTCAGAGGTAATTGACCAATACAAACTGTGGTTTTATTGTTTGTTTGTTTGTAGTTTGGTATTTTCATTTTGTTTTGTCTTGTTATATTTTTGTTGTTGCTACTGATGTTTGGGAGCTGTTTTGGTTTTGAGGGAAAGAAAGAACATAAAATTGGGTGAGTAAGGATGTAGGAAGACATGGGAAAACTTTAGGAGGGAGCAAGAATATGATCAGAATATATTGTATGAACTTTTTAATAATACAAAATGAAAGAAAGAAACAAAAAAAAAGACAGACAGACAGACAAACAGATAGACAGACAGAAAGAAAGAAATAAGAAAGAAAGAAAGCTCTACAGACTTTCCTATACTCCAATCCTATAAAAGCATTTTTTTCTATTAAGAGTCTTCTTTCCAAGATAACTTTAACTTGTGTCAAGTTATTAAAAGACCAACTAGGACAGGCACTAAAATAAATAAAATCAAGAGTAATGTTTTAACTTCTCCATGCATCTTGGGAGGCTTCTTACATGAGTTTTTTTCCAGGCAACACTTCCGCTGTTGTCTCATGGAAGGTAAATTTACGTTGCTTAAGGAAACAGATGAACACAAACTCTATAATACCCTTCCAGGTCAGGGCACAGAAATCCTATCCAGGCCTGGAAAGAAATATTAAGAGGAAAATCTAGAACAAAAACAAAGGTCACATAAGATTGTCCTTGAAAAACAGTCTCTCATTTCCAAAGAATATGGTGTAGACTTGAATCGTGCATATGTAAGCACACTTAATTAAGTATATGTTTGTGTTGAGTCATATTGAGTACACATCTCAATTTGTCCAGAACATAGTTTGTCTGAAGTTATAAACAAATTCATCTGACTTAATATTCATATTTTGACATGACATTTAAGGTTTAATGTACATTATTGTATTACATATTACATATACAATATGTAAATATATATGAATGTGTATATATATATATATGCATCACACACACACAGCACAGTCAAGATGAGGATCAACATCTTGGAACAAGTAGGAGTCTCAGTTCACTCATTGTGCTCTAGTGATTTGGCTATGAGTCATCCACAAACCAAAATGAGAAAGGCTACAGAGTCCGTTCCTGGATTGAACTGTGGAGTAATAGTGCAAAAGAAACCACTGACATTAACTTCTTTATTGCTTGGGGTATTCAAAAATGGAGAGTGGGAAGGCTACCTACAATATCCATTTTGGGAGCCTTTGGTGTGGGCAGGTTGGGGTTAAAACCAAAGGATCTCATTCTCCAGCCTCCCTAGTCTCAGGGTCAGTAGATTCGACAATTTGTATTTAAGAATATAGGAGTAAACAGTGGGCCTCTCTCTGCTTACATTACTATCTCAGGATAGTACATGTTCCCAGCGTAATCTCTCCAGAGCAGAAGTTGGGATAGCAAGTGCTTCTTTCTTTATGAGGTTTAATTTTTGAAGTTGGAACAAGGAAAGGATCTGGTGGTTTCTCATTAAGATTTCTGCCGCATACCCATCCCAAACTCAGGACAAGTACATAAAAGACCCCTGGCATTTGAGAATTCAACCTAAGGAAAGCAGAAACCTGGATTCTAGCCAGTTTGGCATAGGTTCAAACATGGAATCCTGGTATTTTTATTCCTTTTCCAGGTGAAGATTGAGTAGCTCCTTTATCTTCCTTCCTCCCTGCTTTTTTTCATCTATCTCTCCAAGTATTTCACTTTAGCTCCTCAGAGTAGGAAAATTCAGGTCCTTTCTGCTTCCATACTTTAAAGATGTAGGGGAAGACTGGAACAGAAGAGGAGGAGGAGTGTACCAATTTTTATTTACATAGAAATAATCTCTACCTCCATTTATAGTAGAGAAATTAAATCCTCTACACACAGACACACACGCACACACATACACACACACACACACACACACACACACAGAGCAAATACGCCAATTCCCTCATGAGGACAGATGAGCTAGGCAGACAGACAGACAGACACAGACAGACAGACAGACAGACAGACAGACAGACAGACAGACGAAGTTAATAAGTAGGTACAGGCAGGGTGATGTCCTAGGCCGTCTCTTTGTGGATAGGAAAAGAAGTGGTTTGATAAAGATCCAGCCCTCCTCCTCTTTTTCCCCCTGTTCTTCTTTGGTGGGAGAGCCAATTTGATGATTTCTTCCTCAGAGGGCTGACAGATACTGTCTTTGTACTTCTTAGCACTGAAGATATTGGTTAGCTTGGTGTGCAACTTATCCTCCTCGGAGATCTGTGTGTGTGTGTGAGTGTGTGTGTGTGTGTGTGTGTGTGTGTGTGTGTGTGTGTTCTGTCTGTTTATATACCATGTTTTTGTTGAATCTTCTGGGAGTGGAGTTAGAGACAGGTGTAAACTGCCATGTAGTTGCTAGGAGTTGAGCTTAGGTCCCTTGGAAGATCAGCCAGTGTTCTTACTAGCTGAGCCATCGCTCTAGCTAAGCCCCATATATATCGACTTTCAAGCCACTGAAACTATCCATGATGCGCAGACTGGATTAGGGTCTGGGAAGTTCATTAGAGTCTGACTTCTACTAATACTTTTGGAAATGTACAAGTTACAAAATACTACCTTTATTACCTCCCATAATTCTTGTATCATTTAGAGACAACACAATTATTAAAGCCAGAAAACACAACAACGAGAACATAATTACCTGTTGTATATATTATATTAGAAACAGCTGAGATTCCTATTAACTCTTTTTTTTTTTTTTCTGGCCCGAGGTCTATCCCAAGGCCTTATATCACATTTAGTTACTGTGTCTTTTCAAGTGCCATTTTCTGGGAAAAAAAATAGAGGCTAGTATTCTAGTACTCATAATATACATTTCTACATTTTCTAACACTAGACAAATTTTCCCTTATTTTATCTGCTTTTTTGTCTGCAAGTTTATTTCCACATGAATTTATGATATGTTCAAAAAGCTGTCATTTTGCAATGGTTCTAACTTGACCCAGTTTTGGTCATCAAAATCTCTTCAAACTTTTATCCTGTAAAAATTTGTCTACTTTTTAAATGTTAATACAAGTCTATCCTTTAAATAAATAAATAAATAAATAAATATGAATAACAATAACCATGCTTCTCACTGTGAAGGAAAAGTGGTCCTAAGAAAAACCAGAAGCATACCCAGCCAGTAACTGAAAAATGACAGTTAACTCCATGACATTCTGTTAACCATCATGGCCTAGAAAGTAAGTGCATGAAGATTCACAATTACAGAGTGCTGCTTCTTCCTCATCCGTATGCCATATTTCTAGTGCAGTTAATTTCCCTCTCCCCAGCCCTCCTTGTCTGAGAAGTTTTCAACTATTGTTAGCTTAGTATTCCAATCTCTTCTTGTATTTGTATTTTCCTTATCTGTGTTCTATCCCAGCACCAAAAAAGGAGAAACAACTGTTGTTTTTGCATTTCTTTCTATCCTCACTGTCATCAGCATGGGCTGTATTATTTATTTTCAGAATTAATTTCATTTGCTCTTTGTTCTTAATTTGGGCTCCCCTCACATCTTGACGTATTTTAATTATTTATTTGGGAATTACATAAAACATGCTCTAACAACAGGAGCTGGATAAATGTATCGTCTCAGCAGTTGCTGTCCATTTTCCCTCCATATTTCCCTTCTCACCCATCTACCCATGGAATAAGTTCACTAGTTTCTATTTTATTATTCTTGCAAATGTTTTCACTACTGAAAAGATACATCGACTCACATACCATGTAACAGCATTGGGGACCAGAAACCACATATAAGGTGGTAAATGTCCTATAGCCTTTCTATATCTGATTTATATTAGTTATCTTGTTGCAATAACAAAATACCTGACAGAGGAATCTGAGGAAAGAAAGCTGATGTTGGCTCACAGTTTCACTTCATCATAGAAAGAAAACTGTGACGGAAGTAACAGCAATCTGAAAATGTAAATTCGCCTTATGTCTTGGTGGATCATGAAGCAGAGACAAGATGAAATCCAGAGATGGGATATAATTTTCAAAAGCTTGTTCCTATTTGCAGACTCAACTTCTCAAAGTTTCCACAACCTCCCAAGCAGTGCCATGAGCTAAGAAACGATTGTTTCAACATAGGACGCAAGGAGCAACATTTCATATTCAAGTCATAGATGTACCTTTGCCACCTAGATTTTTGTGAGTACATTTCATGGTGTTGGGATAGAAATAAAATTACCTAGTTTGTCAAAACAGGTCACTTTCATTCAGAGTTGAGTGACTACATATCATCTTACATTGTCTTGTCTCCTAAGCAAAGACTCATATATTGCAAGTGTTGAATGGCATGCCCCGAAATATCACTCTCTTTCTAATTTAGAGGTATGTGCTACTCCATTGTGGAGATTAGATATGCCATAATTCTTTCCATTATTGCTTATTGTGGACTTCTAGGGAGTTTCCAATGTTTTGCAATGATGACAAAGAAAAATTTGAGCTATCTCTAGGGAAACAACTTCTTCCTTGATGTTCAGAACATAACATAGAAAATTGGTAAGAACTCCAGGAACTCCAAACTATAAGAGATTTGCATCTACCACTTTAAGAGCTACAGAGTAGGAGCATTCTGTGACAGTGGATCAGGAGGTTCCTTGGTCCCTGTGTCTGCTATAGAAAGTATCCAAAGCCTCACATTCTCAACTTTTGAAAAAATAAGTAGATGAAGAGATGACTGGGCTGAGACAAACTATAGAGTGCAGGTACTACACAATCAGAAGGAAATGTCTAGGTCATAGCCAGCAGTAGATTCTTAGATGATACTCAGATAATACAAGAGGGAAGTGTTGGAAAAAATAAAATAATGAGTGTCAGACTTCCCTTGCAAGTAAAACAAGGCCTGGAGGATGAAAAAAGTCTTTCTTCAATGTGATCTATGAGAGAGAACAACCCTTCTGTAAATTTGGGGAAAACTATTCGTATGAGGAAAGTTAGTGTTAAAATTAGCTGAGTACCACCATAACCAAGACTATTGTACTAATTAATTTTTTCTGTGTTACACACCAGTCAGGGCTTAGTGGATCGATACAACATTATACGTGTTACCCTGAGGTTTGTATGAATTCAGAAGACAGAAGAAGCTTTTGCTTGAGTGTTGAGCTCTGAATTTCACATGGGATCACAAACCAGTCAGCCAATGCTTATACTCTCTGATGTCCTGATGGAAGCTTCAGACTCCAACTTTCAATGTTCCTCAAATGGCTATTGTCAGGATGCCTGACTTATTTCTTCTATAGATGTTGCTATGGCCACCAGCTTATGCCATATGCCTTTACTATAGGGATTTCTTAGAGTATACATACTCAAACACTTGAGTTCTCCTAAGGGCAACCCAGAAGGCGAAAAGCATGATACCTTAATCTAATCTCTGGAATTATACACTGTCAATCCCACCAAATTCATTTAACCAAGGCAAATCATCAAGTAAGTCTATACTCGAGAGAGAGAGAGAGAGAGAGAGAGAGAGAGAGAGAGAGAGAGAATTATTTCTCAATTTCTTTTTCTTTTTTTATTTAATTTATTTTTTTAGTCACTTTACATCCTGCTCACTGTCCCCCTCCTTGTCACCCCCTCCCACAATTCTTCTCCCATCTCCTCTCCCCTTTTCTTCTGAGCTGGTGGGGGACCCCTGGGGATCCCCTACCTTAGCATTTCAAGTCTCTGTGAGGCTAAGTGCTTCTTCTCTGACTGAATCTAGATAAAGCATCCCAGCTAGGAGAACATATGCTCCATACAGGCAACAGCTTTTGGGGTAGTCCCTGCTCTAGTTGTTCAGGACCCACATGAAGGCCAAGCTGCACATGTGTGGGAGACTCACCAATTTCTAAATGAAGAAGTATCAGTAAATACAGGAGATGCTTTCTACCATTGTGCCACTTTAAAATAAATTACTTATACTTGAAATTTTCATCCATACAATTTACACTTCCAGACAAGATCAGTACATAAAAAAGAAAATTACTTTTTAAACCTAAGTTATAGGTATGTCATCACCTTATTGAAAGGGAAATGAAGAACACTGAGTTTAAATGAAAAAAAATGCACATTTTGCAACTTTTTAAAAGATGGAATTTATATCATCTCAATGAAGTGACTGTTGGCATAACATTTCTTTTCAATCATCGCCAGTAATTCCTACGAAAGTCTCCAAGTCTCATTTTTATATTTTTTATATTTCCACAGTGTGAAATATTTTAAGAGTAGAAATTAACTTAGAGGAGGGCTGAAAATATAGCTAAGCATATAAACTACTCTTGCAGAGGATGCAGGTTCAGTTCCCAGCACCCAAACAGTAGTGCAAACACACCTTTAACTCCAAAACCAGAAGATCTAACAGTGTTTTCTAGTCTCCATAAGCATAGGCCTGGTATACAGGTATACATGCAGAGAAAACATCCACATAGATAAAATAAAAATTAAGTGAGAATCATTGAAAACTATGGTCACTAGTACACCACAGTTGCAATCTAGTTGCTAGTTACTCATTAGTGTTCTGTGTGAGTTTCCTTGTAAAAATAACTTTTATTCACCAGATGTAATTGTCCTCTTGGAGGCTTCCTGCTGAATAAGCTCATCCATTTTAGTTCTTTCTGAACTCTGGCTGGATGGTTCAACTCAGCTGTCTACGGCCATACCACCCTGAAACGTACCTGATCTTGTTTGACTCAAATTCTTATCAAACCTGACTGATTCAAACTGGCTTCTCTTGGCTTCTCACTGAATTGTTCCACCTGGTCTCAAACTGACTGTAGCAATCTGCCCTAATCTTCAGGCTCCTTCTCATTCTCTGGCTCACTGTCTTCACCTGCAACCTGGCTCTGTAAAACTTTTCTGGTTTAGTCTCTCTCTCTCTCTCTCTCTCTCTCTCTCTCTCTCTCTCTTCCCTCCCTCCCTCCCTCTCTCTCTCTCTCTCTCTCCACTGCTTTCTTAAGTCATCACTTTCCAAAAAAAAAAAAAAGTCATCACTTTCCAGTCTACTCAAGTAAGAGTCGGGCCTACCTTATCTCTGAGTCATTCTGTCAAATCTTTCTCTAATTGGACATGTTGTCTGCCAACCAATTAGATGTCATTTTCAAACATGGCTTCTTCCTTCTACAATCTAATTTTACCTTCATTGTTTGGGCATTAAAGGTGTGTACTAAGGGTGTGTCTGTATTCCAGCCAGAGGTATTATAGTTGTATTATTACAGCTGGATCGCACAGAACTAGAAGGTCTTTGGATGCCATTCTTTGCCAGAGCAGCTGTGTTGCTGGATTAAAATTCCTCTACATTTCTTCATGCTGAGATCTTCTTATGAGAAAACAGATGTTTAAATAAACTCAGCTCCAAAGTGTCAAAGTCTTACTGAGTCTATCACTTCTCCATGCTGCACAACCACCTGCATACTGGTGATGCTAATAAGGACACATTTCTGAATTCTTTGTTTACTTTATGTAGGATGTTATGTATAAGGACAGGCATCAAGGACAGGGACATGCTTTTATATACTAAAAGATGCAACCAAGTATAGTATTGGAATAAATAGAAAACAATGGATCTCCCCATCAATACCTAGCAAGAGAATTTAGCTTTGAAAGCACCAAGAAAAGACGTTAGCTTTACAAAGATAATGGTGCAAAGCATGAGCAATGTAAGCCTGGGCATGCCAGTTACTTCTCTGTACCTCAGTTACATCATCATTCTAAAACAGGCAACAGTAAGGACATCTTAGGATTGATGTTAATACAGCAGTATTACTAATACTACTGTGTAGTTTCTGTTCAAATATTGTATTAATATATTTGCTTTCATTTTGGTTAAAAGGGGGTGAGAGGATAGTATAATTTATTCAAGCTGATATTTTTAATTAATTTTTATGATACTTGGATGTTTTATGAGCAAAGTAATCAAAGGAGTTTTCAAACTTTAGTCTCTTAAATAAATGAAGATCTCAAAAAAAAAAAAAGAGTCAATTTGTATGTAAAGTTCAGAGCTAGCCGGGCGGTGGTGGCGCACGCCTTTAATCCCAGCACTTGGGAAGCAGAGGCAGGCAGATTTCTGAGTTCGAGGCCAGCCTGGTCTACTGAGTGAGTTCCAGGACAGCCAGGGCTACACAGAGAAACCCTGTCTCAAAAAAAAAAAAAAAAAAAGCTCAGAGCTAAAGATGTCAAAACCTATTTTGTGAGGTAGAATATGCCTTTGTAGGTAAGAAGTTTCCCAGTGAAAGCAACAGGACCTGAGTTCAAATCCTCAAACCCACTTAAATGTCAAACATGCCTACATATATCTTTAATCCCAGTGGTAGCTGGCTGAAACCAGTAAAACATGGAAGAATGATGGTTATCCAAAATAGCTATAGTTGAAATGGCTCACTTAAGGTTCAGCAAGAGAGCTTGTCTCAAAAAATAACAGGGAAAGTAGTAAGAGAAGAGACACATTGTCCTCCTCTGCCCATGAATGCAAACACAAACACACACACACACACACACACACACACACACACACACACACACTGCACACAATGTGCTTTTAAATGCATAAATACATGTAAATAAAAAGAATTCTTGTCTTTAAAGAAATGCTTCATTATTCTGAATTTAGAGAAAGATGCATAATTGCTTATCACTTTGTGTCCACTCTGAATTAAAACTCTTGAGGGGAAAAAAAAGGGCTTAGAATGCCTTTTGTTTTCTTACAGAAGCAGTCACACTGCCTGGCTCTTTGCCTTCATCCTCAAGGCTTCCCATCCTCTGCTACCTCCCTCAAGATCACTCCAAATATGTCTTCTGGATCCTCTACGGCTCATTACCCAATGACTTAGCAGTGATGTTCTGAAGTTTCTGTACCTGACAACCTTTGCAGAAGCACAGCCATTCACAGCCAGGGAAGCTTAGACACCCCACAAGTAATTACTACAAACTCAAGAAAATGAACACTGATTTTCCTCTACACAATATTTTTTAGAAAGCTTGTCTCAACTGAGAATTTTACATGGAAACAAAATCAGATTAAAATATGGGCTGCCACTATTACTGAGAAAATGTAGAACTTAAGCAAGAAATTTAGAAGTTAAAATTATACAACTCGATGGTGGATGGAGAGCTTGGGTGAGCTTATCTCCTTCCTCCAACAACACCTTATGGGAAAACAAACCAGAAGCCGAGCAGCGTTGCTTCACCAACCTGCCTCTGTGACTATGTGAACAGTTCCAGAGTAAGACAAGCATCTTCAGTCTGTGGGCTCAGAAAGTTTTCTTGTTGTTAAGGGAAGGAAAGATGAGCCCTCTCCTTTTCTTTAGCACATGGCCATGGCATGTATGATAGTTTGATGGCTTTGATGAGGTGAAATGGCAAATGCAAATGATGAGATGAAATGGAAATACAAAACATGGATGCAGTGGTGCGTGTATTGTCTGTCATGTCGCCTTGCTGCTCTGGGGAGTTTTGTTGTTCTTTTTAAAATTTTTTATTGGTTATTTTATTTATATTTCAAATGTTATTCCCCCTTCCCTGTTTCCCCATCCGCAAACCCCCTATCCCATCCACCTCCTCCTGTTTCTATGAGGGTGCTCCTTCTCCCACCCAATCACTCCTGCCTCACCACCCTAGCATTCCCCAAAAGTGGGACTTAGAGCCTTCACAGGATCAAGGGCCTCTCCTCCCACTGATGCCAGATAAGGCATCAGTAAGCTGCTACTTGTGCAGCTCGAGCCATGGGTCCCTCCGTGTGCACTCTTTGGTTGGTAGTTTTGTCCCTGGGAGCTCTATGGGCTCTGGTTGGTTGGTATTATTGCTCTTCCTATGGAGTTGAGAATCACTTCAGCTTCTTCACTCCTTCCCCTAACTCCTCCATTGAGGTTCCCATGCTCAGTCCAATGATTGGCTGCAAGTATCCATATTTGTATTTGTCAGGCTCTGGCAGAGCCTTTCAGGAGACAGCTATATCAGATTCCTTTCAGCAAGTAACTGAATCAGTATTGTTACTTGATTTGATATGTCACTTCTTGGCCTCAGCAATAGTGTCTGGGTTTGGTGGCTGCAAATGGGAAGGATCCCCAGGTGAGGTAGTCTCTGGATGGCCTTTTCTTCGGTCTCTGCTCCACTCTTTGTCCTTGTATTTCCTTTAGACAGGAGCAATTCAGGTGGGTGCAGCAAGAGGCTCCCAGGACCCAATTGGAATGACATTAGCTGAAATACCCAACAAAGGGGAGAGAGAACCTATAGAGACTCTATCCAGAGGTTAGGCACCGCCCTCCGATTGAGGGATGTGGCCACCCACCCATCTCAAAAACATTATTGTTCATTTTAAGGGTGACGTTTGACTTTCATTTATAATCTTTGTTCACCTCACGGCAATCACGTGCTCATACAACACTCCTTGGAGATGGAAACACCATTACTGTTGCCTTTCTCTGTCACTCCTCACCAATCCTTCATGATCTTCATTTTGTACAGACATCTGTATCTGAGGAGGGACTTAGACATAGTCTTTTGCCCAACTCCAGGTGGAACTTTGGTAATATTGTCAAAGTATTAATGCTTTAAACTAAATTTCACTAAACTATTAATGGCTTCCATTATAACAGTGTCAGTGTAAATACAGCAATTCAGTATTTTAAATCAATCCTATAGAGAAATGGTGACATTTTTCTCTGAAAAACTACTTCAGAGGGTTGTGTTCATTGTGTCACATTATGGTGCCTTTCAAAATGGATAATCAACCTCAATGTTACAGAACTGAGGTCCTGTTATATGTCTTGGCAAAGAAAAGTAATTATAGAAAGGGAGACGACATGTAGCTCAGTTGTAGAGTGCTTGCCTAGCATGTACAATGTTCTGGGCTCAGTTACCAACATGCCTAAGTACAAGCACCTTAGAGATAAAGTCCGGAAATTCTGGATATCAAGTAAACACATGATATTCAGACAATATTGTTAAGGAGCCCATAAACTAAAGGATTTTGTATTTTTGTGCTTGAAGATGGAATTATTAACATTTGCCTATTAGATTAGAGATAATAAAGATACAGAACCTCTCAATTCCACTGAACTTAAGTAATTGAATCTGTATTGTTGCTTTACTTGATATGTGCTACTAAAGAAGAGGAAAAATTTTGCATCATGGGCGATAATCTTGCATTTAACTAATGTGAAGTGCCCTGGTTCTCTGCCGTGCTTTGCTCTGTGGTGTTACCCATCATACTTCCAACTCAAAGGCTGGGGTGCTCTAAGTTAGAGTTTATTAATTAAAATATATTTTTCAATTAATTGAATGCTGAAAATCTGTTTGTTCTAATCTGCAGTCTTGATGATTGAAAAGAATAAACCAAGTACATATTCTTATTCTCACTGGAGTGGGACTTGCTAAATTCAGAAGGAAGGATTTCTAATGTCACTCAGGGAATCTAAGATTCACTGATAGAGAGAGAGGTAGTCTCTCATGTCATACTTCAAAAGAATTAAAGGCATAGAGGTATCACTGTAGGACCAGAAAGCTGACTGAGTGGTGATGTCAAAAAGAATCAACTTCAAAAGAAGAATTAAAAGATATGGTTCAGAACCTAGCACTGAATGTGTATTCATGTTGATATAAAATATAATGCTTTGGGGGTATTAGCTCTTACGTTATCAATTTACTACAAACTCTGCATTAGGACCTTTTTCAGTTTACTCTAGTGAAAGTTCCTTTTGTGATGAACAAAATGTCCTCAGTTTTATTTCTCACTGTTCTGATGTGTGCAACTGAGCAAAGACATTCTTACTTGGAGACATTTCTTATTAAGAAAATGTAGAGGCATTCCGAACTACAAGTACCTAATCTAAGAATTCCGTCATCTAGATGGTAGTCACCTTACAGAACTGAGGAATTTTTCACAGGCAATCTGGGTATCCTGAGCTGTGGACCCTATTCTGAAAAAAAAAGACAGGGGAATTTCTGTTTTGTATGAGTTCTTGTTTCAAATCAGGGGCATAAAGGCAAAATATTGCAAACTGTAAATGATAAAAACTAGTGAGAAGGCTTGGTGGTTAAGAGCACTGACTGTTCTTCCAGAAGACCTAGGGTTCAGTTTACAACACCCACATGGTAGCACACAACTAGCTGTAACTCTAGCACCAGAGGGTCTAGACACTCTACGGCTATGAAGGCACTACACACGCGAGGTTTCATACATACATTCAGGGAAAACACTCACCCACCAAAAACAAAAAACAGAACAAAAAAGAAAAGAAAGGAAGAAAAACTAGAAAAAGAAGTAGAAGGAAAACTAAATGGAGAATGTAGGCAGTAGGTTGTACTCGAGGCAATGCTCCAGCTGCCCTTTATGGTTCAAGCAGTAGCTATTTTTATTTTTAATTTTATTTAGATTTTTAGTTAGGAAACTTCAGTGAATTCTTCTGAAACTATCTTCAATATTTTAATCTTCAATACACAAGCCGGTTGTATCTTATAGGATAAGACTAATATATTTCATAATATTCTCTAAAATAATTATTGAAATCTTAACAAAAAAAAATTCTAAGGGTTGACTATAAAATGAAAAAGGGTCTTCTTTCATGATAATTCACTTTGAAATGTTTTACTAATTCCAATTTTAAAATCTTCTAAGAGTAAAATTAAACTTAAGCCTGAAGTCATCTTGAAAATATAATGCCTTCCACCAAAGAAATCAATTTTACTAGTAGGCTTTTGATCATTTAAAGCAGTAAGGAATATCTGCTTCATTTCCAGCAGGACAAGGCCACATTAAAGCCAGACCATTCCATCAAAGGAGCTTGATTATGTTCTCAGTGTTTTAAATTATGCAGACGATGGGTGACACAAATACATGTTTAAGTGGTTGCAAATTTAAAAAATCAATATTCCCAAAGAACTAAAATTATGCCCAATCATAAATAAAAATTAATTCACCTGCATATTTTGATCTACAACTTATGCTAGAAGAGAAATATCTTTTTGCATCAACTTGTATTCATTATATTTC
This sequence comes from Rhabdomys pumilio, assembly GCA_030674055.1. NCBI lineage: Eukaryota > Metazoa > Chordata > Mammalia > Rodentia > Muridae > Rhabdomys > Rhabdomys pumilio. The sequence continues at coordinate 18,220,264 of JANHMN010000010.1, forward strand.
ATACAAATATAGCTCAAATTAAACACAAGCCTTTCAAATAGAATATATATATATATATATATATATATATATATATATATATATATATAGTATATACTGTTTTGTGTACTTTGTTTTGCAGATGTGTTGCAGGGAGATGTGGACTGCCATGTGTCAAGGAACCAACAGCATCCCAGACCCATTGTTTTCAAAGGGAATGAAGCCTATCAGGGAATGCACCAGTGTGCTCTGCATGGAACGTGGAAAATAGCATATGTCACTACTATACAGTACACAACAGACAATTATGATTCAACTGTCCAAATTATAATCAGTTTGACAAATGTCCACAAACGTCTTCATCCTATTTTATATTTTCCTTAAGACAAGGCAATCACACAACCAGACAATTCCATCAGGGAAGCTTGTTAGCTGCTTAGTCTGTTAAACCCTGGTTGCCATAGCATCTAGAGTTGAAAAAGCTGCAGATTGGCATGAAAAAGCATGTCGACAATTGCCCTGTCACAGCATGCAAGCCAGGTCTGCTCAAAGGCAGCACACTACAAGTTTTCTTTCCCAGTTTGCACTACCCCATGCTGTTTAATAATATCCATTTACTGGTATTGGGATTGATCTAGCACAGGGTAAAATTCACATCTAGTGAGACTTTGCTTTTCACATGGAGTGAATTCTTTAACAAATGAGAGCATGGCAATTAATTTAGAAATGTCATACTGTATGCTCTATAAGAAGCATATTTAGATTTAATAAAGAAACTGTCCAAAATTTTAATGCACTGTTTTAAAGAGCACAATAGTTTTACTTGGCATTTTTTTTTCAGTTGACTTTCTAGTCATTTCTGAAGCCTTGTTAGTCATACTTCAGTGATGACAGACAGCATTCAAATTACAGTAGTATATTTTAAAACATGTTTTAATCATGCCATAGTCATTTCTTCTTCATATGCATGCTATAATTTAATTAAGGACATATATTTCTAAAATAACTATAATTTAATTAAAGATTAATATCATGAACACTGAAATTATAGCCTAGAGAGCAATGTGCATCAATTTTTTCCAGAGGGATCATATACTTAATGGCAATAAATTACCATGTATTAATAAGAAAACTTAGGTTTCTACCAATGGGAATTCAAACCCCTGCCAACTCTCAGATTCATGTAGTCTATAGATTTTAAATAAAGTAAAGTGTGTTTACAAACAACAGTTGTTAACTTACTGGAACTGTAAAAATGTTAAAAACATTTTTTACTGAAACTACTGAAATTTTGAATCTTGGATAATTATTTCGATTAAGATGTTCATAGTTATATTACTCAGATTTTGCCCATTACTTCTTGTCCTAATATTTCTTCAATTTAAGTTTTTGATTCCACAAAGAAGAAAATAATCTAAAAATATACAACCCAGTAAACCAATATGGTTTTCAAATGAAAGAATTTTAAGCATTATCTACAATACATTTTTTTTGATGCTCACTGCTTTGTTCTTGTGATATAACAAAGGCATTTTCTACTGTGTATTGAGTGAGTGAGCTCGTCATTTTGAACCTTTCACATAAAGAAGTTGATCCGCAACATGAGAAACTAATGAATTGACAAGGAAATGCTGAAGTAATGATTGGTCTTCACATTCTGAAGTTACTGAACACCTTTTGCACTTTCTTTTTCCTGAAGGAGTTTGTCAAATATTCTCAATAGAATATTCAAAGCAAAAGACATTCATTTGTTTGCATGCACTCATACACACACACACACACACACACACACACACACACACACACCACACAAACATGTAACACAACACACACAATACATACACAACACACACATAATACAGACAACATATACACAACACACACAAACACAAGGACAACACACACACACACACACACACACAGGAAAAGAGTGACACAGAGTGGATCTCTCCAATCAGTAACGTTAAGCCCCTAATTTTCTAGGAATCCTCAAAATAAATCTCAAAATCTTGACATAAAAGTTGGTTCACATATGGTGTCCATGAATGTGTTTTCTTATACCACATCTTCCAGGTTTTTTTTTTTAAAGGAGGAAAGCTGTTTACTTGTTAAAGGTCTTTTTATAAGCTTTGATGACTCAAAAACACCTTCATTTTAACACATGGAATTTGGCAACGAGCATAACCATGCTACCATTTGAAAGACTTTGATATTTTGAAAAGAAGAAGATTAAAAACAACAACGATTGAGAATAAGTTGGCTCCGATGTCTAGAACAAAAATTTCCCAAGTATGAATTTTAATGTGAAGACTTACTAGTGAAATGTATCTGCCAGAATATCATAACCTATCAAAGCCCTAGTTATCGCAAATAAATAACAGCCAGTAGTGCCACAGACTTTATCCTGGTGTTGCAAGATAAAATATGGGACCAAATTGTGGCAAAGAAAAGATGGCAGGTTGGTATGTAAATGTTCACATAAAATAAAAAGGAGTTTAATTACATTTTTCATTTTACATTTACATTATTCAAGTACATTTAACATTGCTTTTCTTATTTTTATTCAAATTTCTTTCATTCACACTCAGTTTGCCACAGGGCAGAGCAAGCTGGATTAAAACAGGACACTACCTCTGATCTTATCTTAGGACACACATACTTTTCTACATGACCTAAAACCTGGCATCCCAGGGACCAGAACAGATGTCTACAACTCAGTACCTTACCTACAACCACAGCAACTCACAGCTCTTTGTAAGCCCAAGGTTATCTCTTGACAATGATTTGAAAACACATGCTGTCTTTGTATGCAGCCTGCATCCATATTGTGCATTCCCAATATATTTTAATTAATTATGTATGAACTGCGTTTTCTTTCTACACCTGACTGATTCCCTGTTTATTCTTATATTTTAATATATAAAAAAATAAGAACCGTGCATTTCAGCTCTTTAGAAAATGCTTATTAGACACGATGACTAATATAGATATGTTCTATAAACAACCTCATTTTGGTTAGAGACAAATTTTTAATTGAAATTACACAAAGAAAACGTCAATAATCTTAAAATTCCATAAAAAGAGAAAAGAGAAAAACACTCTGACTTATGATCAGAGGGAGTATCTTGCCATGACATGATTCTTTTCATGGTAAAAATATCACAGTAAGGAGACACACAACACAACATTGTTTTATTTCTTAAAACATCCAAGTCACTTTAATATCCCTAGTGAAGCAGTGGCTTACAAGGAATGTAAGTTTCGTACAAACACATGCTTTCTTGGGTGAGGCAGTTCTTGCTTCTCTGGGTGATTTAGCCTTGTTCTGAAATTGTCTTCACCTGACGCAGAGCGCATTAACTGCTAGATAGGCATCACACTGTCTGTCTCCATGCTGTAGCATACAGCCGTGAATTTGCTACGATCTGTTTAATCAGCAGTGCATTGATTTCCCCGCAGCTTTCCTTCATTTTAGCCCCATAGCAGGCTTCTGTAATTTCCTTTGGACAAAGTGTAACCAAACTGTGCTAAGTGATGTTGATTTGCAGGCAAAAGTAAAGGGGTAAATATAAATTAACAAGCTATAAACATTTTACAAGTGGGGAGTCAATAAAAACAGTGTCTGCAGTTTCTTTAAAAAAAAAAATGATTTGAAGCAGATTGTTAACAAAGGTGTCCAAAGAAACTGACATGAGTCTGAGAATAATTTTTGCGCTTTGTGATTAAGAATTGATCAGTCTAAAAGCCTCAGATGCAACTGAATCACCCATAAGCTGCTGGCCTGAAAAGGCTCAGCGGGGGCTGGTATTTGTTTGTTAAACTCCCATGATTCCAAGTAGATAATTGGTCTGTGAAGTTCATGGCAGAATCTGAATTTGCTTTCTTGCTTCCCAGCTGGCTGAGCACTGGTTTATAGACTTCTGTGTACAAATTTAGCCAGCAGCAAACCTCACATCTTTAATATAAAAGGTGTTTTGTTGTGTTTTTCAGGTGCTGAGTGGAAAGCCCACACTCCAGAAGCTCATTAAAAGGGCCAAGTTACAGTACAGGTTTATTTCTGTCACAGCGTTTCTGAAAACAGTGACAAGGATTAATATGTTTCTTTAGTACTGGAAAAAGCCTGACACAATCCCTTGTGAATTTGATCATCTGTTTCATTGCTTGTAGAAGATTCGGTCTCCTATTACATCTGAAAGTTACAGCTGTAAACTCCTGTTGGTAAGGACTCATAAACTATTGCAGAACCCTGGGGCAAAGCTAATCGTTTTATTAAACATTTGCTAATTTACTTATTATTTATTTCTTAGCTCATCCTTGTAATCATTTACTACCTTTATAATCATTTAGTGAAGACTGTCTTCCCTCTTTGGTTGCACAGAGAATATAGAGACATGGTGGTTTAAATTCCAGGGAGTTTCAATAAAAGTTCCTGTGGACCAGTGTGCTGTAGAAATATCTGGTTTACATGTTTCAATTTTTAAAAAGGTCTCATTTTATAGACATCAAAATGTAATTTACTTGTTAAGAATAATAATGCCATGAATATAACCTTTCTGTTCTGACTAGTTGTGTAATACTAGACATTATTAATTAGGGGATGCTATATGTCTAACATGACTTACCATGTGACACATGCAAGCTTTAGGAAAGTGTAAAGTATACCACAGAATGTTTGTTTTACAGCAAATTAAATCTATTTGATATTTTTTAAAAGTAAGAGTTTTAGTGATGTTCATTTATCTGTCATAAAACAAACATGCTTAGCAATTGAGAACTCTTTAGCATCGTCTTCTTACGCTTCTTTCTCTTCCTCTTGCTCCTCCTCCTCCCCCTCCTCCCCTCCTCTCCCTCCTCCCCCTTCTCACCCTCCTCCTTCTCTTCCTCTTCCCCCTCCTCTCCCTCCTACCCCTTCTTCCGCTCCTCACCCTCCTCACCCTCCTCACCCTCTTCTCCCTCCTCACCCTCCTCACCCTCCTCCTTCTCCTCCTCTTCCCTTCCTCTCCCTCCTACCCCTTCTTCCCCTCCTCCTCCTCCTCCCCCTCCTCCTTCTTTTCCTCCTCCCCCTCCTCCTCCCCCTCCTCCTTTTCCTCCTCCACCTCCTCCCCTTCTCTTCCTCCTCCTCCCCCTCCTCCTCTTCCTCCTCCTCCTCCTCTATCTCTTAGGCTCATTGAGGAATGTCTATTCCTTCCCACTTTCTTTTATTGTGAAGACAAATGCAGAATTCAAATATTAGATACAAAAATGCATATTTAAAATAGTTTCAAATGCTATGAATTCAGAAAATAAAAAACATGCAAATATAAAGGTTTGAATGTAAAGCTCCCAGTGTCAAGATTCCTATTCACACTTTCAGCCATACTTTATATTAGTGCCAATGATGTCAAAGTTGAGTGGGATGAAGAAGCTTACAGAAGTTGTCTTTCTAGTTTCCTATATCCACAAATGTTTATCTCATAATAGTTGATTCTAGATAGAGAATAAATCTACCTTGTTGTTGTCCTCAAACACTAAAAGCGAAATCAAAACAGCAGTGAAAGACCAGCCAAGATAAACACACTTTATCCCTATGTGCTACTTCTTTCTGTTTCTACCAACAAATCCTTTGCTTTGTGTTTTCCATCAACAGAGTTCCATAATAGCAATAACAAAATAATTGTTAGTATGATCATGTGTTTCAAAACGTCCAACTGACATCATGTGAGTACTGTGTGTCTGGCACAGCTAAACAAGAAGGAGATCATGCATCATGCTACAATGGGAGCTAGTGCTTTGTACTGAACGGCCACATAATCTGCACTCAAACTTGTTCACAGAGTAAAATGTCCCTCCAGTGTTACTCATTAAAATGAACACACCACGGATGATTTGGTGGATACAGCTGCATTCCCTGATGAGTTTCATCCCTTGAGCTCTCCTATTATATTTCACTCCCATACATCATGGCAGCATAGTTATTTCTATCTATAGTATGTCTTTCAATGTTTTTATAAGATTTCCCTTATGACCATGATTCAATAAAAAACATTTTGGCTAAATGTTAGGCAGTGTTTCCTTCAGTTGTGCACACTGATGGTTGCATCATTATTGCATATAGCATGTTTCTTATAAAGCATATAATAATGACTTCCATGCATAAGGCTATGGATAATTTGTATGTGGATATCATTTCAAATGAATTCAAAACATATGATTTGATGTTGAAACCTAACTTTACATTTAATTCTTTGAGTACACAAACATATACCTCTTTTTAAAAACTTGGTTTTATTTTAATAAATGTGTGTGTTTTGCCTATGTATATACATATGTACAGTGTGCATGCCTGATACCTACAAAGGTCATAGAAGGGTATTGAATCCCCTGGAACTGGAATTACAGATAGTTAGCCTCCATGTGGGTACTTGGAACCTAATCGTGGTTTTTGCAAGAACACCAAGTGCTCTTAACCAGGGAATCATCTCTCTATGATCCCTTTTCCACATTTTTATTTTTAAAAAGACACATATATCTTAGTTAACATTTTTAAGATGTTATGCTTATCACATTTAATAAAAATGTATTATTCTATTAATGAACAAATGGTTCATGACTTTATAACAATTAAAAGTCAGCATTCTTTGCTGTCAATAGTTCATACTGAAAGATTTTAATTCCAGGACTTCTAAATACTTATATGGTCATCATTTTTTTATTGGGTAGGTTTTGACTCTTGTTCATAGGATAAGTCTCTTATATGCCTTTCAATCAACCTTAAACATACATTGACTATTCAGTAAGTGTTCATTAAATTGAATTATTTAGACATTCAAGATATATGTTGTCCATCAATGTTGCCTTTACAGATTTTATCAGTTCTTTGTACCTATGGTAAAGGTGTTGCTTTTCAGGTCAGTGTCACTTACAATTGCAAATTATCACTGCTTATATTTATTGTATTGTCTAAAGGGAAATAATTTCAATAGAAATTAAAAGCCAGAAAATACTGTCTCCATAACATTTTAAAATGCTATGTTACTTTGAGGGAAGAAGGTTAATGTTTTAAAAGTGAAAAAAAATTGGAAATTCAAAGTATTGCCCTCTTTTACTGTCTTGGTAAGTCTCTAAAATATAGATCCCTATGAAATATTAATAAACATGAGCATAAATATGAGAAGAATGCTATAAGGAATGATTGCTATAGATTTATGAGAGCATTAATCAGCCACATGGTTCATTAGATATTGCATATAAAAGCATAATGGTTAAATTTTGCAGCTGCTTGATTTGAGTAAGTAAACAGGGGCCTTATATTTGCCATAGAAATTTATACCAAGAGAAGATGGAGATATATATTTATTCAAACAAACCTTGACCCTACATTAGAGTTCAGCCAGTTAAAAATAGCTAAGTGTTTCAACTTGCAAAGAACAACTTAGTGGACAAAAGAACAAATATTTTCACATTCAGACTAGAAGAACACATGCAAATTCTTCCCATGTTTACTTTGCACCAGTCTCAAGTTTGGATTTTTTGGTTGTTTTCCTGTAAGTTCCTGCTCTCAAATATTAAATACTAGAAGAATGGGCATTGAACTAAGTTTCATAGCTGTATAAAAAGAATGAGGCAAATTCCTAAGATAACCAAATTTATCCTAACAGTGTCAATCAGACACTCTAAAAAGTGCTATTTCTTTAGAATGATTAATGAGTGACATCTTCGTTAACTTCTCTGCCATTAAGTGATGGTCCCAAATTTATGTTGATTAATAAGACACTGTCCTGAGAAACAAATCCAGGACTAAGCTTCATCCATGGAACATTTACTGTTTCCTTAAGTGGAAATGATGCTTTGTTCCCTCAATTTTCTTTATTCTAAATCAGACGGCACCTTTTCTCCCAAACACATTCAAACCAATGAATCAGATACATGCTGTAATGTGCTGAAAGGGAGCTGCCCTGAGTTCAAACAACCTCTGAAAGTTAAAAATAAGTTAATGATTGATTGTCTATGAATAAAGAATGTTGCCGATCATAGTGTTTTGTGAAGACACTGAATAAAGTGAATGATCTGTGCTTTTTCATCTCATTCTTTAACTTCCCCTGATTTTTTTAAGTTCCTTTATTACTGAATATCAAACACCTGACTCTATTCAGGCTTTTTTTTTTTTTACATTTATACAAAGGCTATGCATCCAATTAGCAGAGGTGTCATCAGTGCAGGTGATGTATCCAGGGAAATTTGATAATTACAATAACAAGAGAAGAATAAATATTTACATGTGGAATACTTATATTTGTCTCATGACCAAGCATAACGCCATAGAAAAGGTACTTAAACTGAAACTTCCTCTTCGTTCCCCAATCACAGATTGTCTTTTTTGAGACTTATTTGAAAATAGAAAACTATAGTTATTTGACCAATCGGTTCTTAGAGGGAGCTATTTCTTTAGGGAGGAAATTATAAGAGGACAGATGTACTGAGTCTACTGAATTTGGTGAACAATACTAATTAGACATACAATTCATAATAGAACACTGTAGTAGATATTATATACAAATAGTATAATAATTGGTATAGAAACTTTAGGATTCCTATCCCCAGAGCGTTATACTTTATTGGAGAGCTGGGACATAGAACAAGAACACAGAGAGGAATACATCCATTAACCAGATCTGGAAACATACAAAACAAAAAAAATTAAAAATCCAAAACAAAGAAAAACAGAAATTGAGGACATAACCAAATACAGTGAGACCACTCAAAACATTTTTAAAATTATTTTAAGCTGGGTTTTGAAGTAATTAAGAACTACTCATTGTAACACAATGGAAAGGTTTTTCTTTGTTCATACTAAGATTCCGTGTAGAAGACCTGCAATTAATTTTTATAAGAAAAACTAGAATAGAAAATAAGTTGTCAGATGATCTTCAAAGCATCCACATCAGCTCGAAACAGCCTGTGTTCTGAGGCTGTGAATCAGGAACTCCAAATACCAGCGGTGTCCTGGTAACGTCTGTCTTCTCCATGATTCATAGTGTAAAGATCTAGAATTCAGAGTCTTCAGCCCACAGGACAGCATTGGAACTGTATTCCGGGACACAAGATAGGAAAGGACTAAGATGAGCCTGGACTTTCTGCAGTGCATCTGTGGGCAACATCCATCCTGTGGCACCACTTTGGTCCATTCTGGGCAATGACGTCCAGAGAAGCTCTTGCAGTTTTTCTGTTACTTTGCCAATACCAACAAATCAGAGCTGTGTAGGGAAAAAGATTAATGTAGGACATAAATTGGGTAAAATAGGAAATGTAAATTCTTATTCAGAAAGAACTAAATTCAGGTAAACAAGTACTTCTGGATCTCTGTGGTAGAACAATTGCAATAAGTAACAGTTTGTCTTACCAATTCTAACAAGATAAATCTATTGGGCTAAGTTTGGAAAATATGCTTGGACATGAGACTGTGGAATTAAACAACAGAAACACTTCAGTTCAAATAACTGTTTATAGATTTTTGAAGTGGTAAGCATAAGAGATTGCCTGAAGGAGCTTTCACAGACTTTGTGAATGAAAATCTGACACTCAGGTGCATGTGTTTGAAGTGGATGAGGGGGAAAAGGGGGGTTGGAAGGAGGGAGAGAGAGAGAAAAAATGTAGATTTGCATTTATTTAACTGTCAACCAGAAGCTTGGGGCATACGTGAAAACTTTTGAACTAAGAAGGCAATTGTACTTTTCAGGAACAAGAAGAATGAATGCTTGACTCCTTGATTTTATAATTGGTAAAATTTTTTAAAAGACTAGGATAGCCTCCTATGAGAAGATGAATAGAAAAATATAAACATTGCAGTTCACTTGAAATTCCTCGAGGAGAGCAACAATACCAACCAACCAGTGCTCCCTGGGGTCTAAACCACCAGCCTGTGAGCACACAGGGAGGGACCCATGACTCCATTTGTACATGTAGGGGAGGATGACCTTGTCGGGCATAGGTGGGAGAGGAGATCCTGGATCCCATGAAGGCTGAACACCGAGTGAGGGGGGGGGGGGAAATTCAAGGGAGAGGAAGTGGGAGTAGCATGGTAGATAGGGGCACATCCTCATAGAATCATGAGGAGGGGGGATGGGATAGGAGGTTCCTGGGTGGTGGGGGTAATGGGGGTAAGGGGATAAAATCTGAAATGTAAATATAATATCAAATAAAAATAAATTTAAAAAAATCCTCTAGGGAGTGCGTGAGGGGGGCATGCGCACACGCGCGCGCGCACACACACACACACACACACACACACACACACACAAGCTGTCTCTTTATCTCAGGGCTTCAGCGACCAGCCCATCTAGTAACATACCTGTCCACGAGGAAATAAGTTCCATGTGCCTATACATTACTTGTCATTTGCATTTTAATTTCCCTACCACAATCAACCTCTTGCTGAATAAAGAACTCAATCAATACTTGTGGGGAAACTGATGATAAGAATAGATGCTAAAGGTATCGATAACAGGTGTTGTTTTTGTTTTGTTTTTAACTGAGGCACCCCTTTTGGACAAGCTGATGAGAACTCGGGTTATCTCTTAACACTCCTATGGTAGTAAAAACATTTTTGAAGCAAGAAAGCAAAAGTTCTGTTTCAAGGTTTGAAATTGAATTAGAAAGGAATCATGGAACCAGGTACTAGGGACTCTAGCAGAGGAAACAAGCTAATTTACTCGGGATAGTTCTAGTTTATAACTCTGACCTCATTATCAACCAGGCTTCTTCCCTTCCACTCTCAAAAGGAGTCTTTGACTAAAAATTTATATGGTAAACTATACAGTCAAAAATGTTCAGGAGCCACCTATGGAGTTTCCTCAAGCCAGATTAATGTGGATTTTTCTTATACTTTTATATCATCTTAACTTGCTCCTGTGAAAAACAGGAAAACTCAGATGTTTTCCAAAGTCAGAAGGGCCTCAAGAGGATTCATGTGGACTTTTCCACCAGCTGCTTCGGTGACTTTGCAATAAGCAATCATCCAGGGAACACAGCCTGAGCTTCTGCAAAAGTATTTGGCATAAAGGAATAACAGTGCTACTTCTGATGCAAGAACAGCACGTACTTCCCTGAATCATCTAGTCAAACCAAAGATGGAAGGAGTCCCAGAACGCCAGCTGGGCTAGGCTCCTGCTTCAGGAAGCTAAATAAAAACGGAATCTTATGTCTGAGAGCCCGGTCTTACTATGCAGGTAAAATCGGCCACATGAAGACTATATGACATGAATGAACCAAACTGTCTTCCTATATGATAGCTTTGCAACTACTGTTATAGAGATGGATCTAGTAATTTCTCCATCAGCTTAATATATGGATTTGCTCCAGCTGTGGATTTGTATAGCAACTAAAATATAACTTTTTACTTCTTGTCTTCGATGAAATTTTATTATTAATTATTTTGTTGTTAGAATTAGTGAGGTGTTTAACATAAGTATCTACCTGAAGACTTATGCTTTAATAAACAAAGATTTTATACAACACTTTTGAGAAGGAAGGTTCACAGCTATTTTTGTTGTGTGAGTAGCAAATGTTAGACTCTTGAAGGTCAATCAACTTCTTCAAAATTACCTGAAAAGGAACTTGAGCTGCACTTAGCCTTGCCAGTCTCAGACCAGTACTTAGTCACAGTGTTGTGCCCTGTGTTTGTTGTTACTTAGTTCCCAGGGATGTGACTAAACAGGAAATAAAGAATGTCTAAAACCTACAGCTAAGAGTTGAATGATCTAATTTTTATATTAATTAAAATTAGATGTATGTTATACTAAAAGTTAAAGAACAACTTTACAATTTTTAATAATAACACCTTAAAATCTATTGCAATTTTTGGGCGATTTTCACTTTTGACAATATTTTCTCAAGTCTAATAATAATAATTGTTCCAAAATGAATGGCAGTAAAAAGATTATAAAGATTATTCTCTGGTCCCTCGCACTCCATCTCTCTTTGTTTTTTTGAGACAAGATCTTACCCCGTGACCCGGTAGGTCTTGAAATTCCTGCCTCAACCTCCCAAATGAGGATATTACAGACACAAGCCACCACTGAATAGAACAGCTTTATCCAGTCTCACTCGTAATTCTTTCAAATTATTCTCATTTTTCAGATGATAAAACAAAGGTCAAGAGAAGTCACATACTCTATACCAGACAATGCTGGGAATTACCCCCACATATTTTTGCCTCCATAATATATTAATTTCTATTTCTGCTTCCTTTTTGGCAAAAATTAAAGAATAATGACTTTCCTCTACTTAGTGAATCATTTTGTTGATAATGATGTTTATTTAGAAAGTTTTTTCTATCTTTAATTTAAAATAGATTTTTTTCATTCAATATATTCTAGTTGTGCTTTCTCTTTTCCTCAACTTCTCTAAGATCCTCCCCATTTTCCATCCCAACGAAGCACACGTTTTCAATCTCTCCTTAAAAAACAATTATGCATCTAAAGAAAAATAATAAAATAAGATAAAACAACAAGAACAAAAACAACTGGAATAAGGGAAAACAAACAAATAAACAAAACAAAACCAAATAAACCAAATAGCCGAATAAAAAGCATATAGATAAAGGGCTCACATGATTGCAGACAGGAATCCCATAAAAAAACAAAACAGGAAGACCTAATATACATATATTAGGTCCATATATATATGGAATATACATGTATATTCCATATATATATGGAATATACATGTATATTCCATATATATATGGAACTTGGAGGTTAAAATAAAAAAGTCCTACCAAAATATTATGAGACAATAACTCTCCAAAGATATCATTGGTTCATTGGTTTAGTTTTATATTGGCCATCTGCTGCTGGGCATAGGACCTACGCTTCAGAGTAATTTGGATGCATGATGAAATTTTATTGAGGAAAACTAATTTTTCATTTGCAAACGGTCATGACGTGAAGATATCTTCTAGGTGACAGGAGCTTGTTGTCCTCCTCTCAGCAATGAGACCACATCTAGAACAGATCTGAGAAAGCCTTTGCATGCTAGGGCAACAGTGGCACAAAGCTTGTGGTAGTAACAAATCGAGATTTTATTGGATTCAAGATCCATTTTATGGGATGAAACCCATCCCTAAAACTGCTTTGGTGGACAAGGACCTGGAACTTGACAGCCCAGGGACCTAGAAAAAAATAAAATTCTACTCTTCTGCTAAAGGAGCATAGCAAAAAATGACTCCCATCAACATCCTCTGTGCTCATAGATCTGAACATTGCTTAGCCATCATCACAGAAGCTTCCTCTTGCAGTTAGAAAAATCCTTTTTGTAAAGCTTGTGATTTATTTTGTTCTGTACTGAGACATTACAAGGTGATCTATGCCTGTCCTTAGGAGTAAAAGCATTCATTCACCAATAATGTAAGACTATGTGATTCTGAGACCACAGTTCTTTTTATTCTAACATTAGCTACATAGACTGTGAGTAGTAGCAAAAAATATCCATGGGAAATAAAATTCACGTTTTGTCTGACTAATTTACAGAAAGGATGCTTTAAAAATATTTTAGCATTTCTTTCTTTTTTGATTATTTTTGGAAATGATGTCTTTCTAGTATAAGAAAGATATCGACCTCCAGGGAAGAGTTGAGTTAGTGGAAAAGAAGACAAAGAAATAGTAACTTAAATGGTTTATGACAGTATATATTTTATTATTATTATTATTATTATTATTATTATTATTATTATTATTATTGTGACCATTAATGTCTTTGTGTGTGTGTGTGTGTCTGTGAGAGAGAGACAGAGAAAGAGAGAGGAGTCTAAGGTCCTTAGAAAAGGACAAAGGATGGCATAAGATCCTGTGCATATTGAGTTACTGAGCCAACCAGTTGGTAACTGAACTCTAGTGCTCTGTGAGAGAAGAAAAAAACTCTTAGCCACCAAGCCATCTCTTCAGGCTCATAAACAAGAATTTGAACTTGCAGAAATGAAAATACAAATACATTGTTTCAATGGATTATGTATAAAATGAATGTGTAGAATGTGTAATGGCATACAAGTCCTGGTCGCTCTAAGCATACACTCTACTGCTGAGCTAAATTCTGAATTTTTAAATAAAATTTTAATTCCAAAATAGGTTTGAAAAATATATTCAAGTTTTAAAATGTGATTGAAATGAATTTCTTCCATTTTCTTCTATTTTGACTGCTAAAAATATAAGCCTGGTCATAGAAATTAGCACAAAGGAAGTTTCCATAGAATAATGATGGTTAGATTGTCCTCTTCTACCACAAGCTGATTGTGGGATAAAGAAAACAGAGCAGGAGCAAACATATTCTGACATTCATTTTCTTTCTTGTTTGGGGAAATAATCCTATAATAATATGAACTGAGGAAATCATATTATGACATTTAAGGCTATTAAATCCTGTACTGTTACTAAACAAAATATTGAATTATGGATTAAATGGATATTATTAATAGTCTGGACTACTTAGAGCCTGTACCCAGCATCCAGTTTGAGAATAAATGGCACTGTGCCAATATGAAAGTGCCCATAAAAGGAAAGAAAAATTGGTAGGTAAAAAGGAAAGAAAGAAAAGAAGGAAGGAAAAGGAGGGAGGGAGGAAGGGAGGGAGAGAAGGAGGAAGGGAAGTATGGAGTGAGGAAGGAAAGAAAGAATGAAGGGAGGGAGGGAGGGAGGGAGGGAGTAAGGAAGGAAGGAAGGAAGGAAGGAAGAAAATGTCTTTGTGACACATTAGAAAAAAGAAATGACACCAATCATTCTCAGCTTCTTCATGGCATGGAAAGTGCCCCATAATATTGGGGAATTGGGGGTAAGAAAGATAAGTGAAGTGCTTCTTCGACAGTTACAGGCTTTGGTGTGACTGCCACAGACTAAGAACAGATGGGATGTGAGCTTGGAAATATTCCATAGCATTGGCAAAAGCTGACATCTGGCTTGGTTTGCCCAGGGAATAGTACTACTAGGAGTAGATCAAACCAAGACTGAGTCATGAGGAGTTCTGGTAGTACTTCAGCTCATAGGCAGGAGGAACTACATCAGTGGTGTGTAAGAATATTTAAAAAATTGAAGGCTCTGAAGCTGAGTAAACTTTCCAGGGCACACACTATCTTGCGTGGTGACACTTAAACAGCAGCGTTCACATATGCAAAAGTCCCTCATTTTCATGGCCCATCATTGGGATTCTAGTTGGAACATTTACCTATGGAAACGTCACTCATTTTCATGGCTAGCCTCTGGTTTTTAAACTAGGACATACACCTACATAAGTCTCAATCATTTATGGTGCTAGCCTGTGGGACACAGAATAGAATGTCCATCTATGGGAACATCAGCTATTCCTATGTTAATACTGCTGACTAGTACTTTGGTATGCACAAGTAGGTTAAGAGAAATGTGTGAATACTGGTCTGTTGATATACAGTAAAAATTTAATTAACAGCTATACAAATCAGTTGATTTTTGCCAGTACATATTAAAGTTTTTTAAAGTAGCAGAAGATAATGTATACTAATTGTTTGATTACTGAAAATCTTATGGCAAGATGAAACAAAAAGAGCATACGTATTTAATAAAGCATAAAGTGAAACAGAGATTGCCTCCTCTCTGCAGGCCCAAACCCTAACAATCACATGATCTGAGCATGCCACTGCAAGTTATAGTTTCCTCTTGCTCTGTGGCAGCTGTATTGCTTCAAGAAACAGAAAGAGGCATCTCCAGCAACTCCAGAACACCACATCAGATCAGCCACACTCAACACTGTAAGCAGCCTTACTAACAAGATGGGGGAAAGAAAGTGGCAACACAGGAGATCTCAAAGTTGTCTGGGAGTTTCTGATGATCCAGAGCACACTATACAGATTAGTTATATGACTCAAACCCTGTTCCAAGAGTTTGTGTACCTCAGCATTCCTATGGGCACAAAAGGCCTTACTAGTAAGCCTGATGCCCTACTTCACCATGCTAAGGAAGACCATTAATGAGACTCTGGCCTACTGAGCTTAGTTTACATATACTTCATTGCCAAACTCCATATTCTCTTTCATGGTCTAAGTGTGCTGTATATTAGACTGCGAATTGCAGATCTTGGTTCCTACACTGCTTGTTAGATGATATTGCCATCTAACAAGTCTAGTCCTCCTAATGTCTACATGCAGAATGCAAGGATGGGCAGAGTAATTTCTCATTATTCTTCCAGTATCTTGACTTACATTTTGCCCTGTTTGGCAATGGGTATCAAGTAAAAGAATCAAGGAGTAACCATTCTGTAACTGGAGTCCAGTGAATCTACTCACTTATGAGAGCAAGTCAGATGGTCCAGAAACATCAAGGTCCCAACCCCTGAAATGCCTTTAGCAAGCCAAGAGGAAAGAGACTGTAAAGGTTCACATGGTTATTGTGGCACGGCCCTCAATGTCTTCACTCCAGTGAGCACTGTGAAGGTCCTGGTGATTGTTCACTTTGACATGAATGCCAAAACTCCAGAATATTATACTGAGAATATGGCCAGGATTCCTAGTCTTAAGTCTTCTAGATGTAACTGTCGTAATATAACTCTATTACCTTCACATAAAAACTTTGTAGAAGGTTCCCAATGCCCAGGCAACTTCTTCCTATTTCTAAAGTTCTGGTTTATAATTTAAACATATACATATCTTGACTGGATCTGGAATCAACTAAGAGATGAGCTTCTGGGTGGGTCTGTGAAGTCATTTTCAGAAATGTGTATCTGAATGGAAAAAGGTCCATACCAAGGGTGAGCAGCAAAGAAATCAGAGGATAAAACTGCGCTGCCTGCCTGCCATCTGCTTATGTTTCTGGCTGCTGCTGGTGGTGGCAGTGGTCAGGTAGTTTTTCCACTTCCAAATGCTGACTAAAAATAGCACCACTGCAGGAATTTTTAGATCGTCAACACCAATTTGGTATTAAAGCATCCAGCTTTGTAGACTGAACATCTACAGGGAGTTCAGACTCTCCAACATGCAAATGATCATTATTGAAATATGGCACCCCTTTTGTATAAGCTAAGTCAATAAATCCCCTTTATAATATATATTCATTCTATCATTTCTCTTCATCGATAGAACCTTGACTAAAAAAGATCATATACAATTAATTCTATCATGACTAACTGTGAATATTTTTAAAATGGGAACATATTTAATCAAATATCATCCCATAAATTTCAAACTCAGTGAAGGAAAACAATACTCTAAGCAAAGTTATCTTTATAACAGTGTTCTTTAAATGAATGCATTAACTTCTTTGAAAATTTATAAAACTTACACACTGGGAACTTGTTCAATGTATAACCATATTTAATAGCAAAGTTTATTTTCATTATTAAAAAAATAAAATTTTAAGAACTTGCATAAATGCTGCCTAGAATATGCTTCTGTTTTGTGGGACACAGATCTTTTGATTAGCTTATATTATCTGAAAGAGTATTATTACTTCATTGGAATGGATATAATGTATGCTATGGCTTATTACAGTAGAGACACTTGGAACAGCTCACGTAATGTTTCTTCTGCCATAGTTTCAAATGCCACTTGCAATCAGGCAATAAACAGCAAGGCAACTACAGAAGCCTAACACAGCTGCTGCTGTAATCTTCCTTAAGTGCTATTTGGATAACTTCATTCCCTCTCTTAGAAAACTACAGGCCTTTCAACTTCCTTTTGTTCTGTATACGAACTTATAAACATTTATAAAGGGGATTAAAAAATAGAAACCTACCTACAAAGATATGTGAAGGGTACTGTGCTTGCTAATGAAACAGATTCTCATTTTTAACTTTTCATTCAGCAGTTATTATCTAATATAACCCTTTGGGGGTCATGCACAGAATAAATAAGCTGAGAAAAAAACCCAGGGCTTTGAGCATGCTCAGAAAGCACCCTATTTAAGTTAAATTCCCAAACCCAAGTCTTATGTTCTAGCAACACAACTTTATATTTTTACAAAAAAAAAGGAAGAAGAAGAAGAAGAAGAAGAAGAAGAAGAAGAAGAAGAAGAAGAAGAAGTATTGATCCCTCTTCAATACAAGTCTATATTGAAAAATATTTGCTCTGGTCTCATCTGTATTTTCAAAGCTATAACCCTTATTGAAGTGACATTGAAAGCCAACTTACTTTTGCAAACCTTTTACGTGTTTTCTATTATTTAAACTATTTTATACTAACTGAAATTTTATGGTATAGCCACCATAGATATTTCAATATTCATTTTATTTGAAAAGACAAGATATATAACATTATTCATAAGTATTGTCATTAGAATATCAACATGTTCATTTCTGAGCTATAGTAACACATACTTATCAAAACGTTGTAACACTTCTGCTGCACGACAATAGTGAATTGAAACAGATACAGTGAATCCAGATGCAAGGATGCTTATGTGCATTTGTATCAGATTTGTTAGGTACTAAATGTTATTTAGCAGAAGATTGATGAAATGGTCTTTGGCTATTTAAAAATTATAGCTAACATGGTTATATTTTTACTGGCACAGAATATATGCATCACAGTAGACATAGTAAAGAAATCAAAGCTTATTGCAGATGTATATATCATATATATATATATATATATATATATATATATATATATATATATAGAGAGAGAGAGAGAGAGAGAGAGAGAGAATGAGATCACTTGTTCAAAATAGCATTACAAGTACTATTTCAGAGAAGGGGCTTCTTCATTTTTTCAAATACATTTGAGCAGACTTAACTTGTTAAAAATAAGTGGATGTAGGAGTGGGCAGTGGACAAGGAAAAGGCCAATATGGGAGATCAGCAAGTAAAAAGATGAAAAAGGATAAGAAGAGAAAGAAAAGAGAACGAGGAGGGGGAAGTAAAGCAAAAGATTTAACAAAACAAAACAAGCAAAAAAGGAGCTAAGAGTCTGTAGCAGCAATTTCACTGCCCAGCCTATTTTAAATATTAGTGCATCAGTAGGTCTACGATAGGACAGGGAAAAGGGAGGCAAAGCTAAGAGTAAGAGAGAGACGAAGAGGAAGAAAAGAGGGAGCAGAAAATGAAAGTAGACGTTGACCAGTGTGGCTTTAACCAGCCTTAGGCAGAGATGATATGAATATACTAATATTTGGGATATACTGTCTAATCTTTGTTGGCATATTACCATTATCAATCGGCCATGAAATTATTGTATGAGCATCCTGGGAGTATTTGATGATATATAAATTTGATTGGTTAACTATAAGCATTAAGAATTTTGATTTACTGGGTTAATGGGTATTGCGATATCTAACCCCGAGGCTGGCGGCGGGCAGAGGCAACTACTCCGCCAATGATTCCTGGGCCGCCTGGATGGCGGTGGGACTGAGAGGAACATCCAGTATCAGACTCTAGTGTGGGAATATGGCGCTTCGGTAAGCCCCTACTGGGCATCTTTCAAATACCTCCTGCAAAAGGGGTCCAAGACACAAGTCAGGCAGCTCTGCTTACACATCAAAATTATCAAGGACAAACAGTTATAAAATAATTGTTTATTGTAGAAATTAAAAATTAAAAATTAAATATTATCTAGAAGATAAAATAAAAATTATCTAGAAGAATTGGATACATCTAGAATAAAGTAAACTTGCATAGGAATTTATGAAGATTGTTAAAGAGTTAACTTGTTTTGAGACAAAGTCATATTGTAAGGCTTTATCTGGCCTCAAATATGCAATGTAGACTAGGCTGGCCCTGAACTCACAGAGGTACACCTGCCTCTGCCTCCCAAGCACTTTAATTAAAAGGGTACACTACTGTGCCCAGACCTAAAGAAATGACTTTAATAAAAGGCACAAGGGAATGATTGGAGTGATGTTTCTGCATCAGTTGATCATGGGCATGATCAGTTTTGTTTGATGATGGTGCCTTCATGAATAATTGTCTATGTTAAAATGCATTTAAAAAACAATCACAGTAAATGTATGCACTTTATTGCATGTTAGTGCTCAGTAAATGTTTTGAAAGTTATGAAAAATATCTCCCTTTTCTATTTGTTCTCCCAGAAAATTCAATATCTCAGGCTAATCCGAAGTGCTGCACACAACACCAGATGCATCCTTCCTCCCCCTTCTGTTCATAACTCTGTGAACCCCATATGCCATCCCTCCTGGCCTCCATCTCCCCAGTTGTTACTCTGTTCCAGCTACTACATAAGATGGACAACCCTGTTCAACCCAAGGCCACACATGCCAGAAAAACAGATAACCAATCTCAAACCTGTTTCTCTCTGTTCCCCCAGCAGATAGACTACCTCAGACTCATCCCAGCTTCAGTCTCTTTTGCTCCATCCATGCATTCTGTGAATCCCCTCTTGAAGTCTCAGAAATCAGCAACTAGACCTATAATCAACCCAAACACAGATGCCTAGATGCCAGAATATAAACAAAATCAACAACAGCCAGGATAATATGACTCCACTAGAATCCAGTTATCCACCACAACGGGTCCTGAATATTCCAACATAGCTGAAGTTCAAGAAAAAGAGGTTGAAACCAACTATATGAAGAAAAGTTCCTTAAAGAAGAAATTAATAAATCCTTAATGTATTCCAGGAAAGCACAAACAAACAATTGGGGAAAATTAATAAATCCCTTAAAGAAAGCCAGGGAAACACAAACAATTGAATGAAAGGGGAAAAACATCCCTTGAAGAAAACCAACAAAAAGTAAGAAACAGTTAAAGAAAATTAATAAAACTGTTTAAGACCTGAAAATCAAAATAGAACTAATGAAGAAAACAAAAACTCAGGAATGCTAGAAATGAAAAGTTAGTAACTCAAACAAGGACTACATAGGCAAGCTTCACCAACAGACTACAAAAGTTATAAGAGAATCTCAGCCATTGATGATATAATAGAAGAATTGGATACAACAGTCACAGAAACTGTTAAATCTAAAAATCTCCTGTCACAGAATATTGAATAAATGTGGGACACTATGAAAAGACCAAACCTAAAAACACTACACATAGAGGAAGGAGATGAATTACCACTTAAAGGTCCAGAAAATATTTTCAACAAAATCATAGAAGACAAATTTTCTAACCTACAGAACAAAATGCCTAGAAAGTTACAAGAGACCTAAAGCACACCAAAACAGAAAGTTTTCTCATCTCAGAATAACCAAAACACTAAACATAAAGAACAAAGAATGATTACTAAAAGCTGCAAAGGTAAAAGACCAAGTAACATAAAAAGGCAGAACTATTAAAATTATACCTGGTTTCTCAATAGAGAAAATAAAATGAAGAATAGCCTTGACAGAAATACTTCAGATTCTAACAGACCACAGATCCCAACCCACACTGCTATACCCAGCAAACTTACAATCACCATAGATGGAGAAAATAAGACACTCCATGAAAAAGTCAAATTTAAACAGTGTTTACCTACAGAAAGTGCTAGGAGAAATACTTCAATCTAAGGAAATTAACTACACCTTGAAAATATATGAAATAAATAATCTCACACAAGCAATTAGGGATAAAAGGGACATACTTAAACACACTAAAGACAGTGTACAGAGAGCCTATAGTAACATCAAATAAAGTGGAAAAAAATTCACTAACGCAAAGCTATTCCACTAGGATCAGGAACAAGACAAAGTTGTCCGCCCTCTCCATAGATATGGGGTTATTATTCCACATAGTACTTGAGGTTCTAGCTAGAGCAATAAGACAACTGAAGAAGATCAAGGGGATATAAATTGGAAAGGAAGAAGTAAAAGTTTTCTTATTTTCAGATGATATGATAGTATACATAAGTGACCCAAAAATTCCAAGAAACTCCTATAGTTGATAAACATTTTCAGCAAAGTGGCTGGATAGAAGATTAATCCAAGAAAAAGACTGACAAAGTTATCAGAATATGGAAAGATGTCCCACGTCATGTTCATATCTTTGGTAGGAATAACAATAAAAATGGCCATCCTCCAAAAAGCAATTTACAGATTCAACCCAATACTCACCAAAATTCCAACACAATTCTTTATAGATCTTGAAAGGACATTCCTCAACTTCGTATAGAAAAAAATCTAAAACAGCCCTGAACAATAAGAGAAGTGCTGGAGGTGGAGGTATTTCAATCTCTGATTTCACATTGTACTGTGGTGTTTTACAAAAAAAAAAAAAAACCCTGCATGGCATTGGCATAAAAATCGATATGTTGATGGGTAAGATCAGATGGACACTTAAGTTTTATTAAGGAAGCCAGAAATACACTTTGGATAAAAAGACAGTATCTTCAACAAATGGTGCTGGTCAACCTGGGTGTCTACAAGTAAAAGAATGCAAATTGATCCATCTCTCTCACCATGCACAAAACTCAAGATCAGGTGGATTAAAGACTTCAACATACAACCAAATACACTGAACCTGATAGAAGAAAAAGTAGGGATTAGTCATGAATGCATTGGCATAGGAGATTACTTTCTGAACTGAACACTATTATTACAGACACTAAGATCAATAAGTAATAAATGGAAATTCATGAAACAAAATCTGTAAGGCAAAGGACGCCATCAATCAGAAAAGCAGTAGTCTTCAAAATAGGAAAAGATTTTCACCAACTCCACATTCAATAAATGACTAATACCCAAAATATATAAAGAACTCAAGAAACTAGATATCAAAAAAGCAAATAATAAAATTTTAAAAATGGGATACCGATCTAAACAGAGAATTGTCAAAAGAGAAATCTCAATTAGCTGAAAAGCACTTGAAATGTTCAACATCCATAGCCATCAGGGAAATGCAAACTAAAACTTCTCTAAGATTCCATCTTATATTTGTCAGAATGACTAAGATCAATAACACAAGTGACAACTCATGCTGTCATGATGTGGAGCAAGGAGAACTCTCCTCCACTGATGGTGAGTGTACAAACTAGTACAGCCTCTATGGAAATCAATATGGTGGTTTCTCAGAAAATCAATCTATCTCAAGGTCCAGCTACATTACTCATGGGCATATACCCAAAAGCACACTCCACTCTACCACAAGGCCATTTTCTCTATCCTGTGCACTGTATCTTTATTCATAATAGCCAGAAACTGGAAAAGAACTCACATGTCCCTCAACTGAAAAATGGATAAATAAAATATGGTACATTTATATAACAGGGTTTTATTCTGTTTTTTAAAAAATGCCTTCAGGAAATTTGCAGGCAAATGAATGAACTAGAAAAAGTCATCCCTGCATGAAGTAACCTAGTCCCAGAAAGAAAAATTAGGTATACGTTGACTTATAAGTGACTATTAGCCATTAAGTAAATAATAACCAAGCTAGAATTTATTGATACAGAGAGGTAAGTAAAGAGTAGGGGTCAAAGGAGATGCTTGGCTCTCCCAGGGAAGTTGAAATAGAATATATTTTGTCTGGAGGCTTTGGTCAGGTGAGGATTGTATCAGGGGGGTTCAGGTGGGAGGGGTAGAGGTAGGGGAGTGGGAGTGGGAGTAGAGAAGATAAAATGGAGGTAGAGAATGCAGAGAGATGTTTGAAATGAGGGGCTGGGGGTGTGGAAATCTAGTGCAATGGAAACATCCTGAATTCTATGAGGGTGAGCCTAGTGATGACTCCTAATAGTGGAAGATAATAGGGTCTTAGCTGGTCGGCCATCTTTTACAGTCAGGCAAGGCTGCCAGTGTTAGGACTATATTGCATTTGGTTGAGTTGTTGGCCAAGGAGTCCCATTAAGATCCCCCAATCAATCCAAGCTGATGCTGGGACAAAGGGTTGCTCTCCACAAACTGATAACTGAGACCCCATTGCAGCATAACATCCACACAGCTCCTTGAACGTACAAAGGCTGAGCTGATGCCTGCTTGGAGCCTTTTCCCCAAATTCTAGTGGTGAAAGTGCTCGCAGGCTACCACAAGAAAAACATGGACACCAACCTAACCACAGAACACTCAGCCTACAGTCTATCCTGCCTAGATGTGCTGGGAAATAGAGATGCAGCACCTGTAGGAGTGGACAACCAGGATCCAGTTTACCTAGAGGCCTGCTCACTGTTTGAATGGTCAGAAACCAGAAGACTGGATAGCCCAGATACCCATGGTAGAAGAAACAAATAAAAGTACAATATTTTTAATCATTTAAATGATTCTTAATGATATTCTGTTATCCTCATAGACTAGTGCCTTTTCCAGTAGTCATCATCAGAAAGACTTTCTCTGGCAACAGGTGAGATTAAGTACAGAAGAGACCTACAGCCAGACATTATACAGAGTCTAAACTGGAGGCCTCCATTGGGTCCCTCTCATCATGGCTCAGGGAACCCTGGAGAAGGTGAAATGACTGTAGGAGTAAGAAGAGATGAAGAACACGAGGAAAACATGGCCCACTAAGTTAACTAAACAAGGCTTTTATGGCCTCACAGAGACTGCAATACAAAGTATGTGGTCTACATGGGTCGGTATCAGATTCTCTGCATATAGGTTGTGGTTGTCAGCTTGGTGTTTTATGAGATTCCCATCAGTAGTAACATGTGTATGTCTGATTCTTTCGCTTGAACTTGAGACTGTTTAGCTCCTGTTGGGTTTCCTTGTCTTATTGTATCTTGTATTGTCCTGTTTGGCTGTTGTCTCTTGAAGGCTTGCTCTTTCCTGAAGGGATATTGAGGTGAAATATATCTGTGGAAGCAGAGAAGTAAGAGGGAGCTGGAAGACGTGGACAGAGTGGAAATTGTGGTTGCCATATATTTATGAAAGAGTAATTTATTAAAATTGAAAATATTTTTTTAAAAAGTATTTCCTCTTACCTATGCTGTTAGGTATTGTACAAACTCATGTGCTTGGTATAGATTAAATAATGTGAATCAAATCTACAGGACTACCAAAACTGAATGTTATAACCTGTGCACCATATAAATAGGAAAACATATTCCTTGAAAAGTTATAGTAAGAAGCTTCAGTAGTCTGTGAATTACGCTATTAAGGGTCCATATAGCTTGAATTAAATACTGAGTGCCTCACTATCCTCAGGATCACAGTGGGATGAGTTCTCTTTGGATGACCTTATTCCAAACATGTTTCTTATCCATGTTGATCCTGGGATCCGTGTGGGGTTGGTGCAATCACTAGAAAACAAGACTTGACAAAGAAAAACAATATTAAGCAAAACCTGGCTTAGTTAACTAAAAATGCGGATTCTGAGATGAATGGAAACTTTTCCTCAAGTGTGATGGTGCTCGAACCATCACTTTGGTTAGAATCTTTCAAACATGCCAAACTCTGTGAGAAACTGCATGAATGCAGAGAAAAAGCGGTGAAGGAAACAATGATAGAGATACCTCCTCCGAAAGGTTGTTCACAATAGTGTCTATTGTTTCTTGAGCAGAGGACAGAAAAAAAGGTAAAAAGAAAAGGAAACTGAAATAATGCAGGGACCAGTTGAAAACAAAAACAAAAGAAAACTCTGAAGTTCAGGAGTGAAGCTTACCCTGATAGTAGCAAAAATTATCAGAAAGCGATATGAACATTCAGAGTCACACATTATTTTGTTGCTGTCTGGTTTTTTTATTTGTTTCAGTTTCTGAGACAGTCCCATTATGTAATCTAGCTTGACTTTTGACTCATTATCCTCCTGTTTCAGCTTCCTGGGTACTGCAGATTGCAGGATATGACACCATGCCTTGTATACTACCTATTTTGAAGAAGCCAGTCTTACAGGAGTAAAGCTGTACATTACGTACCTGATATCATTGTGGAGGAAAATTAATGCTACAATCAAAAACTGTGGCTAGAAGGGCTAGAAGATCCTCATCTACTTTCTTCTATTCTTTCTGTCAAAATTTCTCCATCAACTATGATTCATATATTGTTCGCTTCCCCAAAGCATATCCTGAGATTTCATCTCAATTTTGAGATATTAAGAAGGTGGAAATTGGGTTGGAGACATGGCTCAGCTATTAAGAACACTGGCTGCTCTTCCAGAGGTCCTTAGTTCAATTCCCAGCAACCACATGGGGGCTCACAACCAGCTATAGAGGGATCTCATGACCTCGTCTGGCATGTACATGCAGCAGAACACTCATACATCCAATAAATAAAATATTTTTTTTAAAAAGAAGGTGGAAATTTAGTTACATTGTTTATAGATGATTCTTTGGGAGAGGTAATTAGGATTAGATAAACTTATTAGGGTGGGATTACTATGATTCATATTTTTATAAGAGGAGGGAGA
Source organism: Rhabdomys pumilio (assembly GCA_030674055.1). Classification (NCBI taxonomy): domain Eukaryota; kingdom Metazoa; phylum Chordata; class Mammalia; order Rodentia; family Muridae; genus Rhabdomys; species Rhabdomys pumilio. Next base: position 18,246,436 of record JANHMN010000010.1, read on the forward strand.
GAGACCAAAGGAGAGACAGGTGACAGACATCAGACATGTATCCATTTATTCCCTCTCTCTCTCTCTCTCTCTCTCTCTCTCTCTCTCTCTCTCTCTCTCTGGATATCTTTCTGTGACTCCGAGTCTCCTTTTCCTCCCCCTCTCCCTCTTCCTCTCCCCTCCCCCCTTCTCTTAATATGTGATATCATTCAAGACCTCAGCACAAAAAGAGCAAACAGCAGATTCAGGCTCTCAACTTTGAAATTGCAAAATCATAAGCAAAATAAATCTTCTTTAAAGCATGCCTTAACTGTGGTATTATATAAATATGGACTAATACCATCCCATTCCCTCTCACTGTGTCAGTCTGCTTCCTCCTCATCAATTCTATCCAAAGACTTTGTACATTATTTCTTCTGATCTAGGCTTTGAGAGTGCCCATGATAGAGAATAATGGAAGAACATATAACAAAACTTGCAAAGGTTTCCATCTAGACTATCTAACTGGAATGTATGTATGCCAGATACAATATGTTCAAAATAATGGGCCATTTATTTAAGATAGGAGCATATCAAGAAGCTTCTAAAAATGGGGAAAAAAAACTAAACGCATTTAAATTTTTTTAACTAAGGAAGAAAATTGTGTAACTCAAGAAAGAAAACTGAATCTCAAGGTCTAGTCAATGTGACTCCGTGTACCAGTGAAGAAGGCAAAGCTATGATGAACTCACAAACTCTGAACACAGACTAATCCTACTCTAGGACCGAAAAGCAAATGAGGAAAAAGGAGCCATCAGAAATGCTATGGATTGGGTGTTATCCTTAATTTTTCAGTCCAAACTCCACAGCATAAGTTCTGCTGAAGGAGAAAAGGCAGAAATAGATTCATGAGCTCACTCACTTTGCAACCATTGAGCCTCCCAGAAAACACAAGCAAAATTACAGATCATTATCATCTTTGAGACACTAAAGTAGTGATAAATGTTAGAACAAGGAGTAAACAAAAGCCATTTTTGATTAATAAGCAGTTGTCCTTGGGGGTTCAAGGGTTTAACATGGAGAGTGCTACACCAGTTACCGGATTCACACAGCACGGCTTGACTCTGTGGGGGCTTCTAAGTTATGTGCAGCACTACTCATGTAATAAACCATGTAAACATGACAGCATTCTATTCATTCTATTCAGTTGACCTAATACAAGGAACCATGTTCAAAACAAAAAAAATTCACTCTTTTTTTTTTAAATCAATACCTAAATCATGGATGTGTGTGTGTGTGTGTGTGTGTGTGTGTGTGTGTGTGTGTGTGTTTGAAATAACATACCTTAAATATGAACGAATTTAAATTTTAATCATTTTATAATTACCTTCCAAACTTTTAACCAATAGACACTTTAAATATCAAATTATTTAGGAGCAAGTATATGGAACACAAACTTCAAAAAAATTATGTATCTTATAATTTTACTTCATTAAAATTTTAAAGTTTTTCATTAAACTTCTTTGCCTGGATAGTATATGATGGTATTTGTATAGTCGGCATATGATGTGGTGTATATGAAAGTGTACATGCATGTTCATGTGTGTAAGTGCAAAGATGACATCAGAGGGGTGTCACCCCTTGCTTTCAACCTTCTTTGAGGTAAGGTCTCATGCTTGCAAATAGCTATGCCAAACTAGCTGTCCCACAAGCTTCTGGGGATCCTCCTATCTTTGTCTTCCATGAAAGCACTGGGATTACAGATGGATGCTACCACATCCAACACAATGTGTGTTCTTACAATGCAAACCCAGGTCCTCCATTTGTGTGGACAATTCTTTATTCAATAAGCCATCTGTTTAACCCTATACTTGACATTTTAAAAGATTAACATTTCAGTTGATAAAGTCATCTTAGGAAAGTCAAGTAGTGTAGAAATAAAATTTAAAGACATCTATGTTGTTCTACTGTATTCGTGTTGAGTGAATGAGGCTGTCCTCAAATGAATGTTCAGCAACTCAGGGTAGCCTGTGTGTGTAATGAAGTGATTCAATAACAATAATTGCTCAAGTTACAATATGTTCTAATTTATTGTATATTCAAGCAATTACTTTTCAGAGCATTTTATTTTTCAGGAGCTTCTGATTCATTCTTGTCAATTGTCAACAGAATCCTATTCCTTCACATTATTTCTAAGGACATCCAGAGTTTTTCAGTCATATGATTTAGTGTAATCTGTCTTTTAGAAAAATCTTTTTTTCATATCACTGACTTCTATTCCAGTTTGGACTCACTGTTTGTAGACTAAATGCATAGTTGCCAAAATACAATATTTCTTCTTTGCATTTTTGAGATAGGCCAATTGTTTCTTCCACATTTTGTTTTTCATTCAGGTTTTTAATCTCTAATGTCACACTTCTAGAAGCACTTAAAATCAAAGGTCTGTGTAGCATTAGCATTCTAAGGCATCACCTGCTGTAAATATCTGTTTTGCCACCTGACTAGGAGTTTGGCTTTACTCCTTTGCCATATGCTCAGCGAAGAGCAAAAATATGTGAGTTCTGAAAAATCATTCATCTGCTGTAACTTGTGTGTTATCTTGGAATCACTTGAAAGAATCTATATCCAAAAGAGAAGGGTAAGTTTGACCTCAATTGTCTATCACCTGTAACTGTGCTACTTGTAATATGCAGAAAATTTTTTTAGGTGTAATTAACATTAAAGGTCTTCAAATAAAGAAAGCAGGACCTTATTCAAGTGAGTAGAACATAATGATTTGAGCTCTAAAATGCACGAGACTCTCTGTCACTTAACATGGGACAGGTGTAAAAGGAGAAGACAGTGTGAAAATCATTAAATGTATTTTTGCAGTCTTGAGACTGAGAGAGAAATATGATGACAAATGTAGATGGCCAGGATGAGTGAGTCAGTCATCAGCTAGAAAAGAAATGCTACTTCAGTGCTACAAACACAAGGGACAAAGTTTCTTAAAGTATAGACAAGCATATACATACCTAAACACACACACACACACACACACACACACACACACACACACACACACAC
>JANHMN010000010.1:18249469-18301514 GCA_030674055.1 Rhabdomys pumilio
CACACACACACACACACACACACACACACACACACACACACACACACTATTTATTTACTGCTTTGTCCTTCAGGGGAAAGGCTTACAGGAAGAGGCACTGTGTGTCCTTACAGCAGAGACTGACATCTTGCTCAACATGTCCTATTTGCTTTCCCATCAAAGGCCTCTAGGCCTGAGAACTTAGCACTTGAAGGTAGGAGAGAGATCATGACCATTCAAGTCAGGATTTCTAATACTAGGTTTAGTTTTTACCATAAGTCAAGATACAATCTAGTAGGCTACCCATCTGCTTTATTTTTGGAGTTTCTTAGGGTAGGTAAATAATTAGCCACTATCAATGACCCTTGTAGATTAGAAAGGCAATCTCAGTGCTGCCCAGCCTTCCTTTCTCACCGGGCTAATAAAGGAAACCAATCATAAGTATTTTTGAATATGTAGGTAATCCTTTCATTAACCTCAATATCTGAGTGGAAGGAAAGCCTGTGGCTTCTCATGCAACATATTAGGAAATGAGAATATAGACTGTACATGACACACTCACCTCAACCTTCCAATCTTCATCACTTTAAATTTCTTCTTCTATATCCCAAAACTGAGTCCTACTTAATCAGCCTATCAAGTCAGCTATTAGAGATGGCTCTACAAGGTTCCACACTACATTTCAAATCTCTTCTAAACTGTGAAATTATGTTGAATCTCTCTAATATATTCCATTCTTTGTCTTAATGCAGGCAAATCCATTCGTAATTATCTATTCCCTAAAATCTGCTGACATGCTTACAAAGTCTTGTGATTGTTTTGATCCCTGAGCTATTTCGTTCTAGCTCATAAAGTGCCAGTGACTTTGGCACTGGATGATATTTGGCAATTTTTGGAGATTTGTTTTAATTTTACAATGGTGGTGTCATTTCTGGTTTCAAGTAGAATTGCTAAGAATACCACAATTTATAATACAGAGCAGGGACCAAGTTTTGAACACATGGACCTCTATGAGAAATTTAATAGCTGTTACCTTATTTAATCATCAAAGAAGCTTAACTGTGGTGTCTCTGCAGACCATGTGGTGTCACCTTTCAGTTCTCATTGACAGTAAGCTTAGCACCATATTTCGAGGAATGACTAAGCCAGATCATACTCTGTTTTCAGTGACTTAGAATTTTAAATCAAATGTGTAAAATCCATCAGTAAAATTAAATGATTTATAGATCAGCATGCTTTTCTCCTAATTTCGTGTTGACGAAGAAAGAGCTCATAAATTAACTTTTATTCAGAAAGACTATTACTAGAGCAAGAGGAAACCGGAGAAAGAACGTGAGGCAGTGGAACTAAATCAGGAAAGACAGGACATGAGGCAGTCGTAACTGGGATGTAAACTCCCTTTTTCAGAGTACTCATGCTCTTCAATCCAAATGAGTGAGAAGAAATTTTAGTTAAAGATCATATTTTATTTTCAGCTAAATTTATTACTCTCAAAATATTTCTTGCTTCAAAAAGTTTTGGATACATTTTTGGAATACAAACACACAAAAAAGTGGTACTAATGGAAAAATCTTAGGATGACACATCATGGAGGTAGGAGAGGGGAGTCATACTTTACACTTAATAGTTTAGTCTTTGAGGTTTTACTTTTCAATGAAGATGTGTGCATCACATGCTTATGATAAAAATAATCAAAGTAAATATATACCAAATATATGCAAAACATTTTCAAAGAGACGTATCTTCTAAGTTATAAGGTAGGTAATTATGTAAATATAAGAGTGCCAGGAGAAATAGCCAAGATAAAATACATTATGCATCGAGATTCTTAGGTTTTAATTTAAAAACAAAAACAAGCTGGGCGGTGGTGGCTCACACCTTTAATCCCAGCACTTGGGAGGCAGAGGCAGGCAGATTTCTGAGTTCAAGGCCAGCCTGGGCTACCGAGTGAGTTCCAGGACAGCCAGGGCTACACAGAGAAACTCTGTCTCGAAAAAAACAAAAAACAAAACAAACAAACAAAAAAAGAAACAAGCTACTTGAACCTGAACTTTTAATTTATTGGAAGAATTACATTCATATTTCTATACAGAAGTATCTGGTAGCTAATGAGAAACATCAAATATTTATTAATAAATTAATAACATTCCAGCCCTTTTGTCAACACTAGCCATGAGTATCTGCATAGGGTCTAGTTCAAGAATAAGAACAGCTCAGTTTCTAGCCATAGTATCTTCTAAGCCCCTAGAGTATACGTGAATTACCCCTCAGTAGTACTAGAAGAGAGAGGGATCAATGGCAAAACCTATACTAATAAGTAGGAAAATACATTCTTAGGTTCGGTTGCTTTTTGTTTGAAGATCATATTTTGTCTTAAACTGTTATTTTGAAAATATTATCATGAATAAAAAGTCTTATTTTAAAAAGAAATTTTATTTTGATGCCATTTATAGGAAATGACCTGACACTTTGCCAGTATAATTTCACTGGCCTCCTCTGAGAAATCTACATTCCACCCAAAGCATCTGTAGGCTACAGAATATTATCAGACAACTAATACATCCCAATCAGACTGAATTTATTTATAGACAACGTTCTTTTTGCAATGTTAGATGCCTCATTAACTTGATTCAGCTTGTGCATAGCAAAAATATTCCCTCCCTCTTCAGATTTTTTGATAGAGTGAATTATAATTTCTTGTCTCACTCATTATAAACCTTCGGTTTGAAGGACATTTAAGAAGTGTGTAGTGCCACTTACATGGATCTTGGATTACTTTTCTGTATTAATTACATGCTTTATTTGTTTTGCATTGGGGGGGGGGTTGGGTGGAATGAAATAGTGACCATTGTTGCATTTTACTTTGCATGAAAAATAAGTTTAATTTTGCCATAACCTCCATAATTAGGAAAAATGAACAGTGACTCTGTATTTGTGTAGATGCCAGAATTGTAAAGTTAGTGGTGTGTATGGGATAGCAAGCCTCTCTGGAGCCTTAATAATTCTGCTTACTTTTAAAATGTGTGCCATTTCAAGCGACGCTGTGGAGATGCTGTGAAAAATTAGGTCACAGAACTCCTGTATAGGAGCCACATCTTCACATTTTTTAATCTCCTTTCAAACATCGCTCTGTAAACTTTGGGCTGCGTGCTCTTTTCATCTGGTTTCCACACTTACAAGTGTAAGTGGAGACATGATTTTCTTTCCAAACCTTCCATTACAACCATTTAAAGTATCTCTGCTTAGAATGTTGTCATCAAGGACTATGTCATTAACTGGAAAGAATCTCCCCTTATAGATAAGAAGTCCTGAATTTACATTATTTGATAAAAATAATTCTTTGAGTAAACTGGGAATTCGTATAGAAAGGCGTGACCAAAGTTCAGTGCCTGTTTTTTTTTTTTTTCTCTTATAAAGGAGAAAGAGTAAATTGCTGGAGGTAGTTAAATTAATATGAAGCCCCGTAGCTTATAAAATGTCTGCATATGTGCCACATGTTGAGTATGGGTAACATCCACGTGGCTGACTTGGCTAGTGAGCTCACTTCCAGAATATGTATGTGAAAATTTCCCTGGGAACTATCTCTTTTTTTGGTCCTGGAGAAGCTTCAGGTTTACCTGATGATCAGGCTTTGAGGCTTTCAAGGCCATATGGCATATCCAAGTAAATCACCATCCTCTGTTCTAATCACAGCTAAAGTCAGCTGTGGGAGGCTGTCTCTTTTGAATGGTTTATAATCAGCTTGAGACATAAAACTGACTCACTCTGGAAGTGTGGGGGCTGTTCTTTCACTTTCTCAGTGCGTGAATGCCACTATCAAGCAGGAATAAATGCGCTGACCCCACTACCACTTTTCCTTCCCTGCTTGTTAACTTCTCATGGTATGTGGGCTCAGACTATATGTTTGCGCAGCTCCAAGTCATCTCTCCCACTATTTTGCACTAAGCACCCTGCTTTGTTGTGCTGCTGTAATGGGCCTTACATCCCCAGGATGTTTTATTTCAACTATATTTTGCTATGAAAATAGACAGATTAAATATTAATAGATATAAAACTTAATCTCAGTGAAACAAATCCGTGCAATGTCATCTCTCAGGAGACTGCTTGTGAGCTCATTTCGTGTTGCTAAAGGGAGTGTAAACTTGTCCTGTAAAGTACTATTATTAGGGAGTCACTCTGAAATTACAGACCTTCTTCTCGAACCTTCTAAACTTTAAGCTGTACTGTTTTCTTTGTTTCTTTTAGGAATGTTTTGCTCTTCTAAATAACGGGCGCACACCTTCCAGAATTTTATACTTGAGTTGGTGTTCCTTTGGGTTTTGAAAAAAAAATCTTAAAAAAATCTGTTCTGCTTAAGTTGCTCTTGTCTTGTGCTTCAGATAATCTTCTTGAGCAATTTCATAAAGTTAAAACCCTTACATGATAATAAAAATTTGGAAGTTGCACCATCAGGCAATTACATTGACTTTTGCCTATGAACATGCTGATACCACAGAGCAGGATTAGTATCTAGAGGGATGCATTTAAAAGTTCTTTCGAAAAATTTTACTCATTATGGACACAGGCTTACGTGAGCTTTCTGAAGCCTCACTCTTAACAAAATATAGTTCCCCAGAGCATAGGCCCTGTATAAATGCAGACAGGCCTATAATAGTTTCCTACTAATAGACTGCCTGCTGGTTCAGACTCTTCTAGAGCAAGAGAAGATTTCTGTAGTGACAATTCATGAATCTTGGTTTCTGATACAACTCACAGACCATATGAAACTCAAGAAAAAGGAAGACCAAAGTGTGGATGCTTCAGTCCTACTTAGAATAGGAAACAAAATAGTCATGGGAGGTAGAGGGAGGGAGGAACTTGAGAGGGAGAGAGGAGGGGGAGGGAAAGGGGGGCAGGATTAGGTGTTGGAGGAAACGGGAAGAAGTACAGAGGGTCAGAAAATTGAACAGAGGTATGTAGCAGCGGTGGATAGGGAACCTGGGTAGCCACTAGAAAGTCCCAGATGCCAGGGAAGCTAGAGGTTCCCAGGACCCAACAGGGATGACATTAGCCGAAATACTCAACAAAGGGGAAAGAGAACCTGTAGAGACCATATCCAATGGATAGGCATAGGTATTTGAGGGATGGGACGACCACTCACCCATCTCAAAATATTAACCTAGAATTGTCCCTGTCTAAAGAAAATACAGGGACAAAAAGTGGAGCAGAGACTGAAGGAAAGGCCATCCAGAGACTGCCCGCCTGGCGATCTATCCCAGGTGCAGACACCAAATCCAGTCACTACTACTGATGCCAAGAAGTGCTTGCTGACAGGAGTCTGATACTACTGTCTCCTGAGAGGCTCTGCCAGAGTCTTATCTATAAGATAAGGATGCTTGCAGCCAAACATTGGACTGAGCGTGGGGAACTCAATGAAGGAGTTAGAGGAAGGACTGAAGGAGCTGAAGGGGTTTTCAACCACATAGGAAGAACCAACCAAATCCCTCAAAGCTCCCGGGGACTAAGCCACCAACCAAAGAGTATATATGGAGGGACTCATGAGTCCAGCTGCATATGTAGCAGAGGATGCCTTTATCTGGCATCAATGGAAGAAGAGGCCCTTGATTCTGTGAGGCTTGATGCCCCAATGTAGGGGAATACAAGGGCAATAGGGCAGAAGTAGGCAGGTGAGTGGGGGAGCACCCCCGTGGAGGCAGGGGGCGGGATGGGAGATTTTCAGGGAGGAAACCTGGAAGGGTGATAATATTTGAAATGGAAATAAACAAAATAACCAACAAAATTTTTAAAAAGAAAAACAAAAAACTGAGAGTAATATTATATGTTTTCGTTTTAATCCCAAGTGTGAGGACAAGGAGCTGTTTCTAAGCAGCTGACAGTGATTTGCTTCATGCTTTAACAGAGGCATAGTTTTGTCAGCTTCCTATAACTTCTATGATTGTGTGATATTTGGAATTCTGGGAATGTTTCAGAGGGTATATAAATGCTAAAGCCCTGTGAGGAAGCATGGGTGGTTGTTGGGGATTGGGTGGTGGATGAGGGAGGGGTTCCAATGTTTTAGTAGTCATACTCAAAGAAAAAACAGGGAAAAATTAGATTCAGCTCTCTCTTTCTCTCTCTCTCTCTCTCTTATCCTTCTTTCTAGTGATATGAGATGAAACTGGGAGGATAAAGGGTGGGGAAAATTGAAGAACCCACAAAATAATAAAAGACCAACTGCAGATGTCTCTCAGCTCCAAGGTCTCCTTGTTGTTGGTGTGGCTCCATGCATGATTCTTACCTGGCATAGCTTCATTACCTTGTCTGGAAAAGTGCCCTCTGTAGTGTCTTGGTTTCTGAGCAATCACTGAATTCTGACACTTCTGTTTCCCGTCAAGCACTGTCACTTACACTCACCCCATTTTTGACAATGTGCTCAGACTGGCTGTAGAAATGATTATGGGCCTCCATTTGGAATCTCTGAGCCCATCATTTGAATCTCATACCACTGATCTACATGGTGGATTTGAGGTATGTATCCCAGTGAGCTCCAGATTGCACTTTCCACTGCAGTACTAACATGGCTTCAAAAGTCAAGATTTTGCACACCTCTCCTTGAAAATAATTGAATCTCAACGAGAAGGGGGAAACCTCAGAATTTCAATTTGGGCAAAAGCAAAAGTTAGAATATATAGCTTCCAAATAGATTAAATATCAATAAACTTGACAAAGCAAAACTAAAAGCAATAGAGAATTTCAATAAAGAAAGAAAGACAGAGCCTTGGAAACAGTGACTCTAACAATGTTCTAGTGTGCGTGACATCTCCCAAACAGAAGAGATATGTAAAATTTGAGGTCCATAATTCTAATTTTACTGTCAGTACCAAAACTGAGGTAAGCTCACTCTGAGTGAATGAGCGGAATGGGCAACAACATACGGAATGTAACATAATCCACTCAAGTTCTACAATCGCCTTTCAGTGGCACTTAAACAAAGAGTTGTATTGTAAAGACCAACAAGCCTACAGTTACTTGTGTGATTTTGTCTGTCATAAAAATCTCTTGAACTAGACCTCCAAATAGGAAGCTATTCATTTTTGGCTATTATAAAATAAATAATTTAGAAACTGAATACTAAAATGTAGACACTTAAAGAGAAAGATGATTTTAAAAATTTATTATTGCAGTGAAAATAAAATAATGAAAATTTCAGCAAGAATTCTTTAAATGGTAAGCTAGTTATTGGCTGTGCGCACCTCTAATCTCGACATGTGAGAGGCTGAGGTTGGTGCATCTCTGAGTTCAAGGCCAGCCTGGTCTACAGAGCAAGTTACAGTCAATGCTACACAGAGACACCATGTTTTGAAAAACAACAACAACAAAAAGAATTTTAAAAAAATCTTTAAATGGTGAAGTAGTTCCTTCTCAGGAAAAAGGAAAAAAAAAAAAACAGACCTCAAAGAATAGGTGGCAAACCAGCAGATGCAAATGAAATGAGTTGTGTTCTGTTGAGATTTGGGAAAGTACTCGAAGAAAAAAAAATGATTATCATAGAAGTCAGGCAAACTAATGGGTGTTTGATTATGTCGTGATGGAGGCTGGATTAAGACTTGTCCACTCATAAAAGCCAAGAAGAACAATATAAAGTATTTTCATATATATTATAATGATTTTTATGTCACTAAGAGAGGAGGAATAAATAGGTGAGTTGCTATTTAAGCTGAATTTCTGTTTGGAAAAGCACTAGGCCTATTTGGATGGGAGCTGAACAAAATACGACTCAACACTTCAAAACAGAGACAAAAGCAGTCTCAAAATGTCTATGGTGCAGTGTGAGGTTTTCTTGTTACTGCAGTAGAGACTTGTATCTCAGACCAGTCTTGAACTTAAAATGTAACCAAAATGAACTTGAAACTTTGTATCCTCATGTCTCCACTTCCTGGGAAATAGAATTACAGGTATACGCCATCACACCCAGTTTTCTGCAGGTTAGGCAAGTTCTATACCAACTCAGCTACATGTGACTGACATCTTGTAAAGAAGACCAAAGAAAAGCAGTCTACATACCCATAAATATTCATACTTATCTCTAAGCTGATTGTTGGCATTATGTCATGCTGTAGAATATGCAGTCTAAATAAAAAAATAACCTGTATACTAAGCACTATACTGTATTTACTCAGGACTTTAAGAAGTCCAGAATTCAAAAAGCCAGAGAGCAGGTTCCTCACTGCACTCTGTATGGTGCATGGAAACAGCCCATGGACATACCCAGGACTGAAATGAAGACATTCTACATAAACCCGAATATCAAGCAATGCCATTAGTAGGCAAAACTGAATTACAAGTAACTTAACCATTTGTGTGAACATTTCCAACACATTTTCAAGGAAGGAGAAAAATTTCAACTCTAGGCAGCATAAAATTTATAGTGCCCAGTCTTCAATAAAATATTAAATTTTCCAGGAACAAACATGTCGGTTCAAACAGACTACCAATGACAACAGTAAGAAAATTAAGACATCTTAAAAGTCTAAAATTCTTTTTTAAAAGCTATAACAATGATCAAGACCTTAAAATGTAACATAACAATGATGATTAAAAATGTAAAAGAAAAGTAGGTAACACAGAGAGAACTTATTAAATAGGAAAGGATGAATTAAATGAAATTAGTACTATGCTAGACCAGGTAGAAAGATAACAATAAAACAGAAGACAAACTACTCAAACATCAGATTAGAAACAAAGAGGGATAAAAAAACAGTAGGGGACAGAGCCTCTGTGACCTGTAGGGCAACAGTATCTAATAAAACATAGGCAAGGGAAGAAAAGAAAAAGAGGAGACATTACCATTAGAAAAAAAGAAATGAAACAAATAACAGACAGATTTCAACCTTCCAAGAGTGAAAAATATTCTCAGAGCCAGTCATAAAAAAATCCACACATGTGTGCAAGTAATATTTTAGAGATTAACAGAGTACACATAATATGAACAAAGGGTATTAAATTGTGCTGTGCTTTTAAAGAGAGAGGAAATGCAAACCAGATAACACTAAGATCAGCCACCTATGTGTATTGTGAAAGGGATCAAATGAGAAGGCTGTGAGTCAAAGCAGCATTGTCCACCAAGTCTGTCCAATTTGTTTTATGCTACAAATATTCCACATATTCACTACTTTAAATCAATATTTTTACAATATCTGAGAAAGAATTTAAAACCTAATGTAAATGTAAACAAATAAAAACAACTATACTTTCCATTAAAATGTAAAATACGGTGATGGGGGCATGCAACAACTAATATTATAAAGTGACAGTTGAACACAGTGATTTCCCCTCAACCCACAGAAGAGAAACAACTGTTAATGAATCTTCAATGACTATCAAGGTTTTGGGGGGTAGGGAGGAGAGGTATAGGAGACTGAGCAAACAAGGTGTGTTTTGAGCCTAGGTTTTCATTGTGGAGATGAAGCAATACAGAGAAAACCACTGAATGTAGGGTTTTTTGATTTTGTTTTTGTTTAGAAGGATAAATATAAAGTCTTAGCCACATAATTTCTTATACACATACCAACCCTCAGTTTGTGGAAAGGGTCAGAAAGTCATGATATACTATCAATGAGTACTACTGCAACCCAGGTCTTGATTTCTAAGTATTATTTGCTACAGTAGAAAGCAAGAGAGGATCAGAACATGTACAAAATGAGTCTAAAAACCATATTGTGATGAGGAATAGTGCTCCAAAATGTAATGGGGCTCCTGACGGTGGTGGCACTCAACTTTAATTTGAACTATCAGAAGGTGGGAAGACAGATCTCTGCAAGTTCAAGGCCAACCTGATCTATATATTAAAATTCAGGACAGCCTGAACTACATTACATAGTAAGACCTTTCTCCCACAAACTATGATGGGTGAATGTGGAAAGCACACAGAACCAGCTCAAACAGATTTGCCTCTGACTGTTGAAACCAACTTGAGCACCGAAGTCAATAAGGTTATCGATGAGCGTAGTATATATTCACTAAAATGTATCTGCATTCAATAATTATTAAATACTATTTCGTGATTCTTAAGAAGTATAATGCTGACTGCTGAGATTTTAAAATGAGAAAGAGATTAATAATAAAATCAACAAATTGTTAAATAAGTTAGAAAAAAACTGTGCTTGTCAAGCACGTGTGATTCCCTAGGTTCAAGCCCCAGAAGTACAAACTATGTCATATACATGTATGTATACATATGGGAATATATACACACAAATACATGTAAGAGTGGATGGATGCAAGAGAGAGGAGAGGACAACACTGATGTAGCTACCTATTTTAAGTGATCCTATTGTGTTGGTATATGTCCAATATTGTCAATAAACTGTACACATTTGAAACTGGTCAAGCACCTCATGCATGACTTCATGGTCACTGTGTGTGAGTGATGGGAAGACAAGGTCTACCTTGAGTACATGTCAAGGACACAGTAAGTACTGAGTCTTTACCACAACCATCACCCTGTGCATTAACACTCCAGAACTTACTGTCCTCTTTACTTAAAGTCTGTAGGTTCTCTTTGGTCAGTGCCATATCATTCCCTCTACCTTGCAGTCTTGGTGGTTCCATTCTTCTGTTGGCTTCGTCGGGTTTTGCTTTTCAGTTTTGCAAATGAGATCGTGCCGTATTTGTCTTCCTGCATTTGGCTTATTTCACACTGTCCTACAGATTCATTCATTACCTCATTGCAATGGCGTAATTTTCCTCTCTCTGTAAGCTACCTACAGTTCCATTGTGTATGCTTTCCACAGTATCTACATTGTTTCCATACCTTAGGCGTGAATAGTGCAATGGAAATGCAAGGATCCCTTAAGCATACTGATTCAGTTGCTTAGGCTATATATTTTGCAATGGGATTGCTAGGCTATGTACTATATCTAATTTAGAATTCCATACTATTTTTTATAACGACTAAAGCATATTTTAATTTTCCTAGTCATGCGTAAGAGTTCTCTTTACACACTTTGACAACACTTACTTATTCTCCGTTATCAAGATTACATCAGTCGAACAACAGGAAACTATTGATGGCTGGGAGGAGAACTGGCCTCACCCAAGGATGATCCCTTGTTGATTGTCCAATAAAAAGTTATCAGCCTTGAAACCACATACAAAGAACATAAAAATAGATTCAGCACAATGTATTTATACATATTTGTACATTCACACACACACATATATAGCAAGTACAATTTAAAATAAGCTAACAACTTGGGGGATTCAGGAAAGGTTTAAGGAGGGTATCTGGGCAGTACTGGAGTGAGAAAAGGTAGGGAGAAGTGATTTAATTCTATTCCAAAAAAATTCCAAAATAAAAACATACATATTACTTTCTTAGAAAGTGATTATTTTAGCTTTATTTATACCATGTGAGTTTTATGAACTTTGTTTTCTATTTCTTTTTTAAAATGTATTGAAAATATGATAAGAATTATATAGCATCTATAATTAATTTGGATAACAAATTTTTTAAATATTAATTCTTCCAATGCTTGAACATGGGATACTTTTACTACTCTGAAAATAACACCATAATAAAGCTAAAAAATACAACATGAACTGAAATAATGTTTGTGATACAGAGTACTACAACGATTTCTTATCTTTAATATAAACAATTTTATAAATTATACAAAGTTTTGTATTCAGACAGATACAATTCTGTGTGAGGAATTCAAAGTGAGTAAAATCAGAAAATATTTTAAATTGGTGGTATGTAGTGGTAGAGAGAAGTCCTACAAAACTACAGCAGAGGCACACATGCACAAATCTATCGACAGTGCACTCTGAGTACTCAGAGAGTCACTATGAGAACTGTAGAAATTAGATTATGAGAAATGGTTAAGAGACAAGTAAATGGCAAACAATGGCAAGTTGCAAAGCATTCAAGGGATAAGACTGGAGAAGCTAGAAAAGACACATGGTACCAGATGTCATTCAAAAGGAAACCTGAAGCAACTGACTGTCTGCTTGACTTGATTTTGTGTTCTTTTCACAAGCCCATGAAACTGGAGATTTACTGGAAAGAGAAACCAGAAATTTTAGCTTACCTTGTAAGACATGGATATCAGATTCATCAGCATGTTTAGCATCTTTCTAAATAAATAATTAACTTTTTAATCAATCAATAACCTTCATTTTAATCTTGCTGATCTCAACCAGTAGGGGTGTAGCTTTGTAGCAGAGCACATGCATGAGACCTTGGGTTCAAAATTCCCAGCAAACACATTTAATGATCTGTCAGAGTTATAAGGAAAAGTCAAATCCCATTCCTCAGCCTCAGTTTTCCTACCCCAAAAGGCTAGAACCTGACATTTGGTTCCAAGGAGCCTGAGGGCCTAGTTTCACAAGCCTCCACTGACTTAAAAGTACTCTGAGGCTAGATTCAGTAGGGGACCCCGGTGCAACTGAGGCATGACATTCTGACATCCAGAACCCGAGTCTCCAGAAAGGTGAGAGAGAGTAGGGTCGAAGGGAAAATAAAGCTTCTATATTCAATGAAAATATGTAGCTTCCTTATAAGTAACTGTCAAATAATCACAAAACACTCCTCCTAATATATTAAGATTTGTCACAAGTAATTAAGCATCTGATGTTTTATTAATTAACATCTCTGTTCTCTTTGTGATTTTTCATGATCCTGGTATGGATCACGAGCCAGGTATGTTGATCCGTGTTCCTCTTTTACCTTTGATGTTCAACCTACTTTACACTCTTCTTACATTGTTTCCCCTAGCATTTTTCCAAGGTACCCCAAGTTCTTCTAGAAAATGTCTATAGAAGCAAATATGTGAATACCAAGCTGTATATCTGCTACATATGTGCAGGGAGGCCTAGGTCCAGCCTGTGTCATGTTCTTTGGTTTACTCTAAGAGCCCCAAAGGTCCAGGTTAGTTGACTCTGTTGGTCTTCTCGTTCTTGATATGAGTCCAGAACAACTGAAGCAGGGACTATCCCAAAAGTTGTTGTCTGTACCTGGAATATGTTCTAGCTGGGCTGCCTTGTCTGGTCTTAATGGGAAAAGAAGCACCTAGCATCACAGAGACTTAAAGTGTAAGGGTAGAGGGATACCTAGAGGAGACCATCACCTCAGAGGAGAAGGAAAGGTGAGATGGGGGACGAATTAGAGGAAGGGATGACCAGGAGGGATGCAGTGAGTGGAATGTAAAGTGAATAAGTAAAAATCTAAATTAAAATGGAATATCCAATTCATAATCTAACCTTTGTCTTTGAGAGATATAATGATGGGGATAAAAGTTATTTCTGTTAAATGAAAATATAACTGACTGAACAATAATGTTTTCTTCTTCCTATGATTCCTTGAATTTTGCTGTAGAAAATTAAAGTATGTTAATATTGCAGTTGATAGCCTAGGACTGAAGAGGTCATGCAAAGAAGTTGAGGTTTAGCACCATGAAGGGAGCCTATGAGAGGCTGTTGTGAAGCCTAGTTACAGTGGAAGACTGTAGCAAGTTGGAGATGCCAGTACCATGGGATGACCACCAAGCAAAGCAGCCACAATGAAGTAGAGTCAACCAGTGCCTAGACTGCTACAGAGGGCAGCTGGAAAAGTGACACCAACTCTTTGGAGGAGCCCAGATCATGTGTAGATCCCAAACATTGGAACAAGAAGCTATAAAGTTGGAATTGCCTTGGTTATTCCAAGATGTTAGAGATGCCAGAGCCATGGGATAACTGCTGAGGAAAGCTGCTAACAGGAAGTTGAACCAGCCTAAGATAAAGAAGTGTGTTACAGTTATGAAATCTAAAAGGAGTTAGACATCTGACATGGAGATACAGAGAATGGAGTTTGCCCAGTTGGTTTTTTGTTCTTGGTTTGGTCCAATATTTCCTCACCAAAATGTTTTGGGATGGTAATGTATATCTTGTGATGTTTGAATTATGTGATCTGCTTTTTGATTTTGATTTTATAGGTGATTACAGTTAGGAGATTGCATGAATCTCAGAAGAGACTTTGAACTTTGAAACTATGATAGACTTTTGAGACTCTGATAGACTATGGGGACTTTGGAAGCTGGACTAAATGTATTTTGTATTATGTCTAGGTATGACCCCCATAGACTTATACATTTGAACAAACCTATAGGGAGCACAGATGTGGAATGTTGTGGTTTGAATATGTTTGGACATGGAAAGTGACACTATTGGGAGGTGCAGCCTTGTTGGAGTAGGTGTGTCTGTGTTGAAGGAAGTATGTCACTGTCACAGTGGACTTTGAGAGCTCCCTTCTGGCTGCCTGTGGAAGATAGATTCTTCCCCTTTCTGCCTTTAGTTTAATATGTAGATTTCTCTGCCCCTCCAGCACCAGGTCTGCCTGGATGGTGCCATGCTTCCTACCACGATGACAATGAACTAAACCTCTAAATCTGTAAGCCAGCCCCAATTAAATGTTTGCTTTTTTAAAAAAAGAAACTAATATATGAGTGCTATAAAAATGCCTACTGCTAATGAGTATTCTCATTTCTCAGTCCTCCCAACCAATAAAATAAAGAAAAATATGTATATAGTAACTGTTTTTTCTGGACATATCCATGTGATTCTAAGCATGAGCTCTTAGGGAGTGCATTGACATTGCCACCAAGTGGACCACACTTCTTTTTCGTGTACATACCCTCTAGCTTCAGCAGGGAGAAATGTCACTGTAAACACTCACCATGCATTTACATAAATGACCAATAGAATAACTATGTGACAATTTTAAAATTATTGACACATAACCTGGAAACAAAAAACAACCAATGTGTGATTCCTTTGCCTTTAATTTATTGCCTCTACACTTCTAAATATTTTATTAGGCTAAAATATTTTTCCCATCCTAGAAGAGAGGCTGTTGAGCTCATGTTATACAATATTCTTTTCTCCCAGTTTGCATTTCATTAGGAGAACTCTCAATATCTCAATGAAGTATCTAATTTACATCTATTAAGATGTCTTAAGTTAACTAAAGAGCAACTGAGCACACCTGTGTAGGACATTTTTTGGTTGAGGGGGGTGTTGCTGTGTGTGTGTGTGTGTGTGTGTGTGTGTGTGTGTGTGTGTGTGTACCGGGGTTCAATTATTTGAGGTAAAAGGCTCACTTAAACCTGGAACACACCTGGAGGCACCCCACATAAAAGGACATAGAAGAAGAATTATTTTGCTCATTGTCTGCTTTCTCTCATTTTCACTGGAAAGTTCACCTATCATGTTTCTGAACCATTCCTTGTCTGGTGTTAGAAACTACTTCTTGAGTATTACAATGTAGACTGAAAACGGGCAGCTCCCTAGGACCTCTCTGTGACTCCAGCACCAGAATGGGACAGCTAAGACATGCAGCCTCATATGTTAAACAACTACCAGATCCACGGTATTTCTATCAGGAGACAGCCATGTATACAATATCTCATTCAACCAATTCTTGCCTTTTAGAGAATCCTGGCAAGTACAGATGAATACATTGGAGACAACAAAGAGACACAGGCAGCCTGTGTCTTTTGATCAGAGCATGGAGTCCATCATTATTTAAAGTTATTGTTGAAAGGTGTGTGTTGATTCCAGTTGTTGTATTGTTTAATTTTGTTGCTGTTGACTATGTTTTCATTTGTATTTTGTGTTTCAGTAATTATAGTTTCATTTTTTGTCTTTTGATGACCTATTGGATATGTTCATTCCCCTCTTCAACCTGAAATATTGCTTCTAGTATGGTTGTTTTGTTTGTTTGTTTGTTTGTTTGGTTGGTTGGTTGGTTGGTTAGTTAATTGGTTGAGGTTTGGTCTGTTGAACATACACTTTTAGTCTGTTTGTATTATGAAAAGTTTTTTCTTTCTCTGTCAACTATGCCAAATAGTCTTACTGGATAGATTAGTCTAGATTGCCTATCCTGGTATTTTAAATTTTGAAATCCATTGCTCCAGTTTCTTCTGGCTTACAAATTGTCCACTGAGAAATAAGCTGTTGTTTTGATTAGCTTTTTTAAAATATGGCTTTCATCTTTTCCACTTCAGTTTTTAATATTCTTTCTTTGCTCTGCATATTTAGCATTTTAATTATGGAACGCCATGGGGAGTTTCTTTTCTGTTCTTGTCTAGTTGAGGTTCGGTGAGCGACTTGTATCTGTTATGGGTATGTCTTTTCTTAGTTTGGGGAAGGTTTTTCTTTTGTTTGTTTGTTCTTATTAAAGATCTGGTCTAGGCTATTGTCCTAGAATTCTTTTCCACTTATTCTTATAATTTGAAGATATGGTCTTTCCAGTGTGTATAGTGACAATTTTGGAATTTCAGTTTCTTTGAAAAATACATAAATATTATAAGACTAGGTTTTTTGTTTTAATCCCAGTTGTGAGATATGGAGCTGCTTCAGATTTTCCACAGCAGCTGATTATGATTTGCCTCATAGCAAAAGCATGATTTTTGCCAGCTGCAGATAGTTTCAGTGAGTGTATGATGTTTAGCAGTCTGGAGACTTTTCAGAGGGTATACAAATGATAGGGCCCCCAAGAGGTAGTGGTGGATTGTTGATTGGTTGATATTGGTTGCCGTTGGTCACAGTTTGTTATGTCATACACAAAGAAAAAACAATTAGATATCTTGATGAAGAAAAAATTAGACATCTTGACTAAGAAGACCAAACTTGACCCAAGGAACTCAACACCCCCAATCAGCAAGAAGTAATCTAAAAATAACATCATCCCCTTTCTGACCCCTAACTTTATTTATGGAGATCTTTTCTTTACTCTCTATCCTTTTTCACTCCTATTCAGTGTTGGGAGGTTGAAATGGTGAAAAAAAAAAGGGTGGGGAAGGAAAGAAGAAAGAACCCATAAAGCAGTAAGTCCAGCTACAGTGTGTTCTATGTGTTCACACATTTCCTACATGTTTCCTTCCTGTGTTTAAAACGTGTTTATATTCTTTATTTATTTTATCTAGATCCTCTACTTTGTCTTGCATTCTTGATGGTCTATCTTTGCCTGGATTTATTCTACTTGTCAGACTTTTTCATATATTATCCAGTTAGGTTATTAGGTCTTTCAGTTCCATCTTTATTTCTGGTCACATCCTCATCAATGTTTCCTTCTATGCAGTGTCTATTGAATTCTATTCTCAAATTCTAAACTTTCTTTATCATTTCTGTCAACCTTATGTTTATTTTTTTTCTTGGACATCACTTGGGAATTTATTCTTTTTAACTCCCCAGAGCTATTTCATGGAATTCTGGGCTGAAATATAGGTTTGTTCCTTTAAATTTTGTGTCCTCTAGTTCATGTAGGTAATTTTAAAAAAAAAAAATCTGCAAGACTGATGAATTTGAGAGGAAAGACACTGTCTTGATTTTTTATATGGTTTGCTTTTTTTGCAATGAGATCCAGGTACGTGGACTTTTATTCATTAGTTCTATGTCTGGTGTGGTCAGTGAAGATTGAGACAGAACAAAAGATGTGTAATTTGCTTTGAGCCTCGAGGTTGGAAATGGCTTATGTTAAGTCCAAGTGCACAGAAGTCTGAGCTACTATGCAGGATGTGATGTCTGATCTAAGTAAGCTTGAAATTTGGAGGTAGATCCAGGGGGTAGGGTTGGGGCATGGT
Source organism: Rhabdomys pumilio (assembly GCA_030674055.1). Classification (NCBI taxonomy): domain Eukaryota; kingdom Metazoa; phylum Chordata; class Mammalia; order Rodentia; family Muridae; genus Rhabdomys; species Rhabdomys pumilio. Next base: position 18,267,052 of record JANHMN010000010.1, read on the forward strand.
GAGATGATTGTGCAGACTCACCCAGCCAAACTCCAGCAATGAATGTACAGTATTTGACCGGAAAGATAGTTTCTTGGTTGGTGTGGAAGGGCCCTGTGGGTTTGTGACAGGTAGAGTTTCCTAGTAGAAGCCTAGAGGTTGTGAGCAGACAATGGTGGTCAGACTAGGTCAGGATCAGTCATACTCACCAACCTTGATCCTGGTAAAGGATCACATTCCCTTTTGCTAAATCAATGGATTTGGCATATGTAACATTTTAACATTTCTTCACCCATATACTGAAAATATAAACTATTTTTCTTCAGTGTTTAGATTTTTTTCTTTTAAAATACTGTAGGAAATTTTGAATATGAGAATTATACACGTTTGTGTCCAAAACAAAATTAAAGTTTACAAATTTTATTTTTGTCAATTGTTTCTATAGGCAAACAAGGTCAAACTTAGTATTTTCATAAATGTAATTTAGTAAATTTCATAAAAACTAAAATTCTTTTACTTAACATAATGAATGGGTGATGTGTCATGCATAATGCAATTTTCACAAATGAAGGAAAATGTAAGTTCATATTCCTGTATTCAAGAGAAATATGAACTAACTCAATAAAGACGAGCAATATTAACCTTAAGGAGTTAATCACAGGAGTGAATGAGGAAAGATAGTATAATTACCAGTATATGAAAGTAGTCATTAAGATGAACCAAGCCACATAATATAGTTTGCAGTTTAATGTAAACAAAAGCCAAAGTTCCCATAGCAACACAAACTTTTTTCAAATGTATATGTACTAAGCTTTGGGTTATTACTTAATGTTCTAAATTTATAGTTTCTAATGCATACATATAATTAGGTCATATCAACCTGATTCTGAAAACAATAAAATGTATGCATCAAAGTCATGTGCATTTTGATTTGCAAGCCTTCCTACTTCATTTTCTAGATAGTTAATATGCTCTCAAGCTGTGCTGATTTTTCAAGACATTGTCATAAAATCACATTTATTGTACTTCTAGAACTGTTTGTAATTATTCTTGCTGCTTTTGCTGGAAAGGTAAATGTCTATGTTTTAGGATACATATAGATGTCTGTCAAGTTCAGTTTTAAGACTATTGATCATTAAGCCTAGTGATGTTGACACATGAGGTTATATAAAGTTTAGAGGAGTCAGGATGTAGCCTAATGTTATTGAACTTTTCTTAGTATGTAAATCAACCTAGGTTTGATCCCATACACATTAATAGATAAGACAGTACCAAGTCTGGAAAATAAAACACCTAGCTCTAAATCATTTATGCACATGAGCAGTAAAATAGCAAATATAATAAAATTATATTTTTACTAGACATGTACAATTACATTGGTATTCATTCTGTAAGGAATAATTTTTCTATAACTCTACCTCAAATAATACATCCCATTTAAACTGAGTCTATATCATTGTTGTTTTTATGTGTACGAGTGTTTGCCTGTATGTATTTATGTATAGTAACCATATATTTGCTTGATGACACAGGCCAGAAAGAGCAATGGATCCCCAGGGGTTGGAGTTAGAAATAATTATGAGGTACCATGTGGGAGATGGGAAACAACTAAAGTCTTTGTAAAGTCAGCCAGTGTTGTTAACCACTGAGCTCTCTTTCCAGCTTCTTAAACTGAATCTTTACCTTGAATTTCTTCTTTGGAGAGTAAATGGAACCAATTAAACATTTATGTTTACAAAATGCTTTCTAATGGCTTCTATTGTAATATTTGTGGGGTTTCTGTGAATGTGCTAAGTGGATGATAAGCACAATTACTTGTACTTTGCATATGGAGCAAGAAGTGAACATATAAAAGCATAACGGTGACAATTAGCAGTGTCATCGGATATCAGTCTAGCATTGTTCATAGCAGGTGGCAAGAAAATATGTGTTTTAGTTCATATTCATGCGTGTTATTTATCTATATAGAAACTCAAGCATTTTGATTAAGAATTAAAAACTAGATGCTTACCATATTCAGGAATATCTTATTGGTTGACTGTTTCAAAGAAAAAAAATGTTTTGTTTTATAGATTTAAAGTATTGGCAGAAGACTTTGTTCACTGTAAAATGCAGTTTAAATATGTTTTAGTTGTATTCATTTATCTGCCCCTAATTTCAATGCTCTCAAATTTTTATTCGTCTCCTTTGAGATTACATTATGATGTAGTTGAATTCTCAATCACTGAAGGAAGGTTAGTTCTGAAATCTCAAAATTAAACTATCTTGGAACTAAAACTATTTATGGATTATATCTGAACATTTGATGTATGGAAGCTAGTATTTTCTTATAATTTGAAAGGGTAGAATAACAACATATAACTCATAGTGACCTTTCTAGAACAGACAGATATACAATGGTTTGTAAGTTAAAATGTATTTAATACATAGACAAGAAACCAAAAGATCTGAAGACAAGAATGAGAGTTAAAGTACTATTTCAATTTAAATTTGAACAAGTGATGTTTATAATAGCATAATTAATATTTTGGCATTTTTCTAGCACCTACAGAAATTTCATTGTGGCATGAATATAAATAGTTTTGTTCATGTTGCTATGAAAATACACATTTAGATACGTACATTTCAAAGGAAGAATGTCCATTTCCAGAGGAAAACCATCCCTTTTAAAGACAATAATATATATTCAAGTTTTCCTTCCTGAAGGTAATATTTCTTGTCTGAGTCAACATACTTTACCATTTTTAAACTTTTCTCATCATATTTTTGACAGCAGGTTTTCTAATTTTGACAGCTTTTTGGAAGTAATTTTAACAGCCGAGTGATTTCTCTTCTAAGCAAAGTCAGATTATGTGAAATGTCAATGCAAAAACTATAGACTTTGACACATAACCATTTTACTTGAATTTACTTATTAATTTTGCTTGCTATTACTAATAAAATGTAAGTGCTTAGCTAATTGTATTTCTTTCTAAAACATTTTAATAGTATTTGAGGGGGTATTCTTTTCTACAAAGCTCCTTACATCATGGTTATTCCCCTTTCTTAATCAAAGAGGAAGGGAGAGTATCACATGGCTGGAAAGACAACAGCCAATTGAGAGATGGAGTACAGTGGAGACTGTGAATTGAGTGTGCAACTCTTCCTTGTTAGCTAGGAGGGAGGCAGACATTAATCCCCTGGAGGAAACCCACTCTCTTGTCTTGACTGAAAATTCCTAGAGCCATTTAAATTAAAACAAAACAAAACAAGACCTACAACAACAACAAAAAACTATTGACTTCCTTGACTAAATTAATCCATCTAATTTCCTTAATACTTTATTTCAGAGTGTTTCAGGGTGTAAAGATTATCTCTAAGTATAAAGAGATGATCAATTCAAATACCATCTTTAAAGATTCTCTCTTGTCAAAAGATATTCTAATAAAACTATTTTTAAATGGGTCTGGTGAAATGTCTCCCTAAGTAAAGACATCTGCTCCTAAACTTGATGACCTTATTTTGATCACCGAGGTGCCATGTTGAAAAAGCAGAAGTTCTGCATGTTCTTTGACCTCAACATGAGCGTTGTGGCATTCACTCAGTGACTCTTTTTTATTTAAATTTTTTTATTGAGTATTATATTTACATTTCAGATTTTATCCCCTTACCTCACTTCCTCCCACCACCCAGAAACCTCCTATCCCATCCCTACTCAGTGACTCTTATACACTAGCAAACCTAAGCAATAAAATTAGTAAAATAAATTAATGTGATAATTTGTATAAATGGCAGTAAGGACAGAACACACACAATCATCTCAAAGGGTGCAGAAAAGGCTTTTGATAGAATATAACATGCTTTATGATAAGAATACTACAAAGAGAAAAATTTGACAGGAGCAGGCTTCAACGAAATAAAGGCTGTGTGTGACAAACTCACAATGAACAATATGAGAATGGAGAGAACTAAAAGCAATACTCTTAGAATCAGAAACAGGGCAGGAATTTCATTGTTCACACTTCTTTTCAATATAGTGTTTGAAGCACTAGCTAGAGAAATAAGGCAAAATGAGGAAATCACAGCTATAAAAATAGGATAAGAAATAAAATTATACTCAATCATAGACAACATTATTATTATGCATAAGATATCCCTAAAATGTGACCAGAAAATGTCTAGAAACAACAAATCATTTTTAGCAAAGTGGCAGAATAAAAAATCGACTTCCAAATATCAGTATCCTTTCTGTATACTATGAACAAATATATGAAGCCAGGGAGCATGAACACACTCTCATTTACAGTAGCCTCAAAGATTATAAGACACTTAGAATAAACCTGACCAAGGACGTAACAGACAGCTATGATTTGGTCTTTTGATAGTATCCTATATTTCCTAACTATTCGTTTCCTGTGGGCTTTGTTTCTTCATATATTTTGCTTATTTCATCTAGGTCCTCTATCTTCAAATTTTGATAGTCTAGCTTTTGCTTGATTTATCATACTTATAAGGCTTTTCCATGACTGTTGTCATCGAGATACTGAGTTTTAAATTCCATCTTCATTTCAGCTTGTGTTCTCATCAACATTTCTCTTTATTGAAGTTGGTTTTCAAATCCTGAGTTATTTTCCTAATTCCATTCATCTCTATGTATTTATGTTTTCTTGGATACCACTCAGGTGCTACTGTTGTGGTGTTGTCTGCCTGGATTTCAATGAAGAACAATCAAATTTTACCAAATAATTCAAGTAATTTAGAGAAGATAACTTCATTGAACAGCTGTTCATCAGTTGCTGTCTTATTGTTCACTACATAGCTGACACATTTGCTGGAACAGCCTGTTTATAGATATACTGTGTTATCACTCTATTTTCAAATATTGTAATATATTCTTTATTCTATCAGAAAGTTTAGAAAACAAAATCAACAAACTCAGAAGACAGATCCCATTCAAAAATGAGACATGTCACTCCATACTAAAAGAGAAGAATGTGGCAGCCCAGTGATTCCCCCTAAAGATTTTCTACTCTTTAATGATATGGCTTTAATTATGTATCTTGTTACCCATCACAGGAAGCATTGTTATTGTTCATGGGAGCAAAAAGTGATGTTCTCATACTACATAGGGAAGAGTAGTCATATTAAGTTTGCTTTCACAGATAGTCCACCTGCAGACCAATGAAATTTGGATTCATGTCTCATCATCAGTCTTAGAGATCATAATGTCCAACTCCTCTTTGTTCCAGTTCTTCATAGAGTGGTAATTGTGAAGCATTTCTTTCATGGAAAATACAAACAAATGTCTACTTACTTCAGTCAGTGGGGTACCAATGACAAATGAAAGAAAGAGTTCCATCCAAGTTCTAACCTGCTGAGTCAGTGCATTTATGAGGATTACTTGCAGAAACATGGGTGAAGAGTAACTTACAGGAGCACCTCTGAGTTGAGTACGCTTGCATCACTAAAAGCCTACCTTGGGCATTAGTAATGGCTTATCAATGCACTAATTATGGAGTTCCCTGCCCAAACTGCAATCACCTCTACTGAAAAAAAACTTCTCTACTTAACATTTGTTATACTTGAGGTGAGGCCCTGTGAATATATGTCATAATATTTTATTATACATAAATATGAAGTTCTCAAATAATGAAAAATTATGATACTTTTAAATAAAACAGAAAAAACTATTGTAAACAAGAAGTACTTGGTGTATGAACTCCTTGAGTTGAGAAAGAGTTTTAAACAAGAAATAAAAGAGCACCTGATGCTCTGGCGTATGAAGATGTGGGAAAAGGCAAGAGGGTCTCTCGCAGATCTAAAAAGTTTAAAGTATCATAAAAAGTCAGACATGTGAAATAATAAAACAGTTGAGAAAGATAAGTGGTGAAAGCATGTGTCCACAAAAGTAAATAGGACAAAAATGTGTGTGAAGACAGAGTTCCCAAGGAATAAAGTCATAGAAAGCCAAATGCTGTGAAATTCAACTTGTAGGAAACTTTAAGTCCCAAGCAACAGCTCACAGAAGCCATAAATATAAAACAGTTCAGGTGAATTCAAATGTAATTTTTTTCTATGGGTGAACACTTGCTCTGCAAGATTATGTTGTGTACATTTTCTTACTACAAAGAAATATAATTGGAGCTGACATGGCCAACAGAAAAGCAAGGGCCAGAGTCCTTGCCACAAGGTTGTCAGAACATCAGAAACAGGTACTTCAGACTAGACCAGGCCCGGGTCCTTCTTGGGCCTGAACAAACCTCAGGGACATAAACCAGCTAATCAATGCCTTTGCAAATAAATGTGCAGCCACTTTGCAGCAGCAGCAGCAAAATGTCAAAATGAACAAGTCAGGTGACTCCTAAGAAATGACTGGGGATTGTGGAAAGCTGTCTCTCACATTACTCCTCATAGGTGTTGCTCCACTAAACAGGGCTTTTGTGAAACAATTGATACCATTGTAGATACAAGTTATGCTGTATTGGATATCACTATTAAGTCACTTATTATCTCTTTAGCCATCCAGGACCAATTTTCACTTGATTGTAGGAGATAGTGATGACCCTTCAGCTATCTTGCCCATTCTCTACCAAAAGAAATGTTTCATGATATAGCTGACAGATTGGCTACAATTGTTTTTTCTTGGGTGGATAGATATTTGTTTATATCACTATAGGAAAAACCATTCAACATTATCCCACCGTTGCTAGAACTCTAAAGAGATTTATTTTAGATCTTCTTTTTGTGACTCTATCCACTCTTTGATTCTTAAATTTAGTTCCACCATACAGACTCTTAGGTAATAAAGAAAAATATTTTTAATTGCTTATCAATCAATGCACTTACTGTGGTAAATTGAAGCTGAATCCACTAGAAACAATATGTCATGATTATCTAATTCAGAGAGAAGGAACTTAAGTACTTATTCTGCATTTACCATTTCCATTGTTTAATGTTATTCCCAAGAACATTGGACCCCTGCTTCTCATTGGCTGATCAAGCTTTTGAAGCATTATAGGAAGCTGTCGGTCAACCATGCAGAAATACTCTAGAGTTTGAAGTGCATCCTTGTTCAGCAACAGAAAACTCTACAAACAGAAACTGCAATGAACTCAGAGGAACGAGAAACCACAAGGTGGAATGTGAGAGCATCTATAGTATAAACTTGGATTTCGTCTTTACGATTCTACTTAATGGCCCTTCAGAGGCTCTGTGAAAAAAGTTTGACCTAGCTATAAATCAGCGTTGTCTGGCATCATCATTTTTATATAGGCTCTTTAGTGTATGCTTCTGTAATCTCAGCATCCTAGCACTGCATAACTGAACAGCCAGTACCACATGAATGATGCAGAGTTCTGTCACCAGCGTGAGTTATAACCAGAGCTCCTAACACCATGGATATGGCAACTATTGATAGCCTGAGTGGCTGAACCTGGGCAAACACCATAAGCTATGATTTGGGTTCAAGGAATGCTGTCTAACACATTCTTCTAAAGGGGGTGGTCTGTGAAATGTGCTTTCAGTTTTACATCCTGGATGATACTGGTACAGCCTCATTCTCCAGGCATCTTTCTTATTATTCTGGTACAGTGACCATGGCTTGTTTTTAATGGCACACGGCACTAATCTCTTTAATAATTACAGCCACCGTGTCTGCACCTGTGTTGTCTGCCACACTTCTTGTCAAACTACATGTATTTTTTACATTGTTTTCATCTGCTGTTTGTTCTGAGTTCTCAATATCAATCTAGCTAAAAGCTATGAGCCATGACAAAGATAAGCCTGATTGCTGTGCTACCAAACTAATTAGTCATTTTTTTTAATCCAGCCTCAATACAATCTTTAGGACATAGGCATAGAATAGTTGAATTATTTTCCAGAATGTGACATGAGTGTCCTGTAACCTAATTTCCAATAGAGTCATCATTCTCACCTGACTTTCTAGATCATAGTGTGCTATCAACACATCTATGGCATTCTGGTCTTCTGAAACCATCAGAAGGACCAGTCAAAATCTTATCATAAGGGTGTGGACATTCCTCAGTAGGTAAAGTGCTTGTAGTGTAAATAAGAGCAACTGAGTTCTGATCACCCTAGTCAATGGAAAGCCAGGCACTAGAGGATGAGAGGTGGAAACAGAATTCCTGAAAGCTCATGAGCCAGCTAATCTGGCACGTGTAGCAGTAAACAAAGAAACCTTCTTCTAAATAAAATAGTGAAAACCAGCAATCAGTGTTGTGTTCTGGCTTCTACAGACACAGTATAGTATGAACATGTCTGTACATATGCACATGGACACACAAACATGAATATAAAGAGAGAGAGGGGGAGGGAGGAAGGAAGTGTAAGCCTATTAATTATCTCTTCAGAGCATTCTATGGATTACCTAATTTACACTGCCAAACTCTTCCACATCTCTAATACAAATCATTTTCAAAAGTTCTCAAAGATCGATCAGTAGATGACCTTGTGTCTGGAAGCAAAATTTCGATTCAGTGGGAAAAACAAAAGAAATAAAAAAGAAATTTTCTAAAGGTCACAAACGTGCATCGAAAGTTGGGAAATTAGACATGGAAGGAGTTACAAGGAATTGGAAAATGAACATATTAAAAATGCCTTACACATATGCAGTAAACTCTCAAAGAATTATTAAATATATTTTCTTATTTTCAAAAGGCTTCAGACAGTGTGGTCAAGTTGAGCACACGAATGCCTACTCCAGGTTCAAACTTTATGAATTAATTATTTTTCTTGTCAGTGTGACACAATTCTTGACAGAAGCAGCCTATGAGATGAAACATTTGAAACACATGGCTTCAGGATCTATTAGGTCATCTAGTGAGGAAGGAGTGGTGTCAAGGGCAGTTCTTGGTGACAGAGCTTGAAGTTATAGTTACCCCTGTCACAATTAAACCAAAAATCAGAAACTGGGAATAGAGCTAGTTTCTAAATCTCTATTCCAGGCAGGACACAGATGAAAGGTCAAAGAACACTTCACTCATCTCTACGTTAGTGACCAGTGAGGCTGTGGGGCATTGCTTATGGTATTTGAGTGACTCCCAGCACTCTCCACCACTAGAAATACAACCTTAGCATGTGTGATCATTCATAAACCTGGAACTCCCTCAACCATTTACAAGTCATTCCGTAATCAGAGTTGAACCTGAGGGAAGGGTTTTGAGTCTTATAACTATAAGCATCTTTGTGTGCCTTGTAAATTTTCTTTATTTCCTTGGTCTTATGAGCTCCAATCCTCTTTCTAGTAGGAATAAAGCAGTTCCACAGCACCACTGCCCTTCCTCCGGCTCTTAGGTTCTTTCCTATCAGAAAGTAGTTTGCTGCAGACATAACATTCATACCACCATTGCGTTGTGCGTAGCATGTTGGTACAATAGTAGACAGAATCTATAGCCAAGAAGGAGTGTAAATGGAAATTATCCATCAGGAGCCTGTATAGTAACTTCTGGCACTTTGAAAGCAATCCAGCACAAAGGAAACGTCCATCTCAATCCCATGGTGATTTTTCAGTGCCCACCAATCAAAGCATGGAGTATCGTCAGAAATAGAGACTCACCAGTAGTTATGGCCTGACGCTGATCAATATCAGTAGGAAGAATCTTTACAGCCAACATCTCACCCCTGAAAATGAGCTACTTCACTCAACAACGTGATGGTTCCTGAGACTGCATGTTCCGACTTACACAGTTTTAAGGTCACCCATACTAAGAATATCGTCTTCCACAGAATTATATTACTCTGAAGACGGGCTTTGTGAATCTTGAAACTTTTAAGAAATTTCTGGGGCTCTTAAGTTTTGTTTGCTTCTTGGATCATTTGATTACAGGAGTCATCAAATCCTGAATCATAGGAGTCTCTTTCCTCCCTCCGGGAGGAAAAAGTCAAATTTAGAATAAGTTGCCTTGTATATTTTGTCAGGATTTGGGGTTTTAGATTAAATGCAATAAAAAGCAGTAAGGGTTTCAAGAGAAAAAATGTGATATCTAGTTTAAAATGAACACTGATGTGTTATTAATAGGGGGTAAAAATTAAGGTATTTGGGATACTATTTGGTAAAAGTTAAAATATCTCAGTTGGTAGAGGATTTGCCCACTGTACACTTAGCCCCAGAGTCTATTCCCAGCACCACATAAACTGCACACGGTGACACATATCTTTAATCCCAGGATGAGATGGGTTGAAGTCAGAAGAATCATAATTCAAAACCATCCTTGGCTACCTAATAAGTTCAAGAGCAGTGTGAAGTTGAAACCCTAGTCATTGACTAAGATAAAGAGGAGAAAGTGCTGAGGTTGTGAAATAGGCATGCAACCCTAAGGGTGAAAAGGAAGTTGCAGCATGACTACCACTCAGCATAAGGAAACTGCGAGGTCGGTTACCCAACTTCAGAAGACAGCGTGACTTGGTATTGAGCTCTCCAACTGCACTCAACGAAGAGTAGAGAAATGCAGAGTGATTTAACAATTCTGCTGTTCATAGGTGAGCACAGTGAAGCTGCAGAGGTCAAAGGGTGAACGGTGTTCACAGGGAGTGATTCTCTGTTGATAGAAAATCTGTAGAAACTCACATCAACTTAAAACCAAGATATATTTTTAAGAAATCTTTATCTCGACAATTGCTAAGTTTTACAGTGCACCTTGACACCACAGGGAAAACCACAAAGGTTTACATGAACCTTTCCATTGTCAGTTCTACAAAAGTTGCCTTTAATTTCTGCTAGCCTTTAAACTGTAGCATTTAAAAATCAGAGTATTCCATTGTCAATAGATGAATTGGGATATGGGCTGCTCCATAATAGTAGAAAGTTTAAAAGAAAAAAACTTAAAATCTAACAACCAGTAATATTAAATTACCCCTGAGTGCACACTATTTAGTTCCTCATTATCTTAATTGTTTTCCAGTAAAAGTGAAATGTGCAATATGCAAATTAAATAATATTATGTGTCAGAGTTTGAAAGAAATATTCATTTAACATCGGAAGAGATTTTTTTCCCAGGAAATCTTGTTCATTTATTTTGTGAGAAATTTTGTTTGTCGTTATTTGTTCAAAACATAATACAATTGTGAGACCCAGTGCCTGCTGGCAAAGTTGGAATAGCTGTCAGCAGGAAATGGCAAACTAATAATAAGTGCTGGTAAAATATTTATATTATAGTTTACTGGGAAGCTGAATGTAGTTTTGTATTTCATTAGTGCTTGAGGCAGTACATAGTAGCATATTTGTGCTCCAAAATAAGTGGATAGAATTCTAAATACTATGGTAACTTATCTTTCAGCTATCTGCTGGGGAAAACTAGCATTAATAATAATAAACCCTTTTAGGACTTGAAATACAAGAAATCTTAAACAAGGTCCATAGGGCAGTAATTAGCACCATCTCACACTTGGTGTTATTGGACACTAGGCTGCTGGATCAACCAACCACTTCTGTATGTGGCCTAGTAATTTAGCTCCAGTTCATAATTTTCAATAACAGAGCTATTCACCAGGGAAGGGTGGTCTTAAGCCACCAGAGGACCCAGAAGTCTGGTGATGTTCACGTACAGCACTGTGTTTATGTACTCCCCAAAGTGTATCAAAGCTCAGATCCAGAGAAATAAAAGAAAAGTCAAACAAAACAAGCATTAGACTGCGTAAAATAAGGTATGGACAAGGCAGACAGGTGAGGCATTGTTTAGGTGGCTGAGGTAGATCAATATCTATTCTTGCAAGCCAGGAATCCTGCCCGCTTTCCTCAGGAGCTGTGCAGATCATCTTACGGCTTGCAGACAGACTGTCGCCTAACGCCAACTGACAGACAACCTACTTCACCCTGTAAAAGCCATACCCATCCTTCTGTCTTTGTGATTCACTGTGTGGAGAGGACATATAACTGCACATGTAAAATAATGCCAGATTGCCTTTACCGTGCTCCTATTCCTCCTCATTAACTTAATTTTAAGAGAATCACTCCTAACTTCTCTTTCATCTCTGATTTAAGCTGTTCAATAAAGTTTAAGTAGATTATTACTTAAGCGCGTGCACGCATGCATGCGTGTGTGTTTGTGTGTGTGTGTGTGTGTGTGTGTGTGTGTGTGTGTGTCTGCATCTGGTTGGGTTTAATGGAGAGGCAACAAAATTTACTAAAAAGAAAACAAACGTAATATGTGTAACATAATAATCATTAAATAAATATCATCTAATATTAATATTCCTCTCATATTAGTTTTCCTAACAGACGGATTTACATAGAACAAATCAGAATCAAGAAATAGATGTATGTAATTATTTGTAACTCGTGAAACAAAGATGTAATATTCTATCCATCCTGAGTGAAATCCAGTGTGCTGGTGATAGCTGAACTTGGACTCAGAAAGAAAGCCTGATGGCTGCATTTGGGCAGAGAAAGGTGTATTTGCCTTGTGCTAGAAAACTCCAAGTTTCTACCTAACTTTAAATGATATATTGTGTATCTTGTACTACACACTATTTTACTCCTAATTAGAGAATCAAAATTATAAATATTTCCTAAAAATATCATAGTTCAGTGAATAGTGGCCAGTCAATAAACCCGTTTGTTAGTTATATCAAATTTAGACTATGAAGATTTCCAGGCAAGTTAACCACATGGCTATTTGATATTTACATGTATAGTTTTTAATGTTACCATTTACTTTACAATTTTAACAAGTTGGGATATTAACTTTTAATGACATAAAAGTGATGGAAGTTGCTACAGCAAAGCACTGTGCAAAGGAGAGATTACAATAAAAGTCACTTAATACAGAAGAAAACTACTCGAAAACTCGATAGTTCTCTTAATTTTATTTTAGTCGATCAAATAATAATACCATCTGAATGAGAATTTTTGATTTAGTAAATCAACATTAATAAAATGAGGGACTTTTCATATGTATTCTGTTGAGTTTAACATTTACTGAAGCTAAAATTTTTCTTAATTATATAACCTAGAAAGGCCAAGCTTTTCTTATTTTCACATCAGATTTATCCTCTGCTTACCTCTTTATGGTGGAAGGAATTTGAGTTGTCATATTGTGACATTTTATGCGTAAGTCTTCCTATCTTTTGAACCAGTACTTCTGAAGTATTATATTTTAAACAAATGGCATGTTTAATTAAACAACTACTTCACTCTAAATACAAAAGAATATGACTGTCAACAGCAAACTGCAAACTAACATGTATTAAAAAAATTTTAATTCACCAAAAATATGATTATGCTAATTTAAAATTAAGACAAATAATTACAAGGTGAACAAAATACTTACATTGTTGCTTTCAGGGTATCATCATTAATTTTCTTTCAACATTTAAATTTAAAAATAATATAATACTATTTTTAAAATATTGGTTTACATTAAAACTTTTTTTCTCAAACAACTAATCCACAAGTGAAGCTCAATTTAAAAATCTATTAGCGGTGATTGGAGTGATGGCTAGGTGGGTATAAGTGCTTGCCATGGAAGCCCCACCTGAGTTCTAATGGCCAAAGCCCACACAAAAGCCAGACATAGTACATACATAATACAAGCATTTTTAATCTCAGAACTTCTGGGGCTGGGGAGATCAAAGGAAACTCCCCAGAAGCTCCTTCTTTATACTGTGTAAGCAGCAATGAACAAGACAACGATCCTGTTTCAAAGGTGGAAGGTCAAGACCCATACCCGAGGTTGTCCTGTGACCCATACATGGGTGCTGTAACATTCACAGAAGCATATTCACATACATGAATGATAACATATATCATATGTCCCCCACACAAGCACAAGCAATTAGCACCTTACTATGATACCAAAGGCTTGTCTTAATCATAATTGTGATCCAATTAGAAGACTCGTTTTATTTTCGTATATGTAACTGAATTTCTCAAAGCTGAAAGTTAATAATTCTAAAATAGGGTTGATCTATGCTAAGGAGAACAAACTAGTGTGATATAAATTTCGTTGAGCCAGGTGGTGGTGGCGCACCCCTTTAATCCCAGCACTTGGGAGGCAGAGGCAGGCGGATTTCTGAGTTCGAAGCCAGCCTGGTCTACAGAGTGAGTTCCAGAACAGCCAGGACTACACAGAGAAACCCTGTCTCAAAAAAAAAAAACCTAAAATAAATAAATAAATAAATATTAATTAATTTCGTTGAATAATTAAGAATGCTATAACAGACATGGTTACATGTTTGTATGTCTAGTATATGTGTATTTAACAATTTTACTTGATTATTTGAAAGACAAGGATTTGTGTTATCTTTAAACTTCAAAGCACAAAGTAGTAGATTTGCTCGGATTGTTTAAAAGCATTACGCTGAAGGTCAACACATTCGTACTAATCTGTAGCTACAAAAGAATCAAAAGTTAGAATGTGACCTAATCAACGCTGTAAGTTGTTTGTAAAAAAACACGGATTGTTATCCTAATTATCTCTATTTGTGTTTGTTTAGTTAGATAAACAGATGAAACATTTCTCATCCAGATGTGACAATCTCAGTACTGTCATTTACCTTTCAAGGATCATAGAGTTTTTGCTTTTAACACATTCCCCGGAGTACCTACATGTTTTCATTATGAGCCAGTAGTTGAGAAAACATGTCAGATGTTAAATTTAAAATCCACTGTGCAGGAAATATGCAGAAATTTAACAACTGTATTTGTAAAAAAAATGACTTCAAATTGATTTACATAAAATTTTAAATGATTTCCCAATAAATTTTAATTAGCATTTATGTTGCACCGAATTGCAAAGACTAAATGGTTTCTCTTTAACAACTTATTGTCTGATGTGCATAAAACCTGAGGCCAAAATATCTATATCCTAGAATATAAAGAAGTGTAAGAATGAAAATGTGGGTTTTGTAATGACAATTAGGATGTAAAAGAATTGGAATAAAACCATTTGTCTTTAGCACTTAAATCCTGTCAACACACAGTACTTTACAGAAAATTGCAGACAGAATACATGGTGCTTAATGTAAAAACTTCCTATATGGCTGTTCAGTGTTGTGCACAGCCACACAGATTGTAAACACTAGTAGGTTCACAGTCACTAGTGTACAAGAAAATGAAAAAATGCAGGGGGGGTGCAAAGGTTAAACGATTCCAACCTCTTTTCTCACGAAATGATTTTATTTTGCACAGATTGTTAGTTTAAATACCAAGGAAATTATTTATATAATATAAAAACTAAAAAGATGTACATATTCATTGAGAATGTAAAATGGAGATATTTATAATGTCAAAAATGGTTCCTTGTGCTTCTTATGTGAGCTCCTACTCAGTATAGTTTGACATAATAAACTAGTAAAAATATTTATTTTCAATTTACTACTTTGTCTTTAACATAAGGTCCCACTAGCCTTGTCTCTTCTTTCTACAACTTGCTTTGCAGATCAAGTTGATCTCAAACTCATAAAGATCCAACTGCTTCTGCCTCCTCAGCACACCATCACCCCTGTCTCTACTTGTTTGCTTGTTTGTTTTGTGTTGATAAAGAGGTTCTTATTATGTAACCTGAACTAGTCTCAAAGCTATAGTCCTCTTGCCTCAGCCCTCTGAATACTAATCCTATATGGTCCACTCTACTGGTCCTGATTTCTACCTTTTAATTTTTCCTTTTACTCCAACACAGCTGTTCAGTTTAATAGTATATGTCAACAAGTATAGAGCTGACGCATTTGAAATGATTTGCTATCTGACATCTCTTTACTAGAGAAAGGCATTAGGCTAATACAAAAACTGAAATTATGATTCTATTTTAACTCTAATCTCCTTTAATTTGCAAACAATTGCGTGACAAATTCTAAAATACACAAAACATGTTTGGAAGATGAGACGTAGTCCATATACAAATTACAAATTAGTACAAAACCAATTATGTATATAATTTATAATAATCTAAAAATTTCAATGTTAAACAGAGAATAGCAGCATATACCTGTAATAACAACTCTTAAGATGCAAAGTGGGGAATTAGGAGCTCAGATCCACCCTAGACTACATAGGGAGCTCAAGGCTAGCCTATGCTACATGAAACCATACCTTAAAAAGTGTCAGCTTCAGGAGCCTGATATGGATATCTCCTGAAAGGCTCTGCCAGAGCTCTACCTATACAGATAAGTCTGCTTGCAGTCAACCACTGGACTGACCTGGGGGACCCCAGTGGGGAAGGACCGGAAGAGTTAAAGGGGTTTGCAACCCCATATAAAGAACAACAATATCAACCAATCAGACCTCCCCCAACCCCCAGAGCTCCCAGAAACTAAACCACCAACCAAAGAATACACATGGAGGGAGTATATGTAACATAGGATGGCCTTGTCTGGCATCAAAGGTGGGGAGGCCCTTTGTCTTGTGAAGGCTTGATGCCCCAGTTTGCTAGGGCAGTGGGGCAGGAGTGGGCAGGTGGGTGGAGGAGCACCCACTTGGAAGCAGTGGAGAGAGGGGGTGGGATGGGGGATATTTGGAGAGGAAACCAGGAAGAGGAATGACATTTGAAATGTAAATAAACAAAATAACCAATAAAAAATTAAAAAGAATGCATTTCTCATTTTTTTAAAAAAAAATGTCAGCCATTAACTTTACCTGATAACTAAATAGACACTTAAGAATGCATTATAATGAGTATCATAAATATTTCATTTGATTAAACATAGGTTAAATATAGACTGAGTCATTTCTTACATGGCTATCCTAGTCTCCCTTTCACCTCTGACACATGGCTTCTGGTATGGCTGTTTCTGATGATGTCATCAAGATGCTCACTAACAGGAAAGTGAGCAAGTTGCCAACTCCAGAGAAAGAGAAGAGTGCAAAAAAGCAGTACCCATCTGCCTGAGTGAAGACAAAACACCATCCTGAAAGACAGCAACCAGATCCTAACAGGTGATGCTGAACAAAGTGATGGCTGCTATCCATCATTGTCAATATGCCGCCAGACAAGAACTATTGCTATGATGTAACCTCTTGAGACCTAGTATAGGAAGACCCAGCATTTGGGCTCCTGAGAATGAAACCCTTAAGAACAAAATGATCTGAGTGCCAAATCTTCCATCAAAAAGAAGTTGACAGGCATTAAACATAAATTACAAGCAACTGTCTATGAGGAGGCCAAGGACCACTCCATCCTGGCAGAAAAACTTGCTGGCAACCCTGGCAGCTTTGAGTGGCAGGACTTTGTTAGCTTCCTCTAGTCCCCTTCTGGAGCACCTAGCACTTACCAGACCTGCTCTTGGGTGTTGTCACACTCTTGACAAACGGGAGGGACAGAGGGGAACCCTGTAAGGGGAGGGCAGTCTCATCACCTCAATTACCAAATACCACTACCAACACCACTACCACCCCATGGACAGTTCTTCCTTCATCCCTGATAATTTTGCCTTTTCCAAACTGCTTCTGATCTCCCGATTAAAGCAGACAAATCGTCTGGCCCAGGCATCTGTATTTTTGGGTCATCCCTATTCCGCATCTATCCCCCAAACCCATGTCGCAAGGTTCCAGGCAAAATAGTGAGTCTGCTTGTCTGTTTATTTCTGTGTATAAATGTAAAATGACCCAACCTGCACCATCTGGATGCCCTCCCTTTGCCCTTGGTCTTGGCCACATAATGGAGAAGTCAATAACGAAACATCAATTTAAAAAAAAAAAAGATAAACTAAAATGGATAATTAATAAAATGATACAAAATTTAAAATATAATACTATTTTTACATATTCATATTAGAAGAAAGTATAATGGTTAATTCTCACAAAATTAGATCAACATAATTGAGAATACTCTTAATGAAAAGAAACTGAGTAAATGCGGTCAGTGGAACACTGGTATTAAGTAAATGGCATGGGTATCACCTGTAATTTGTTCTGTTAAGTATACAATAAGCAAGATATTTGACTCTGTTTCCTTAACCATGATGAACAAAGTCTGTCATGAGAACTTTAAAAGAAGTCTTTAATTTGGAGAGAAACTTCAAATAGTTAATAGTTCAAACTGGTAAGTGGATTTTAATATTAGAGTACTCTCATCAGCAAAGTGGAATCTGCTAAAAAGTCATATTTTGAAATATCATAGCAAAGCTTATACTCTGTGTAAAGTTAATCGTCACAACAATTTTTCATGGGGAAAAAATCTGAAATTAACCAGTGTCAATCTACTTCTTTTTCAGTTTTTAAGTCACTTGGAAGTAGCAGTTAAAACACACACACACACACACACACACACACACACACACACACACAAAATCTCTTAAAAGCATTGACTTTTATAGTTTCATCCCAACAAGAAAATTTGCTATTTACTTGTTTTACAGTTAATCTCCATGCTAAATCTGAAAGTGCATTCTCAATAACAAGTGGAATAAAAGAACATTGGGATAATGACGGAAGACGATAACAGCCAGGAAAATGCTCATTTGAGGATGTAATCTCTTTCACATATATGAGCTTTAAGTTGTAATGAAGAAGGTTGTAGGCTTCACAAAGTTTCCAAGAGGATTTGTTTGAAACAAAACTTAACAAAGGGATAGGAAGCCTTTCTAGATTCAATCCCTGAAGGCAAATGCTTTCTCACAGCAGCCACCTGCCTCCGTAATATTAAGTGGAGATTAATATTTGGTACAGATTTTAACTGATGAAAAACGAAGAACAATATTTAAATGTAGTTAGTCAGTGGCCACCCTTGGTTGATTGTCAAAACAGAGATAGTGCCATTTACATAGAAAAATCCATGTATTTTCCCTTCTAAATACATAGACGAATACCATGCTGATGCTTTACCTACAGGGCAATTTGACAAAGTGAATGACTCTAGGCATATGGAATTAAAGAATGGATTCAAAGAATCCTGAGCACACTTTCTACATGCTATCCAGGGTTGATTATGCAAATTCTGCATGGTCCTAAAGATGACAGTCTCACTCCTAAGTCCCTAAGGGAATGAATAAGGCTGAATAAAGACCTACTCCCACGCTCCATTTGTCCTGATAGGATTAAGCATGTAAGGTTGTGGAGAAATATATAAAAACACTTATTCATTAATTTATTCGACCAGTATTATGAATAACAAAGATTTGAGAGATAAAAATTGCTTTTAGAAATTCAGAATAAGGCAAAGGGGGTAATTAAATGGAATTTGAAGATCAGATAAGAATTTCTAAAAACCATATGATCTAAAATATTCAGTTGTTACCTGCCAATGTCTTGCTTATACAATTATATCCTAAATTTTTACCATTTTACTGTGATTTTTATCTTAAGTATTTAAGATACTATTTCCATTCACCTGTTTTTTGAGTTACTGGAGGTACAGTTGTGCAGTTTATGATGTGCGCTGTGACATTTCTATGCGTGTATACACTGGTTGATAATCAGATCACAGCAACTGGCATATCCTCCACTATTAAGTTTGTCATTTATTTGTGTTAAGAAACATTTTCTAGTCGGTCTCTCACTAATGTAATCAGGATGACATTT
The DNA here is from genome assembly GCA_030674055.1 of Rhabdomys pumilio. NCBI lineage: Eukaryota > Metazoa > Chordata > Mammalia > Rodentia > Muridae > Rhabdomys > Rhabdomys pumilio. The sequence continues at coordinate 18,286,481 of JANHMN010000010.1, forward strand.
TTTTTTTGCCATAGAATATTATAAATTGTTCCCCTGCCTACCAGGCTCCATGATCTATCTCATCCTTGACCCATTTCCTTCCCACACTTCGCCCAGCCCTGTTAACCAATTCTACTTTCATGAGATCAACTTTTTAATTTCCACATATAAGTAAGAAAATGTAGTGCTTGCTTTTTATGCCTGACATTTGACTTAAGGTCTCACCATGATGCTGCAAATAACAGAATTTTCCTTGTATATAACTAAAATGTCACTGACCTGAGCTTCTTTGAATATCTACCAATAATAAGATTTGGGGATGATATGACAGTTCTATGTCTGTTTTCCCCCCAAGAATGCCCTTGCCAGAGTTTCATTATCAGCAAGTGTGTGAAAAAGTTTTTCCTCTGACTCCTTACCAGCATTTGTTTTAGTATGTCTTTTAATAGAAAACTGTTTAAATGAGGTAAAATGATATCTCATAGTTGGTTGAATTTGTGTATCTTACTATACACTAGTCCACACTAGTATACTACTGCATACTACTAGGTAGTTTGTGTAATTTTTATAATTTCATTTCCTATATGAGAATTCTAATCTAAACCATCACAAAGAGATGAAGCTTATGTGCATACTTGTAATGGTGATCCCACAGTCAATAAGCTACTAAGCAGCAAATTCAGCATTTAAATGGTCTTCCCTTTGTGCTCATCATTGCAGGAAATATTAGGTCCCATCAAACTATTATTATTTGAGCCCTGGTAATTTACTTCAAGAAATTACCTTCACGCATAGAAGCATGTGGTTGTGTTTTACATCACAGGTGGACAGAAGAGGTTGGACATGACAAGCACAATTTTGAATCAGTTTGCATTTTGAAACTTTATGCGTAGATAACTTTTGTTAGCATACCAAAATGTTATTCCTCCCCATAAAATATAGATAAATTATTTTAATACAGTCAAGGACGGTTTTGACTTAGAAATAAAACCGCTCGTTTATGACAAAAACTTCAATTAACAAACTTCACGGAAAGTGTGGACTATTACGTACTTAGTGGTAACTGTCACTGTGTTGGTTTCTGTAGTTAGTTTCTAGGTGAGACTACTTTTAAAAGTCACGTAATCAAGAATGTTGCTTGGAAAATGTGGGTTCTAAATACATTTGTCATTTACAATCTGAACAGTTACTAGCACTGAATTTAAATAGCCTAATATTGATTTACAACTGGACTAGGTTTGTCATTGAAACCGGAGTCTAACAGAATGAACTTTCAATCCCTCATCTCTAAGCCATGCTCAAAATAGTTTTTGCTATGTGCCTTCTGATATTCATTTCTTTACTTCCATGGCTACTATTTCCTCTGTGGGTCTGCATATGCCTCCAGTTAACTTAAACCAAGTCTTGTAGCTGAAGAATTAATCTTTTCTCCAGAGATAGCTGTGCATGTTTTTGAAATCTATTTTGTATTTATGCTGAAGTTCAGCAACCAAGAAGTAATCTCATCTTGTGCTTTTTTTATTTAGAATTATTGATGATACCTCTCTGGGTAAACCCACAAGAATTGAAAAAGAATCACCAGGTGTGGTGCTACATGCCTTTAATATCAGCTCTGGGGAGGCAGCAGCAAATCTCTGTGACTATTTAGAGAGTTCTCGGAGAGTCAGAAATATATATAATTTGAGTCTTAAAAATTTTTTTTAATTATTTCAAGATAATGTAAAGCACACTAAAGTATCTCATATATTTATGATAAATCATAGCAGCTGTTTCCCCTCTCTTAGGATAGAAACAGGACATACTTGAATTAATCATGAGGATTGTGGATTGAACCTAGGGCCTTAGTTTTTAGACACTACCTAGCACTGCATTGCACTCCCAGCCTTAGTCATTCATTTTATCACATACATCTTGAGTGTTAGAATAAAACTCTACAAATCCCTCCTATTAAAGGAGTTATTTCATAATTGTACTAAGCCCTACACCAGGCCAAAAATTTGGAAAGAAGGGTGGCCCAGAAAATACATACACTTGCATACAACCTAAGGAAAACATGGTGCTGCCCATGAGTGAAAGAATTACTTCTTCAGGTGTGCGTGTGCTACAAGATCAAAACCCAGTGATACAACACTTTTATTCTCTTTTCCAATTAGACACATGTGGAGAGAAGTTTTGACCCACACATAAAACCTATATCATCAGGAGGTAGTAAATACAATAAGGTAAAGTGTAGTCCCATGCAACTCCCCAAACTTGAGCTGATTCAGCCAAGCCTCAATTGATTCACTGAGACCAAAACAATTTTATTCATTTATTAATCTTTTATTTTTATTTATGGAACTAGAAGATAGAAAGATGAGCAAAAATTTAAGCATGGAAGAAATTTAATTAAACATAAAGTTCTATCCAGTCATTCTGAGACTAGAAGATTCTAAGAGAATCTATTTTTTTTTCTTTCTGAAGAATGATGAAGCAATTTTCTTCAGGGACATGTGACTACAGAGAGGCTGCTCTCTACTTGAAAATTCTTTCATGGTATGGTGTCAGCACACTGGTGGACAGGTACCCTCTGATGTGAAGTGGTTGGTCATGACAGCCTTCCTTGTACCAAGGAGGAGTAAAACTCTGAAAATAATAGCCTACAAACAAGAAAATGAATGATTAGTACAGAAAAGTCAAAGGTTATTAATAAAATCAAGATTACACAAGCAAAAATTATTTTATAGGTATAGTATTAATACTGTATTTGAAACATTTATTTTCTCATCGTAATATGTTATTACATTATGCTTAACAAACATACCAAACCTTACTCTCCAAAATCAATAACTAAATCTCTTTTTATTTAATCATCAGATTTAGGGGTTACATTTCCATATGATTAATTACACACAAGGAGTTATACTCTTTGTTCTGTGGCCTTATTTACTTTTGCATGTTTAAATGATTTCCCTCATGTCTTATCAATTACATTAATTATATAAATGAAATGGTATTTTTAAGCTGAAGGTAGCAAACTACCGTGCAAAATTGTATGAGAAGGAAATGCACTAAAGGTCCTAAAAATTCAACTATTCAAATGTAAATGCAAACATGACAGTGAGCCAAACCCATCAACTGGCATATGTTATCATGCGATATTTTTTCAGTTTCTGATTATTAGAAACAAATTGAACCACATTAATAGGAGGAATCAGAAGGAAAAAAAGAAGAAAATTATGTATTTCAAAAAAAGCTTAAGAAATATCTTAAGTGAGAGGAAATTACTCTCTCGTAGGATAAATCAATGAGGAAAAGTCAAAGAATTAAAAGTTATATGTCTGCTACTATGAACAGACTAGGATACCAGTCCAAATAATATACATTTAGACAATGATTTTTTGTTAGTGGGTTTTTTTAAAAACACCACTTAGTAGTATGGGTATAAAAAAATCAATAATATACTAGTAATTGTTTCCTAGAACTCGTAAAATAACAACAGACTTCAATAAATAATCTTAAGCTTGACTCTAGTAGAAGTGTTCATCTCAGAAAGCGTCTAACTCTATATAGTCAAATTCTGACTGAAAGAATTTGGTCTCTAAGTCCTCAGAACTCACTGTAACAAGATTGTTTCTTGTGTAATGAAATTTATGAATGTAATCTTCTAAAACGAGAGAATCAGAAATGGAAACTTAGGTATCCATCAAACTTGCTGTCTTGCTTTGAAGCTATGGAAACTCTGTATCAGTAGATCATTATTTCAGAGGAGTATCTGGTTTGTTTTATCTGTAACAATTATATGGATTAATGCACAAAGATGAACACTCGTCTCAGGGTTTTTTTTTCTTCATTCTTTAATATGTACAAAAAATAGCTTGTGTTGGAAGTTACCTGTCTTGTTTTATAAGTCCCACCTGTACTGCTGTTACACATCTGTGGAGCATGGCATCAGCCAACTGTTAATCAAGGATCACTTCCTTTCAAAGTGACTGATGAGCCACTGTTACAGCCAGTTACAAAAATAACTTTTAGAAAAGGTGACTCAAGAGTTTCAGACAGTTCTCACCAGCCCTGAAAATTCCATGCTTGAACGTTCGTGTTTTATTAATATGTATGTAGACAATTTACATGGTCCATTAAATTTTAGAAATAAGATATCATTGGCAATATTTTTCTTTTGGATTACAAACAATGATAATATCCAAGATTGTCTTTGAAAAATATTAACTAGCCCTGGCAATGTGGAAAGAAAATATAGATGATATAAGATATATAGGTAGATGCAACAAGGTATGATTAAAGAATTCAAACACTGAGGGTTCTGGAGAAATTCTCACAAAGAGTGTGATTAGTGTCTGATGAAAGTACTTGAAGGATAAGATTTTTGAAGGAAATCTAAGAAAAGCAAATATTTTATGACAAACCTGTTTAATTTCTCCACTTTGATTTTGTTATCTCCTCGGTATTACACTGAAGCGCTGCACATGGATAATGTTTGTGGGATATTTGCTGCAGACCTATCAGACAACTGAGTGTCTCCGTTGCCAGACACGGAGCGCAGAACATGTGTTGAAACGTCATGCTCCATTTTTGCTGTACATTTCTCTGTTGATTTATGTAATGTTGCTAATATTATGCAGCCTGCCCTTGTTTTAAACAAACAAATGAACTTTTAAAAAGCTTTTCATAAGTTGCTAAGCAACTCTAAAGACACATTTTATTAATTTAACAAATAGCATTCAGATGACAAATCCTTAAAGAAGATTTCTACCTTTGCTTTTATAAAAAAAATAAAATAAAATTGGAAATCTCAACAGATAACCTCCTAGTTTTCCTCATCTAAAGCTTCGGGGCAAGTCAAAGATGTTGCCTTCTTCAATGAGATTTTTCTTACTGTGCAAAATAGTAAATTTTTTTTTATTGAAAACGTTACTAAAATAAAAGTTAAATCCGAAGACTTCTGGTGTAGCTGTCCAAAATATAACCAGGCCTGAATATTGTTTAACCTGAGTTCCACTGATAAATTGGATACAAGAATTTGAAGTTGTGTGGAAATAACTTATGACATGTAGGGTGCTTAGTAGCCTCCAGCAACTTTGCCTATCAGATGCCAATGATGCCCCACCTCCCTGTAGTTGCTATAACTAATTTTTTTCTGTAGATAAAACCAAAACATCTAGAGAGCGTGGGTACAGTAGGAGGAAAAAATCATTCATAGTTAAAAATCACTTTGAATGAATGTAGGTATAAATGCTAAATGCAAAACACAACTTGAGCCTAGCTAGTGATAGTAATATCTCAAGATTTATACCCAAATATCTATACCTGTCCTCTCCATTGCTGCTGGTAATGAAGAATAAGTGGTAAGTAACATGATTCTAGGGTAGTACAGCTCTCCATGCATTTGAATACATGTTCATGTTTGGTTTATCATTTCAGTGTTATTTCCAATGTATACAAACCAGAGTAAGGAGTCCCGTGGCTATAGTAATGATAAGCCTTTCCTAGCAATATCATGTTCCAGAATTTGCTCTTAAATTTTCTTTACATTCAGTATTTGAATAGAATCGTTTAAAAGTATCAAAGGGCTGAAGAGATGGCCCAGCAGTTAAGGGCAAATGCTGGTCTTCCAGAGAACCCTGTTTGGTTCTCAGCACCATGTTGTAGGTAGCTCACAGCTGCCTTCAACTCCATTTTCAAAGAGATCTGATTGATTCCTCTGGCTTCCTCATGTACCTTCATTCACATGCACATACCCCACACATACACATGATTTTTTAAATTTTCTACAGAAATGTATTAATAATAATGGTCTTGTAATGCTTCTTACACATTCATCTGTCATTTTTCATATCCCACACTTAATACCATTATATCCCTCACAAACAAACAGCTCAGATGCTCCCAATTTTCACATGTGACTTATGAAGGACAAATTCATTTTCTCCATGAAAAAAATTTCCTAATTAATCCCTCCTTTACTTACAGTATTATATTTCTGTTAAAAGAATGGCAGGACTACAAATTAATGTAGGCAATCATTTTCTGACTGTCTTCAATATGCCAGACACTGAACATTGCTTAGTAGCTACTTCTATCAATTTACATTTCATTATTTATGCCCAACTAGATTGTAAGTTCCCAGAGGATAGGAACAGGTTTTATCTGTATCCCTCTGGCACCTTTTAATAATGATGCTAATAAATATGCTTTACATTTGATTAGCAATTATAACCTTTCAAATTAGTTTCATGCTTATTAGCTCATTGGTTATATAATTTCACTATTTTACAATCAATGAGCGCGGGATATAAATGCTCTAGGGAATAGTCCATGGATGGCACAACTGGTGTTCAGTAGAATATGTATTTTATATATACCGACTGACTGAATTTAGACTTACAAATTTCCAAACCTAAAATTGCTTGCCTGGCTATAAAACGTGTTTCTGATATTCCAAAAGTTAAAAGATATTGTAAAGAATAAGAATCATTAAATGATGCAAAAGACAACAAAGTGAGTCAGTTTTAAAAGTGTTCAACTGTAATAAAGGGTTTTTTTTTTAAGATAAGAAGTCTTGTGGTTTCTACAAGAGATTAACTTCATTTTTGCAAGGTCTTCACCTCTTATTAAAGAAGTAAAATTGTTTTTAAAAGACAGCAAACTGTAAAAGAAACACCTTAAGATTAGCTTCAACATCCTAAAATTCACAGACTTTTTACCTAATGAATATATGAATAAGACCAAGAAAAATATTTCCAACAACTTTAGCCACCCCCCTTGGGGGCAGAGCTACATAAATAACACCAATGTAAAACATATGTGTTTATCTGCCTTTCAGCTAAGTAAGAAAAAAAGAAAAAAAAAAAACTACACCCTCAAAGTGAGCTGCTCTGAGGGCATCCTGCCTAAGGAAGCCATCCTTTATCCAGCCATTTACAGTAAAGGCTAAGTGCAGACACTGGTCTAGGCCCCAAAGAAGGAAAAGGTCTAAACCTCAGTTGCTGATGTGAATGTTGGGCCAGCGTTGGAGAAAGGGGCAAGTGAAAAGATCTGAAAAGCCAGAAATGATTTCCTTCTTTCTCATTTGGGCCTTTTCTTTCAGCCTTTAGCTCCTCCCGCTCACTTAGGAAGTGAAGGCATTTAAAGAAAAATGAAAACAACTGAAGAGGAAAAGTTTAAGACATCACCAGCCAAGAGGAAGGAGCCACTCGGCGCCCAAACCATCCTTCAGCCACGTGACTATTGTGAGCCGAGAGAGGGGAGCGACCCCCGGGCCGGGCCGGGGACGGAGCTGGCTGCGGGTCGGTGAGGGCCTGGGGAGGAGGGGCGGCGCCGCTAGACGATCAGGACGACTGTCCGAAGGCTCCAGGTCTGGGCGCCGCCGGAGGCCTTCTCCTAGCGCTGCTCCGGCCTTTCCCAGCGGTGCCTCCCTGCGGAGCTCCTGCAGAGCCCGGGGCGCGCGGCCGGAGGTTCTCCCGGCACTTCGCAGACAGCGCCAGGCGCCTTAGCGAGCTGCGTCCGAGCTCGGAGAGCCAGGGCTGGAGGATGGCTGGGTTCAGCCGCGAGCGTTCTCGGGTCCGCGCACCGCCCAGCGCCTACAGACCGGCCTGGGAGGCACCGCAGCGGCTGCGAGGGGAGCGCAGAGGCCGGGCTCGGCCGTGGAGCCGGGCGCCCTCCTTCCCGAAGCGCGTTAGAGCACAGGAGCGCGCGGGCTCGAGATGCACCACGCTTTTCCGTCTAAACTGGGGGAGAATAAGATTGTTCCCAAGGTTTTGTTTATCCAGAGACTGAAAAGGGAGAAACTCAAGTCTGTTGGCATCTTCCCTCGCCCCGCCCTACCCTGAATTAGTTCTGAAAAGCCTGCCCAGCGCAGGAGGGGATGGAGGGAGCAACCCCTTTCCTCTCAGCAACCCTCTCCCTCCCGCCCTCAGTCTCCACACACCCTTCACTAGCTCGGCTCAGGAGTTCGCACAAAGTCCGCCAGAGGATGGCAAAAACCCCTATTACCAAGCACCACTAGACGACTGGCTTATCAAAATGGAAGTAGAAAGTCGCTTGCTGGTCACAGTATAGTTAAAATTCACTAGCCTTACTAGTCTTGATAGTCAGGGCACTTCTACCACATTGTTTATAAGCTCTGGTTGGGTCTACAGGGAAGACAGATTCCAGACGAAGTTGCGACTACTAATCCTCTACCTTGGTACTATAGAAACTTTACTTTCATTCCCAAAGGCCAGGCCTAATGACCTAGAGGAGAGCTAAATTAGGGGCCTGCCTATGGATCTGTTCCCTCCTATCCTGGAAAGGGAAAGCAGTCAGGGATCAGAGTCTGAATTGAGTATCCTAACTACGTGTGGTTATTGACAACGGGAGGGGGAAAGTGGAGGAGGGAAATGGAAAGGAAAAACAGGGGGGGGGGAATGTGTTCATTTACACATTTCCTGTGCAGAACAAAAAAGTCCCACCATCAGCAAAAGAAGCCTTTTCCTCCAAAATAGCAGCCAAAGAGGGAGAATTAGAATATGCATAAAATTCCTTCATTTTCATTTGCACAGAGCATGATTTCCGGCACATTCGATGTAAGCTGCGCGATTAATCCCAACGCCTAAACAGTATTTCACTTAGCATCTTTCCAAAACTCACCTAAAGAAAATTATTGTCTTACCGTGACCTGTTTTTAGAGCTACCATTTCCTAGTGTGTCTGCCAATGAGAATTCCTTTGATGGGGTTATAAATTGGGGTTTCCTGGCCATCCTTTCCTCTTTAACAGCGCTGCTACAGCGGACAGAGCCCCATATCCCTGACAGCTAGCTGCCGGCTGTGAAGACAGAGCTAGAAACCACAGCCTAATGGAAAGTGTGTTTTAGAAATGTGCATAAAAGACAATAAACATGCAGATTCGTTGTTTTTGTATCCTCTGTGTCCTGAAAGTCTTTCAAGTTACCAGTAACCAAGATATTTGCATATAGACGCCTCTGAGCATCAGCTTGTCAAGAATAAAAGAGAATTGCACAACATTTCTCAGTAATGCTGTTCCTCAAAAATATTCAGCCTATGGAGCTACTAAATCCCGACATGTTTTGTTTTGCCACTTACATTAGATCTGGTTGCATCTTCCTTGAAAAATTCTTTGTTGGAAAAAAACTGTTAGCATCATTTGAAACAATTCATTCTTTTGACCTGGGCTTACTCCTGCCTGTGAAAATGTATGTTTCTTTTATTTAATAGAGTGTGAATAATGGTTGGAATTGGCATATCTAGGCTTACTGCTAAAAGAAAATCTTTATTCCAGAAAACTCAACTTTAATTCTTCACTCCTTTATATCCCAGTATGAAAAGAAAATCTATATTTGCTCACAATATAAGGATGCATCTGCAAAGATGTCCTCCAGTATCTTCGGATTTTAAGTAAATCTCCACTACTACTACTTAAAAAGAAATGCTGATATTTATTTGACTTTTAGTTTGCGTGGAATAAGCAATACATGATACATTTAGTTTGGCATATATTGGACATGAATAAGCACTTAAATATATGGTTTCTGTTGGCTAAAGATTTATTAAGGTATTGGGCTATAGGAGCTTATTAATTTAATTAAATGGGTTTGTAAACTTTACAGGCACAAGAGTTTGCATGCTGTTAACACAAAAATAAATGTTTTCAGTTTTTATTTACATCAAATTTCATCACCAGAGAATCATTAAATGTAGTTATTCTCAGTTGTGCATGCCTGTGTTAGTTCAGAAGTTCTCAGTCATATAAAATAAAATACAAGGTATGAGAAAACAAGCTTTTCCAAAGCCGTATACAGGGGGTGCATGTAACAAAATTGACAGTCATGTTTTCTAGTAATGCTGACTTCCCTTAATTTTCTTACTGAAACTAGTGATAGTTTGATTTCTTAATAAAAGAAATAATTTTTAATAAAAGAATCATGGTAAGAGAATAGTCTCCTTAAAACATTATTTAGGTTATAATTAAATTAAATATGAGATGCCCTTGTTTTATTTTAAGTTGCAGAAGTATATTTACAGAAGAGTTGGAGTAAATTCAGAGGGCTGTTAAACTCCAAGCATTGAGAAATTTTGGGGTGCCACTGAAATGTAGATCTACTGGTACCCAAAGCTGCCACCTCCCACCGCAGGCTTACAGAGATGCATGAGAGCTGAGCATCACCACTTCAGCGAATTTATTCTCCAAAATGAAAGCTTCTCTTTCTTTGCTGAAATTTAATGAAATAATGTAAGTGTTTGCATTAAAATGAAAAGACTACAGGGGAATGGAAGGGGGTGTTCAGCCTCCTTCCCATAAACAGTGAAGATCACAAAGAACCAAAGCAATGGAAGTTGTGCCTTTCCCCTCCCTTGCTTCCTTCTTTTACTGTTTCTGCTGTGGATTGTGTGTGTGTTGAGGTTTGAAGGAAATATCTCACACACAAAAATAATAAAAGTTTACAGAGCACAAGCTGGCTGCTGATATTTATGTCTTTGGTTTTGTTTTGTTTTGTTTGTTTGTTTACCCTTTTAAGAGTCTGGGGTCTGCTTTGTTGTGCATTGCCAGAGCCACTTTTATGCAGCTAATCTCTCACCCCAATCCATACTGTTGCTCAGATCTCTCTTCATGTGAGCCTAGGTGCTGGACTGACAAGGAATTTCTACCATAGTTTGTTATTCTTTCCCACAACTGTCCTTCCTCTCCTAACCAGCTTCCCTATCTGTCTCACAAAAGGAGGCAATAATAAACCATCTGCATGAGAACTAACATCTATCTGCCTGGCAAATGCCAAATCTAACCCCACACCTTTTAATTTTCTTCATTTTATTTCATTTTCCTTTGTGTGTGTGTGGGGGGGGTATGTGTGTGAAAGTGGGGCTATGTGCTCAGGAGACAGGAAGAATATTAGACTGAGATGGTGTTAGAGCACTTCAAGGAGAGACCTACCAACAGATTTTTTTCCACCTAGACCTAGAATGGAGCTCAGCCAGCATGGATAGATGTCACCGAAGCAGCTCTTGAACCTGGAGAAATGGGTTTTGCTTTCTTAGACCATCACTGGTGAAGACTACAACCACTGAATCTACTTTTTTAAATCTTCTTTACATCTGCCTGTTGCTAAAGCAATAAAAAGAATTCATTCTGGGTTGTTGGGGGGTGGGGGTTAGATGCTGATGCTAAGATACTATGTCTCACTTTACAGAGTGGATCCATGATCTCTAAGTTCACTGGAAACTAAAAACTCTTATTAACTTCCTTGGCTTTGTGAACATAGTTTTTAGATACCATGACTTTCCTATTGTCCAGAAGTGATCCAGGCAGAAGATACCCCAGCCCTCCATTCAAGAACTCTACACATGTCTACCTCTGTTCCAGACTGCTTTAAGAATGACTTCTTCAGGGGAACATGTCCATAGCCATGATGGAGCCTGAATATATAAGCAATCAATGGCATTTACAAGGACCTACTATAGTAGGCTAAGGAAGTCTTTTTTCAGAAACTTGAGTTTATCTAGACAGAAATCATTCATGAGCAAAACATGAAATTGGATGGATGCCCAACCTCCATCATGTAACACAAATCTAAAGTTAAAGTGGGTTTTATTTTCTTCCTGTTTGGCCTTAGAATTATTTTAAGCTCACTTCTACTATGGAACTTAAGTTGCTATTATTAATAGTTTATTTAGCAATATTGTTGCAGGTTTGTTACTTTTCTTGTTGTGGTTGTTAAACTAGTCACCAGAAGTTTAAAAAAGATTAGTCAGATTAATTAGTTTATTGATAATTTAAAGCTGAAAACTAGTAATTAAACCCAAAACTATAAATGATCATGGATAATTGAAAATGGTGTAGGATTTAGAAGGAAGACGATGTAAAATTTGGACACTAAATTTTGCAGCTGTGAAATAACTAGGACTTGGGGGTCAAGAATATGATAACTGATATATTTTTTTAGTCACTCGATCATTCTCTTTTCCCCCCAGATTATCAGTAATCTGTTTGATAGACTTAAAAAACCATTTTTTTTGAGCAGAGAACAAAGATGTGATGAATGACCCCCATGTCACCAGATTTTTCACATGGATTCTCTGGCTCAGGATCATCCTAGCATATAAGATCTCTCCCCTCCACATCAGCCTTTTCCTTCTCTCTGCTACTCTTATGAGTCTCTCTGAAAAGGAAGCAGACTATAAGACAAGGAGACAAACTCAACCCTCTCAGGCAGATTCTATGGAATATAAATTCAGCAATGCACTTTTTACAATAAGCCCCCTCTGTTTCAAATATAATTAATGTGTTGTTAATATAGTTCTCTAACTACATATATACATATAAAACAGAGGCACCCTCTAGCTTTGCTGTTTTAACATCTAAAACAAAAATGAACACATTCTTTCAGTAACTCCTAAAATTCTTCCAGTTGGTCAGCAGACTAAGATAACTACAGTCCAAATATTGTCAATTTTGTTAAATATTATTTAAAAACAGAAGATATTCTAGATTGATACAGTCTGGTACAGAAATTTACTACATACCAGGCAAAATCTCCAAGCCCCTATTTATCTTTTGAAAAATCTAATAATGGAAGCAGAATTTTTGCATCTTTATTTTATCTAGGTTAGGCTTACTGGACAAATGTGTATAAAAACTAGTAACTATAATAACAAAGTATAGTGACTTTGTTAAGACTTTGTCAAATATCTCAGCTCTCTGTTTTAGGTCAATTAGTTCAAAAAGTTGCTATTAGTTATGCATAAATACATGTGACACAGATGGTCAGAAACACAGATATACAGATATGTAGCTAACGACATAGGAGTTAAGTGGACAAGTCTGAGGTTCCATATTTATGCCTTCTTATACTATACACCTAGCATCTCATCTTCCTGAACCGATTAACATGTTCAGAACTTATCAATTATACAGACACTGGGCTAAGGCACGCTTTTCATCTTTAGTAAAGAAATGAATACTATTGAACCCAACACAAATATCAAACCTCACCTACTTACATTATGTTGTAGAGAAGCACGTGAAACTCATAAATTGATTTGCAAACCTCATGGGGATATAGTTTGATATTTGTATATATCAAAGGCACTGGCACGAAAAAGAAGTATCTTACACGTTTCTCCCTTCAAACTTTTTAGATGGAATGTGTCAAAGAATTTGCTCTCTGTAAACATTTTGAAACTCTCTTACTTTTCTTACTTAATATGCAAAATTATAAAAGAAGATAAGAGGAAGAATGAAGTCTATGGAGGTGTTTTTAAGTAGATGTTTTTAAGAATATGCGAGAAACATAACTTTTTCTGACTGCAGTATGATTCTTGAGAACTCCTAGACTTTGTGACTGCTTTCTTTCGATGGGGCCCATTAGCAATTCTTTTTATTGCTTTCTTCCAAGTATACATGTGAGACTGACACTCCTTCACAAGCATGGGGTTACCACAGATATTAAATATTAGTTAATTTTTTAACAGAAAAGCCACCATTGGAGTACAGACTCAGTATTAGTATGGGAATAATCTAGTATCCCAGTTGTTTTTTGGTGTAGGCAACTGAACGAGCACTTTCTATCATATAGATCCCCAAGGATGTGTGAAATATAAAGCACAAGTTCTCCCCCAGAATTCCTGATGTGTCCTTATTCCTTCCCCTGGATCTCCTTCCTTTTGTTTTGCTTTTTCAGTTAGAACTACTGTGATCTCGAGTGAGGTTTTGTTTGGCTCTGGTTAATATTAAAGAAGATCACACACGGTTGAAAAATATTGTTATTTTTCTTTAATGGGGAAAATTGGACTCCCGCGTGTCAGATCTGTGGATTTCCGAAAGGCAGTGGGAATGGTACTGACATCACTTTGCACTTTAACAATCCGATTTGGTCAGAGTACAAGTTGTTTGTTTAACCCGACAACTCGGTGCACCCCGTCGCACACTTTGCACACTCATTAAAACGATTATTCACGACCTGTCGAGTGTTTTCGGGTTCATTCACAGGAAAGGCTTGTATCCAGAGAGCAATTCAAGTCAACACTGTCCACTATACCACGCACGTGAGGACGAGCTGGTACATGCGTGAAAGATGCGGGAGGGGTTGGTGAGTAAGCGCCTTGGCTGCTAAATCCTTCTCGACAAGGGATGCTAAGGAATCCCAACCTCCTTTGAGTGCTTAGTGCACTGGCTTCCGTAGGGGCCACTTCACTATGCTAGAAGGCTTGGTAAGGAAAAGAAATTTTAAACAAATGAAAGAAATAAAGATAGCTCTTTCCCTCCTTTTCTCCCTCCCTGCTATTCAACCTTTTGCAAAAATTTAGATCCTAGGATACTTTCTGCCTGTGGCCACTATTCTCATGGACAACTACTGAGGAAAAGTAATTCCCTTTCCATTTCCCAAGGTCCCTTTGATCTCTAAAATAATTCGGATCTATTTTTCTATATATCTTGTATTCACTGGGGTGGGAGGAAGAGTATAGCAAATAAATAATAATAATAATTTTAAAAAAGAAGCGTGAGTGGGGGTGGGGAGAAAGATCCCTAGATGCTTTTGGTAGTTGTGCTCCTAACTGCAAGTGGAAGGGCTGATCCTGCTCACTGAGAAAACAGCTGCAGATTAAATAATAAATAGCCCTCAATACGCTAGGTCACTTTTGTTTTTGTTTTTCTATTTTCAAGCAACTTTTTAATACTTTGTAATGGCAACAGAAGACCACAAATATGGATTTATGTCAACCCTTACTCCTGCCTCGTGCTTACAATGGACACACTGAGCTACTCAGGTGCTCCTATTTTGTGGTGAGATGGATCCTGGTTCATACAATCTTCATTAATGTAAGGGATATGACTATCTTCAAAAGGTAGGAATAACACATGCATAGTCGTAAAACATACGTGCATACATGTATTTATTCACATGGCTTTTTTCTGCATAAGGACCCTTGGAATAAATTTGAGTTAGCACTTTTTTAAAATGTCCAATATCTATATTTAAATGATTTCTCCTTTATTTTTCATTTTAAAAAACTGCTAAAAAAAAAAAAAAAAAAAAAAAAAAAAAAAAAAAAAAAAAAAAA
>JANHMN010000010.1:18310894-18335999 GCA_030674055.1 Rhabdomys pumilio
AGAGCATTTCAGATTTAGAATTTTTGCTTCAGAGGTACTGAGACTAACAAGGCATGAACTTTCTCCTGTGAACTTTCTAAGAAAACCAATCAAGAGGCTGAACATCTTACCTAAGGCCATTCAGCTTGGAAGACACAGAAAAGGACACTACACCCTGGCCTTGGAGTCAATAACTATTGCCTGCACTTACTCATCTTAGGCTTGGAGCCAGTACATCGGGAAGTAGAAATATTTCACAGTAAAAAGTACTTTCTGATGTGCCCCACAGTAGGATTCTATCACACATACTTGAGGACTCTCAACTTTTAAAGTGTTAGGACTCCTTGCAATGCACTAAACTGATTCTGTGCTGTGGTTTTCTCTTTTTACTCATTAAAATAAAAACTTTTTGAGAATATAATATAATCATGTTATTTCCCCTTTCCTTTTTTCCACATCCCCTAACCTTGATCTCTTTAAAATTCCTGGCCTCTTTCTTCTTCACTGTTGCAGTGTATATTGCTAATACATAAATACAACCAGCACAGTTTGTATATGTTAATGATTTAATGTTATTTCCTCAGGAGGCATCACCATTGAAAAAAATTGGCCACCCAAGATCTTCGGTAGTCATCCTGGGAGGCAAAACATTGGAGATGAAAAGAATTTAAGATGCCACTCAAATCAGCAGCTCTGGAGAGAGATGACTGAATCAATTCATTCTGGGAACTGTGCTGAATAGAATCCAGAATATCCTCAGTTTCCTGGCGTTGTGTCTTGTCTGTCTCTGTGGATACTTAACATTCTTCATTAGTGCATTTGGTTACTCTGTTCTTTCTGTCAGACCTGTAGACTTGTTTTTACAAATTCAGATCTTACAAAAAGCTGCAGCTTTAGCTTCATGCAAAGGCAGAGTTGTGACATCTTAGATTCATTTTTTTCCCAAATGGCTTTCTGCTGCCCTCAACTGGTAGTCAGTCATCAATGCAGTACTTTCCTGTATTCATGCTAACCCTCATTATTGTTTGACTACAAAGGAGATGTAGGAAGATTATTAAACACATTACAGATGATTTTTATTGCATAAAAATTATGGAACCCAGTCTTTTTTAGGGTGTCCACCTATTATTCTCTATTTCCTCATTTGCTACACATTTGCTTGTGATTCATGAAGAAAAGTATTTGGCCTTTTCTTCTTTCAAGTATGTGTGCCAGAGTATTTGGAAGGGCCGCTTAATTATCAAATCAAGATGCATTTCAGCTGGTGTAATACCTAGAAGATATTTCTGTAATTACTCATAAGTGATGTTAAGTATTTTGTCTCTAATGTTATAAAGAGACAGAGAATTATATAAGGACCATAAATAGTATGTAAGTGTTCTCTTTGTTTTGACAATTTTATATTGGGCATATGCTGTATGTCAGACAGCATTATCAGTGCTGAGAATATAGTACTGGTAAGAGGACATGGGAAACACATATGCTTTCATTTCTTTATTTTCAGTTCTTGTTAAAGATTACAAAGGACAAAGCATGCTATGTAATATACCACATAATCTTCTAGAAGGAACAGGTGTTCAATACTAAGGAAATTTCTTATCCTTTGTGAAAATGACCTCTTAAAACATATTCTCCCAGCCCTTGGACAAATAGTAAGCACTGAATCCAGAGATGTAGCTCTCTCTTCCCATCAAGTCCATTCCTACCCTATATTTCCATTAGTGAACTTATTACTTCTGTCTTAAAATTTCTATTGCTGTGAAGAGACACCATGCCCACAAAATCTGTTACAAGTAAAACCATTTGATTGGGCTGACGTACAGTGCGGAAGTTAGCCCATCATTGTCATAGTGCGAAGCAAGGTGGCATGCAGGCAGGCATGGTGCTAGAGAATTCTACATCTGAATTTATTGAAATTGAGTTGAGTTTCTCTCCATTTAAGTTGATGTTGGCTATGGGCTTGCTGCAAACTATCTTTTCATTATGTTTAGACATGTCTTTTGTACACATAATCTTTCTGGGGCTTTTATCATGAAGGAGTGTTCTGTATCATACAGATCTTCATCTGCACGAAGGCCTTTCTGCATCTACAGAAATGATCACATGGGTTTTGTCTTTCAGTTTGTTTATGTGGTGGATTGTATTTGTCAGTTTACATAAGCTGAGCCATCCTTACATGTCTGGGATGAAGCCTACTTGATTACAGTGGATGACCTTTTTTAGGTATCCTTGGACTTTTTTTAAAGTGCTTTAAGAAGAACTTCTGCATCCATTTTCATATGGGAAATGGGTCTGTAATTCTTTCTTTGTTGGGTCTTTTACTGGTTTTTGTATCGGGTAACGTTGGCTTCTTAAAAATAATTGAGTAATGTTCTTTTTTATTAATTAATTATATCTCAAATGTTGCCCCCTCCTAGACCTCCTTCACAGAGTTGTTCCTTTTTCTCCCATTCCCTTCACCACTGAGAGGGTGCTTCCCCATGGTATCGCCCTACCCAGGATTAGGTGTATCCTCTGCCACTGAGGTCAGACAAGACAGCCCTCTGCTAAATATATACCAGAGTAATTTCCTTTCTCTTTCTATTTTGTAGAATAATTTTAGGAGTTCTTTGAAAGTCTGGTAAAATTCTACACTAAAACTATCTGGCCCTGGGACTTTTTGGGTTGAGAGACATTTAAGGACTACTTCTGTTTCACTATGGGTTACAGGTTTGTTTAAATTGTTCATCTTATGATTTAATTTTGGTAAGTGGTACCTACTGAGAAAATTATCCATTTCTTTTAGATTTTCCAATTTTTTAGAGCACAGGTATTTAATGTCCTTATCATTCTCTCTGTCTTCTCAGTGTCTGTTATGTTCCCCCTTCATTTCTGATTCTGTTAATTAGTATTTTCCTTCTCCACCTTTTAGTTAATCTGAATAAGGGTTTGCCAACCTTATTAATTTTCTCAAAGAACCAAAGCTTTGTTTCATTAATTCTTTGTATTGTTTTGGCTTCTATTTTATTATTTGTTTATATTATTATATATTTAATATAATATATTATAATATTTAATAGATATAACATATTTATTCTATTCCATTTTATTGATTTCAACCCCAAGTTTGGTTATTCATTGCCATCTTTTCTTCTGAAGTGTGATTTCTTATTTTTCGAGAGTTATCAGGTGTATCTAGCTACTTTGCTGTTTTTAAGTTGTCAGTTAAGTTGTGAGGATGAGATCTCTTCAATTTTTTTAAAAGTAGGCACTTGGTTATATGAACTGGTGTCTTAGAGCCTCCTTTTTGTGTCCCATAAGTTTGGAAATAAATATTCATTTTCATTCAACTCTAGAAACTCTTTAGTATTTTTCTTAATTTCTTTTTCAAAACTTTTTTTTATTCAGTAGTGAAATTTTCAGTTTTCATGAGTTTATAAGATGTCTGTTGTTTCTGTTTATCTTTGTTATTCAGCTTTAAGCCATAGTTGTCAGACAGAATGCAGTGTTATTTGCATTTTCTTGTATCTGTTGAGACTTGCTTTGTGTTTAGGTGTGTTTTCAGTTTTGGAAAAAGTTCCATGATGTGTTGAGAAGAATGTATATTCTTTTGTGTTTGGGTGAAATGTTCTGTACAGGTCTGTTAGGTACATGTGGTTTATAATGTCAGTTAGCATCTGTTAAGATTTTGTCTGGATGACCTGCCCATTGGTGAAGAGTGTGGTATTATAACTCCCAGTCTCAGTGTGTAAGAGGCCATGTGATTTAAACTGCAGGTGTCTGTCTTTTATGATCTCAGTTACTCTTGTGTTTGGTGCATACTTGTAAGAATTTCAATGTCCTTTTAATGGAGTTTTTCTTTTTTGATATAATGTTCTTCCCTACCTCTTCTGATTAGTTTTAATTTGAAGTCTGCTTTGTTGAATATTAAAATTGTTACAACTTGCTTCTGAAGTCCATTTGTTTGGAATTTCCTTTTCCATCTCTGATACTGAGGTGATATCTAGTTTTAATGTCAAGATGTGTTTCTTGGATGCAGCAGGATAATGAATTCTATTTTTTGCAAACATTTTGCTATTCTATGTCTTTTTACTGGAACATTACCAATAAAACTATTCACTGATATTTAGATTTTTTCTTGTACACCATTTCTGCTATGTCTCTTGCTCATTGTCCTGTACATAAGTCTACTTTTCTAGTTATATTTTTAAGACTGTTCGTGGGTAGGGGGACTGGTAGATGGCTCAGTGGTTAAGTGCTCTTCCAGAGGTTCTGAGTTTAACTTCCAACAATCACATGGTGGCTCAAAACCATCTGTAATGAGATGACCACTTCTGGTGTGTCTGAAGACAGCTATAACGTACTCATATAAATAAAGAAATAATTCTTTTTAAAAAATGACAAAAAGAGCCTAAAAATTTCCCTCTCCCCCCCCAAAAAAAAGAAAAAGAAAAAAAAAGAAAGAAAGAAGAGAAAAGAAAATTAAAAAGACTTTTCTGGGGTAAAATTACTAACCCTTTGCCACATACTTTATAGTGTTTTATTCTGTCTTTAATCTGATGAAAATATTTTGCTATAGCCAAATATAAATGTATAGTCAGATGTTGAGAATACAAAAAGGTTAAAAACTAAGTGTTGGGGTGATATGTAGAAAACGGTGCCCAGTCGCGCTTGTTCCCAAGCAGCCACCATGTTACCACTGATCCTAGACTCTGACCTGGGCTCCAGTTAGCTAGATGCACAAGCCCTGGCACCCACAATATGACTGCACCCCACAAAGCTCTGCTGAACCCCAAACAATATCTGTAATCCTTGCAGTACCCAGTAGAAATGAGACTCTTAAAGCTTAATGATTTTCTAAAGGATTAATATATTTAGAAATGCTCAATAAACAGGATGCCCACAAAATTAAAGTTGTTACCCAACATTTAACCTTTTGAAAGAAGTTGCTACCCAAGACAGCTTTTGAACCATGGGTGGTTCTACATGGCTGATAGCCTTCTTCCTCTCCTTCCCCTCCTCTACTTCTCCCTTCCCTTCCACCTTTTCTCCCCTCCCCTTCCTCTTTTTCTTTCCAAGCTCCACCTTCTTTTTTACTGCCTAATCACCAAGCTCCACTGCTAATACAATGTAGCAAAATAAGTATCCTGCTGTACCTAAGTGCTTGAGACATTGTGGTTAACAAGCTCAAGCTATCTGCTCCTTGCTTTTGAATCTGTTCTATTGCTCCCAGGCTGTGCTGTATTGCATACATTTTCAATCACCAGCACATCAGTGTGTCCTCTTGGTAAAAGGAGAGGTTTTTCCACACTGAGGACAGACAAGCAGTAAGGCTGATGCTTAAGAGTATCAAATGCATGGTAAGCATGAAGTATTTAGCATGTCTATTGCTTATAATGTTCAAGTTTATGAGCTTAAAAGATTGTTTTGTTTAGAGACAAAGGCTCATTTTCTGTAGCCCTGGTTAGCTTGTAACTCACTTATATTGCTCGTGGTCATCTCAAGCTGATAGTGAATCTGCCCTTCAGTCTTGTGAGTTCTGGGATCACAAGTATGTATCACTGTTGTCTCCTACTCTTCATCCTTAAAACTTACACATCTAGAACTATGATTAAGTTAACCAGTAACTTCCTACTTTATTACAATTACAATTATTATTATTATTATTATTATTATTATTATTATTATTATTATTATTATCTTACTATGTGTATATGTTTGTGTATGTGGTTGGTGGATGCCCTGGTATCCATGAGTGTCAGAGGTAAAGTTGAGGAAGTCAGTTCTCTCCTTCCAGCATTGGACATGGGATCTTGAATCAAACTCAGATCCTCAGACTTAGCAGGCAGCATCTTTATCTACTGCCTTCAACCCTTACACTATTATTATTGTTGTTATTATTAATACTTTGAAGTAGACTCTTTCTGTGTCTTCTAGGCTAGTTTCAATCTTGTTGGGTAACCCAGAGTAATATCACATTCAAAATCCTACTGCTAGGATAATAGAGAATATTTAGTTATATAAGCTAAATAAATAATTGATTACTCTGGAAGAGATATGAATATTTTAACAATATAGCCAATAATTTCTTTTACTGATATGACAAATATTTATTAATTCTACTCCAAACTTGGTATTGAATAAGACAGATGAAAATCTTTGTTCTTGTAGGGTATATATTCTGTGTGGATGGAGACAAGAAACAAAATAAATTAGTGTCATGGAAAATCCAGTTAAAGTAGATAGAAGGGGAAATTTCAGAGTCATTTTAACTTTTCTGGGTCTGTTAATGTTACATTGACGTCAAGAGAAAGAAGTTTAGTTATATTCTTCTGCAGGTCAGTAGTATTAAGTTTCACTCACTTCACTTCATGAGAAGGTATGATCAACCTGTAGTCTGTGGGTTGCATGTGTCAGAAGATTATTATGAATCGACACAAAATTGTCAGCTGACTTTAAGAAAATTTTAGGTCTGGTGAGATGGCTCAGAGGGTAAGTAAGGTGCTTGTTACCTAACCATGTAAGCCCGATGGCCTAGATTCCGTTCTCAGTCAAACCTTGCCTTAAGATAAGATAGAAGGAGAAAACTAACTCCACAGAGTTGTCCTCTGACCTCTGTGTGTGTGTGCTCTGTTGCTTGTGATACAGCACTCACACACATTATATATATATATATATATATATATATATATATATATATGGATACACAATAATAAGTGCATATAAAATGTCAAAAAATTGAAATAAGAAAAACCATTGCATAGTTCTCAAGCATGAGCTTTGTAGATGGTAACCTCATGGCATGATGTAAAAAAGGTGGATACATCTACATAGGCTTCTGTATCTATGGGGCAGAGTCATTTATCACAATAACCAGGGCCTCTTTTTGATGAACCCAAAGTTGACCACATATTACTATATCCCATAGTAACAGGTTTAAAAACAACCAAGGCAAAGAGTCACACAATATGTGTACTTATGGAGAGAAAACTCATAATGGCTTTTTTAGAGTCATGCTTACCATAGAAAAACTCATATTTGAGACAGGCATACATAAATTGAGACAGTGACCAATGAGCACTTGGGTAAGGGCATTTCAGGCAGAGTAACTACTTCTTTTTTTGCAAAGGGCATGAGAGTTAATAATTTTATCATGTTTAAACAAAATCAAAATTATTGAGTAGATGAGCAGAATCCTGGAAAGAATAGAAGAGGAGGAGAGAGATAGTGGCTGACATCCAGCTATGTAAGTCCTTTTAGGTCTCAATAATGAATTCTGTTTCCACTGAGAGTGAAAATTATAAATTCAGAAAGTTGTGGAAAATATGATACCTTTAACTTTCTCAGTGTGCCAGGGAATAAAGTTAGATATGACTAAACATGATGGAAGTGCTTGAAGTTGAAACAGAAGAATTAGGTGTGGAATGCCCGTGTGGGAAAGGAGGAGAGCAGTGGTCTTGGCAGAATAGCGTGATCTCCACACAATGTTACAGCTCTGTCTAAGAACATGAGTTTAGTGAGATTTAGTTGTGTATTGTTTTGTTTTGTAGGTGAAATTCAGAAACTAGCAAGAAATAGAACTAGATATTACAATGGTTGTAGTTCAGCCAACTGCACATGAAGTCAGAGTGCTAAGGAAATTAAGTGTATAAAAAAGAACAATGGCATAATTAGCCATAGCATTTAATGTGGTTGGGAGGAAAAAAGCAGAGGAGGGGGAGAGGGAGGAAGAGAGGAAAGTGAGGACATATGCTGTGGGAATATATGCCAGGCACTATGGTGGGGTCTCAGAAGTAATTTGGTACAAGCCTGCCATTAACGTTGGAATTATACTTACTTTAAGAATGTTCTGTGTAAATGCTTAGTGAGTGATTTCAATACTTCCTTCTTAAAGGCCACAGGAATTTAAGTACCTGAGACCATGTTCTTAACCAATTCCACATGGCTACTATCTTTACTCATAACTAAGTCAGCATTTTGTAATTTTTCTGGGATTCCCATGTGTTATGGTCTAGCAAGAAGACAGTTAATGGTTTCTTGTAATAGCTACCTTGTGCTGAGTCTGCAGTGCTAAGAATTTTTAATAAGTATTTTTTTAACATTTGGGACAAAGAGAACACTCATATAGTTCCTATCATCTAGAAAAGAGCAGGAAGACAATATGCTTTCTAATTTATAGGTAGAATGCTCTTTTACATAAAGATATTCACAAATAGGCATGAAAAGAGGATCATTAGGTAAAGCTGTACAATGCACACAGATTAAAATCCCTGTTATAGCCAAGAACTATTTCTTTCTTTTTTATTTTAATTATTCTTTTTTATTGGATATTTTATTTATTTACATTTCAGATGTTATCCCCTTTACCCAACCCCATCACCCCAGGAACCCACTATTTTATTCCCTCTCCTTCTTTTTGCTTTTATACCATTTTAATTACATGCAAGTATTAAGGTCAGTACTAGGTTGAGGAACTAGCAATACAATAATAGATGCAAATAGTCAAAGGACAAGCAATACGATAAACATAAATAGTCAAGGAACAAGCAAGGCAATAAACAAAGTCCCATGATCACTCCAGTGATCACTGTTACTAAGGGCTTACCAGGATGACCAAAATATCTGAGCCTACTTTCCTGTTCTAGCTCAAAGTCGTTTTCATGACTTAAGCCTAATTCTTTGTTCTAACCTAAGATTTATATTCCTGCCTGAAATTACTTCTTTGTTCTAGCCTAATATCAGATTCCTGCCTGAAGCCCACTTTCTTGTCCTTGGCCAATGTCATATTTCTGCCAAGCAGCTCATTTCCTTGTCCTTGGTTCACGTCAGATTCTTGACAAGCAGCCCCCAAAACTCTCCACATTTCCCCTCTCTTTTATGTTATGTACAAGACTGAGCTGGTTTTAGGTCATTCTGACAAAAATGCCTTCCTTACCTGTCATGGAATATGCATTATCAAAAGCAATGCATTTCTGTCTTAGACTGGTAAGGCTCTGTGCAGAATCTTAACTGTCTTTGGATTGCCAGACTGTTAAATTAATAACTCTGTCTGAAGATCCATTTTCAGGTTCAAGCCATGTACTTTGGCTGCCAACATGGTGATATTCTTAAAGACAAGTTTTAATAGGATGGGCAGGAATAAAAGTATTTCCAGGACAATATTTTTGTTACCATAGATACTTACTCACATTTTACATGGGCTACAGTCCAGACAGGTGACAACTCAAAAAGGCTGATTTACCATATGCTCTCTACCTTTGCCATCATGGGCATTCCTCAACAGATAAAAACTGATAATGGCCCCACATTCACTAGCTCTCAATTTAAAACTTTCTGCGCATGCTGGGAAATTGCCCATCATACGGGAATTCCCTACAACCCTCAGGGCCAAGGAATAATAGAAAGGACACATTATACCCTAAAGGCCCAACTACTGAAACAACAAGCTACCACTTATCCCCCTAATGTACAATTAATGATGACCCTGACTACCCTAAACATATTTAACATCTACAAAATCTCCAAACACCCTCCTATTTCCCTCCATTGGCACACACAGACATTAGCTCCCCCTATCCTAGTACAGTGACAAGATCCTTTAGATGGAATTTGGAAGGAACCAGACTCCCTCCTTACAACTGGGGGGGGGGTTGTTTGTGTTTTTCCACAGGACCAGCCTAAGCCTATCTGGGTCCCTGCCAGAAATGCCCAATACCACCCCACCAACCAAGAAGATGGCCCACCTCTCGCTGACAGATCAGGAACCAAGGAGGGGGAAGAGAAGGTGGTGGAGTCACCACACTCAGAGGAAGAACAGGATCTCCTGGAAGGACATCCATGACCTGATGATGGCTGCCCAGACCATGTGACCTCCACAAGCCCCCCTCTCCTCTATTCTCTTGGCTGTTTTTACCATCCTTCATGCTAACTCTGCTACTGCCCAGCCTCTCCCTAGCCTTTCCAACACCTACCATTGGAGATTCTATGCTAGGGAAACCTACAACGGACACAACAGAGTTATAGGAACCCAGGACTGCCCACTTGAAGGATGTCAAACCAGGATTGAGTTTCCCCTACACCCAGAATCCATCTCCACTATCTTCAGCCCTTTTCTCTGCTTTCCTTACTGAAACACAGGTGAATGTCTCCAGGAGATCTCCACATATGGAGGTTGCAGATATTGGAGCTGCAGGATGGAATCCACCAGTCACAGTGGCACCATGCTCACAAACCTTAAAAGTCATTTTCAGCTTTTCATCAGCGATCCATGGAATGAACGGTGGTGAACCGGAGTCATGGGTAAACTTTACCCCAACGGCTATGCCAGATACACTATAGCTGACCTACACATCTCTTGTGAACTTGTCCCTACCCCCAAATCTGCCTTTACCTATGCTAATATTACCCAATAAGAAAACCAGTCTCAGGAAGAACTACAAGCTACCCTCTCCTGGCTACAGTACATCCAATATACAGCGGACCTCCTTCCCTTAATGACTCACCCCAATTCTTCCCAATGCTTTTTCTGTGCCTCTCTCTCCTGACCATTATTAACAGCTGTTTCTAGTAACTTTTCACTTTACGACCTCCATGAACCCCTGCCCACTGGGAAAACACAGGACATTCCCCTCTTTGACCTACCCCCACCTCTTTGCCTTGTAGGGCCCTCCTCAAAACCCACCTCATATGTGCTTATGATATCACCATTACCAAATCAGTATGTATTAACCCTCTTGCCCTACTCTGGTGCAAGGGCACTACAGGTGCTAGTATCAACCCTCATTTTCAGGGCTCCTGCGCCCCCATGATTGTTGTCCCTCAGGTTTATCTCTACAAACCTGAAGAGCTCACCTTGCAGATGGGAGGAAGCTGAAAGACGAGAGAGATCTTCATCCCTCTGCTCATTGGACTAGGCCTTGCTCTTTCACTTGGTGCTACTGGAACTGCTGGGGCAGCCCTTGCCCAAACACAGCATCTGGCTGGAGACTTCCAGGACAAATTTGACCAGGCAATGGCCTCTACTACAGACAGCCTTGAATCTCTTCAATGCCAGATAACCTCTTTAGCAGGAATTGCTCTCCAAAACTGGAGGGCTCTGAACTTACTGATTGCTGAACGGGGGAGGGGGAGCGGGGGGCTTGTGTTTTGCTGGGGGAGGAATGTTGCTTCTGTGTCAATGAATCTGGGCTGGTAGAACAAGATATACAAACACTTAAAGAGCTCTGGGGGAACCTCCATGCACACTATACTCCCAACACCCCTACCCCTTGGTACTCTAACCCCTTGATAGCTTGGATTCTTGCCTTCCTTGGCCCCATACTAGCCATTGGAACCTTGCTTCTCTTGACACCCTGCCTCATTCAGTTTATAAAGCAACAGATAAGTAACATTACAAAGATAACTGTCAATCAAGTTTTGGTTCAGTATCAAACTGTTCTCAACATAGGAGACTCTTATTCTGATGACACCTCTCCTTTATAAAAGAAAAAGGAGGAGTTGTAAGGCAGTGGGCTGTGACAAGCAGCTGGGTGTTTGGTTGAGCATGAGTTTCCAACCCCAGAACCTTTATTGGATGGCAGGAGTTCAGCTCTGCTCCCAGGCCCTGGTTCTTTTCACTTAGCTTCAGTCCTCCAACAACCCCTCCCACAGAGAGGTTTCTGTCCGTCAGTCAGAGGAATGGTCCCTCAGGCTCTCCCACATGCAGATGAGGTATCTCTAAGCTCTCAGATCAAGTCAATAGACATTATCTGCTGTCAGACCCTAACCCACCCCAAAACTGTATATAAGGGCTCTATTTAGGGGAAGTAAGGTGCGTGCTCAAGAATCATCCTGGTGTCCGAGAGGTTTTGTCACAAGAGCTGTAACACTTGGGGAGAGCCCTGCTCTCCCGGAATCTGCCTGGGATACCAAGCTGCCTCCTTGCCAGCTAGCTGGCTCCTTATCGGCCCAGCCTGGGCTTGGACGGTCTCAGTTTGGAGAGACCGGGGCAACACCTGGGAGAGACTGGTCAGCGACAGGGCGCCAGAGACAGCACAGTGGCAGGGGCACGCAATCTCCCCTCCTGCTCGAACTCTGTATTTTTTTGGCCTCAACCTCCCACATCAGGCTGGGCCGGAGACCTACAGACAGTGGAGATGCAGGCCGGGAGACATCACAGAGACAGCAGCGAGCCCTCCCTGCTCTCACCCTGTCCCCAGTCGGGAGATCGTTGTGGGACACCCTCCAGAACAAGGGACCCATTCTTTCTTAATGCTTTCTGCTTACTTAGTTTTTGCTTCCTAATGGTTATTCCACAGTTCCCTTGTGCATGCCTTCTCAAGTTCACAGGAGGCACACATCCACAAAAATTTCTCTTTTCAGTGAAAATCTTATCTGAGATGCTTACTCAGTAACCCTACACAGGTTAATGGATTGTAATCAGAATTATCCCTGAATATATTATCAGTCTTGAAGTAGGTGTTTTAGAATATGTTTGTCAGCTGGTAGTAGTAAGTGAGGTAGGTCACAAAAGTAGCAAGTTTGAGTTAGGCCATAAATGCATATGTTAACATAAACACATACACACAATAAGCATTTTAGGGCATTATACTCTTTTTCTATATGTTGTATTCTTATGATTCTATTATGTTTTATATGAAAACTTACTAGTAGGGCTGGAAAGATGGCTCAGCGGTTAAGCATGCAGACTACTTTGCAGAGTTTGACTGCCAGAACCCACTTCTGGCAGTTCACAATCTCATGATCAGCCTTTCAGGTACCTATACTCACACCCTCGTACGTTCTCATAATTAAAACTGAAACAATAAATATTAAGAAATTCCTGGTTGGGGGTCAAGTCATTTTTTTTTTTAAACAGAAAGCACACGGTTTTATTTCTAGTCCATTGGGCAAAGTTCTTCAGGCCTCAAGCAGAGCAGGGAGCAGGCTCTCAGAGGGCCGAGGCCTTCACTTGTCAGTGATGAGCGGTTCCACAGTACCATGGTGACTGAGTCACCATGCAGAAATGTCTTGGAGATGTAGTGGTCCTTGTTGACAGGCTTGGACTTCATCTTGCCCTTGCGGCGCTTGGGGACCTCGGTCCACATCTCCTTCACATTTTCCAGCATCATGTTGTAGTGTCTGTCAAAGACCTTTACCAGGCCCAGGAACTTTTTGTTGTGACAGTTAATGAACACTTGGGTGTTGTTCTTGAACTACTGAGTCACCACTGAGAGGGAACCTGTGTTGAATTCCTCCTCCTTTCACTTCTGCAGCTCCTCTTGGGTTGTCTCACTCTTGGGTTTATTGAGGAGACCCATGGTGGAGGTTTTGCTCGCAGTTCATTCCTGCCTCCAAGCACGTTGCTCTAGCCTCTGGAGTATCGAGGATCAAGTAATTTACTTCCATATGCTAGACTGACACTGAACAATAAAATGGGTCTTTTTTTGTTGTTTTTGTTTTTGTTTTTTTGAAAAGTAAATTGCAATCATAGAGGCTTAGGGGCACTCCAGGAGTGAGTAGTTTGGAAAGTAAAAAAAAAAAAAAAAGTCTACTAATTCTCCTTAAACTTATTTATGGTAGCCCAAACCAAATAAACAAGAAGACAACAATAAAAACAAAACAGTATTAGGTGATATGTTAATGACATAGCTGGCTATACTTTGCAACTACAACAACCTTACAGTTCAAAGTCAAGATATCTGAGAGAATGAAAGGAGATGAAAGAACAAATCACACTTTGCCTAATATTGAACAATTACTTTCTAAATGAGAACAATTAAGAGCATCTACAAAACTTTTAAGAATTGAAGTCTCATATTTAGATATATTTGTAAATGTAAAGCCAGCAGTAAATACCAGTTATAATTCTAGGAATTTTAAGAAAGAGTTCACCTGCTAGCAAAACCCTATGTCCATCTTTCCTTTCTGGCTCACATTTTGGAGAAGGAACTGACACATGGAGAGGTTAAATAACTGTGACTAGATTTCAGGTAAGTCAGAGCACTAGGCAGTGTTGTGTTCTAGCCCATGATCTTAACCAATGCCAGATGGCTGCCAACTCTACTTGAATGAATAAGTTAGTATTTTGTTAATTTTTTTGGGATTGGCTCAGCTATAGAAAATCAACAATTTCTTGTTATGTTAATAACTACCTTGTATTGAGTTTACTGTGTTGAGTACTTTTATCAACCTTTCCATAATTTTATGGCTTGCATAGAACAAATGGTTTCATCACAAAACTTTTTTTTTTATCTTGTGTCCTACTCATGAGAAAATTGAGGCTATGTAACTGAATAATTTGTGCAAGATCTTATAGCTGTAGATAGTCAGGGAAGGTCTCATATCGAGGTTTTTTTAAATCCAGCAGAAAGAGTGAGATGTAGTTTCTGTCTTTCACATTTGGATTGTGTCTTAGAGTTTCCATTGTTGTTAAGAGATACCATCATTAAAGCACATCTTCAGACACACCAGAAGAGGGCACTGGGTCCTGTTACAGATGCTTGTGAGCTACCATGTTTCTGAGAATTGAAATCAAGACCTCTGGAAGAGCAATAAGTGCTCTTAACTGATGACCCATCTTTCCAGATGTCCCCCCCCCCCCGAAGCAACTCTTATAAATGACATTCAACTGGCTCTAGCTTACAGGTTCAGAGGTTCAGCCCATTATAATCACAGCAGGAAAGATGGCAGTGTGCAGGCAGGTAGACACAGCTCTAGAGGAGTTGAGAGTTCTACATCTTGTTCTGAAGGCAAACAGGAGAAGACTGACTTCCACATGGCTAGGAGAAGGGTTTTAAAGCCAAACCCCACAGTTACATACTTCCTCCAACAAGGCCACACCTCCTAGTAGTGCCACTTTCTAGGCCAAGCATTCAAATCACCACAGATATCCATTTCCAACACTAGTAGTTGAAAAGACTGTCATTTCTTGAATGTCTATTTTTGGCAACTTTGTAATGAATCAGGAAGATATAGTTGTCTTGATTTACTTGTGGGTTCCCCACACCATTATCTTTGTTCTTGTGTTCTTTTTGTGTTAGTGCTGTCCTGTTTGCTGTTTTTATTGTTGTTGTCTGTTTGTTTCATTGTAACATCTGTAATAAGGGACAGTGATAGCTGTGTTGTTCATGTTTACTCCCTCACTCCTCATTGTCTATGAACTGTTATTGCAAGGCCCTCACAGACAACTAGGAGTCCAACTCTTATGCAAAAGCAAAGAGTCTTTACTAAAGCTCCAGCTCAGACCCTCCAACCTCTCCAGTACAGTGGAAAATGTGGAAGGTCTTGAGCTGGTACAAGCCTTGCCTATTTATTATAGTTGCTATAGTAGTAGAGTGAGGTGCTTTCCAACTTGGCAGTTATATGATTGGTTGACATTTCCTTGCCCACCCCTTTTGGCTAGTAGTGATTTCAGCTTGGTATGAACAATGGTTGCTAGCTTAAGCAATCTACTTTAAGACAGTGGGTACATTACCCTTAAGAACTGATTGATTGTTGTTAGGGGTGGATTGGCCATTTGCTTAGGAGAGTTATGATTGTTGTCAGGCTGACATGGTTCTTGGAAAAAGTTGATTTGTTTTCCAGTAGCTTAGTTCATTCAGAAAGCAAGTTAATTACATAATGGAGTCTGTAAGCAAAATGGAGTTTGTAATGTTAAGCTGGGCCCTTCATGAACATCTTTCTTTCTTGGAAGATCCATTAATAGTATATGTCCTTTATAAAAGAAGCCTTTTATACCATATTTTTACTATACTTTTTATACCTTTAAGTATATTTAGATATGCAACCACCTACCATTGTGTAATAAAAGTCAATCAGTAGAGTAACATGCTGTAAAAGTTTACAGCCTAAGAGAAATAAGTAGTACTGTATAGCTTGGGTATATCATAGGACACAGCGTGTCATGATGCATGTTTCAGAATACATCCTCATCATTAAATGATGGTTCATGACTGGATGCTCTTTTGAATAGTTTTAAGATATATAACTGTGAGTAAGTGAAACAAATCTACCCAAAGGGTATACTAGATGGTTAGTTTCAAACAGATTCGTTTTATTTTTTTTCCCAAATGATTCAAATAGATCATTTTAAATTTGTTATTTTATTTATTTTTGTTTAGTCTTTTTGTGCAGTCCAGACTTTATCCCCTTCCCTCTGACTATTCCACATCCCATACCTCTTCCTCCTGTCTCTTAGAGGATGTCCCCTCACCTCCATCCTCACCCCACCAAACCTCCCCATACCCTAGGGCCTCCAGTCTCTTGAGGGTTAGGTGCATCTTCTCTGACTGGCTCCAGACCCAGCAGTCCTCTGCTGTGTGTGTTGGTGGCCTCATATCAGCTGGTGTATGCTGCCTGGTTGGTGGCTCAGTGTGTCTAAGAGATCTCAGGGGTCCAGGTTAATTGAGACTGCTGATCCCCTGCCTTATCAGTTTCTTTCAACTTTTACCTGATTCAACTACAGGGGTCACTAGCTTCTGTCTATTTGTTGGATGTAAATGTCTACATCTGATTCACCTGCTTGTTGGGCCTTTTTGAGGACAGTCATGAAAAGCCCCCTTTTGTGAGCACACCATAGCATCAGTACTAGTGTCAGGCCTTGGGACCTCTCCTTGAGCTGGATCCCAATTTTGACCTGTCACTGGACCTCTTTTTCCTCAAACTCTTCTCCATTTTTGTCTCTGCAGTTCTTTCAGACAGGAACAATTTTGGGTCAGAGTTTTTGACTGTGGGTTGGTAACCCCATTTTTCTTCTTTATGCCCTGTCTTTCTACTGGAGGTGACACTGCATCTTCCAAATTCAGCTTTGAATTAGAATCTTTTATTATCTGAGAATTCTATAAATTCTCTGCTCAATTGTCTTCTGTGAGCCCTTTCTTCAGATTGGTAAATATGACAGACTTTAAAATTGTCTGGTTTTGATACAATGCATCACAAATTTAACTGATTTACAAAAGTTTCTCCTGGAATAGACTTTATAGTGTATATTTATTTCTGTAGCTAAACAGGCCAGAAACAAGCATATAATAAAGCTCTCTGGATCATCAGATGGCCCCAATATCATACTTCATTTTATTACTTAATAATTAGCTGATACTGATTTTTATTTTTTAACATTTTTGTGTATATCTTCTTTAGTTAAAATTCAGGTCCAGGTGAACATAGTGCTAGGCACTTGTGATTCCAGTTAGTTTGGAGGCTGTGGCAGAAGGTTCCTCTGGAGCTGAAGCATTGGCAGTCAGTCTGAGCAGCATAGTGAGAGAGAACCAAGCTTAAAGCCATAAAGTTTGAAACATATTCCAGTCTAACTAAAATTTATTTTCAAGAGCAAATAAAATGTAAGTGATGGAAGTTATTAAATAGAAAATGTAGTATTTTAATTTTATTTCTGAATTTGGTTTGTGTTGGGCCTCACAAAAACCTTTGAAAAGATGAAAATGTTCATTGCTGTTGTCATTGACTCTTTACTTTGATATTAATTTATCATGTATTCTTCTCAGTAAGCTACTATGTGTAATTATGTTATTCTTTAAGTATTCAAATTAAAATTTCCCAAGTAACCTTTTTTACTTAAAAGATTGTATTTACTAGATAATGTATTTAATGCCTTTTTCATGTATTTTAGAGCAAATGAGTGGTTTTTTTTATTGTTTTATTAGGGTATTTGATAAATAGGAAAGGTACAGTTGTAATACAGTTGCTGTATGTTTGCTTCACAAAATTTTCATGTCATCAGTTACTGTTAGATATATTAGTCAAAAGTTTCATATCCAAAAGGAGACTTAATTATGTTTGTCATATTAGTAATATTTAAAAAAATGTTGATATCCAATTTAGTGAGTTTATATTCAGCTTTCTGTCTCCTGTTATTTTGCCAATCAACATGGATAATCTCAAATCAATAATGCCATTTACATTTTAAACATTATAGATGTGTTGTACAGCTAACCCTGGTTGTGAACTTGACTACATCTGAAATTAAGTAAAAGATAAGGAGCTGGGCCTGCCTGTGGAGGATTATCTTGATTGCATCATTTGAGGTAGGAAGATCCAACCCTTCTGGTGACAGCCCACATAAAAAGACATTGAAGAAAGAAGCTTTTGCTTTTTGTCTGCTTGCTCTTATTCACACAAGCACATCCATCTATCCTGTTGCTGAGCCATGACTTCACTGGTGCTTGAACTTCTTCTCCATCATTCCAATATAGACCAGGGGCTCTTTAGAATTTCCCTGGGCCTGTAGCACCAGACTGAGAGTGTTGAAGTATCTGGACCATGGCCTGTAATCCACTGTAACTAAGACCTTGTGTGTGTGTGTGTCTTTTCATTATAGAGAACACTGACTAATATATATGTCCTTAATTTTTTTACCCCTTGCTATTTCAATTAATCAGTTTTGTCCTTTATCTTTTACTGATCAATGTGGACTAAATTATAACTGAAACATTTTTATAAAATAATACTTTGAAGGCTTTTAGTAACATACTGTGACTTAGTGAAGGATATTAACATTTTGGAGCAGGCTGTTGATTTTAAACCAGTTAGTATTTGAATCAATTTTAATTTTTGTTTAAATTATATTTGTGAGGAATTTTGAATACCTCAGTGCACTTATATTTCCTTAAAGGGTCTGGTAAATTTGTGGCTGTTTAAAATCTACCCAGCTTTGTGTTACCTCTACCTTATTGTGTTATTATTAGATACCTAAAACATACAGTGAAGTAACAAAGGAAGTAGGTATCTTAGACATGTCCTCATTCCTTCCAATAGATTAGCCAGTATGATTATTATTTACCCATTAAAATAATAACTAAAAGTTATACATTAAAAACTTTTTGATTCCTTATAAATTTCACATCTTATACCCGAATCCCTTTAATGTCCCCATCCTTTTGTATCTGCCATCTGCATCTGCAACATTCCTGACAAAAGAAAATACAAATAAAAAAATATCCCATTGTAGAACATTCAACACGTCACACTGTGTCATGAAGTATACCCCTTTGTACACACATTTTTTTTCTTTAAGAGATTCTTTACTAGATGTTATTTCAGGAAGATGCCCAGGTCTATCCCAAAAATGTGGATATCCTCCCTATATAGATCACAGAGAGTGAGGAGTTTTTTTTAAGAAGAGCCTGAGAGTCTGGGGACACAGAGTCTCAGGATTAGAAGCAGAACTGGAAAGCCTCAGACATATATGTGCTACTTTCATGCTTCCAGGCTAGGGAGCAGGGGAGAGAGGACCATGACCTGCCAGAATTCTCTATCAGATACCTTGGAGGTTTGATGAACAGGGGTTGAACACCTCTTTATGCCAGGAGACCAACCATAGTGAGCAGCATTACATAGTTGGAAGGCTGAGCCTGGAACATGAGCAGGGGCTGGCTCCTGTGTAGTGTCACCTCTGGCCTGAAGATAACTCCATTGAACACATGCAGCATTGCTGTGGACCAAGTCCACAGCTTGATAGGGGACATGTGTCAGGGCCACAGTCTGGAGGCATTTGTTGCTGCTCTGTTCTGAGACCACATGGCTATGGGAGGTGGCGACATTGAGGTCTCTATCACCAGAAATGTAGCATTCACGAAATTCACATCTGCCTGTTTTGACACTTCTCTCAGAAGGTTGACAATGACTGCAGGGCTCAGTCAGGTCCCAACATTCTTTAGCGATGTCCCTTGTGTCAGTACCTGAATGGTCTCTTTAGGGGAGCCAGCCTAGGTGAGCATCAGTGTGCCCAATGCTTCTGTCAGAACAGTCCATGGCTTGGTGTGTGGAAAAAAGGTACTTGTAAAGTCCTGGGCCTTCACAACCTCTGTTAGAGATTTCCCCTTCACCATGTCCACAAATTGAACTTTGATTTCCTCCCCACAGTGGCTCTGGGCCTCCTTGGTGCTGGCACCCAGGTGGGGACAATGTGATGTTTCACGCTTCTCTATGGCCTGGTCCTATGATGAGTATTTTGTAAACACATCTACTGTGGCACCAGCACACTGACCAGACTGTAAGATATGAAGCAGGGTACCTTCATCTACAATCTTTCTTTGAGCACTGAAGGGCCTTGCTTAAAATTACAAACCCTATTTTACTTTCAGACTCTATTTTATCTTAAGTTGACCCTAGATTGAACTCAATTACTGGAAAAACTCTAACTTGTTCCAGGAACTGAGACATCTCTAGCAACAGCCACTTCATTCCTAGTGACAGTCAATTACTCTTATAAGAAAAGCACCTAATGTTTCAGATGCCCTTAAAATAAATTGCTTAAGTGAGCAACCACTGTCCACACCAAGTTGAAATAATCACTAGCCAATAGAAATTTGCCAAGCTGCAATTTTTAAATGTCAGCCAATCATGTAACTGTCAAGTTGAAAGGCTCTTATTTCACTGTACCTGTGATAAAAAGACAAGGCTTGACCAGCTCAGGGCCTTCTACACCCACCCACTACATTGGAGAGGTTGGAGGTTCCAAGCACCAGTTTGAATTTTGCTTATGAATGCATTCCCAGTGGATTTTGGTGGTCTGTGGGGACCTAGAGATCAGCACATAACAGTTCACTGCTCGCAGGCCCTTCTAGCACCAGGAAATGGTGCTGTCATCAGCAAACCTGTGATGGAGGGGTAGAAGAGGAGTGTGGACAGTGATGAAATCACAGACAGATGTCATACAATGCTACCTAATTCATTCTATAAAGCCATAGTTAACTCTGATACATTAACCACACATAGGACCAGGAAAGAAAGAGAACTTCAGACCAATTTTTCTTTTGAATATCAATGTAAAAATAGTCAATAAAATTCTCACAAACTGAATCCAAGAACACATCAAAACCATCATTCACCATGATCAAGTAGGCTTCATCCCAGGGATGAGGGGATGGTTCAATATACAAAAAATCCATCAACATAATTCACTATATAAACAAACTCTAAGAAAAAAATTAAATGATCATCTCATTAGATGCTGAAAAAGCCTTTGACAAAATACAACAACCCTTCATGTTAAAAGTATTGGAGAGATCAAGAATTCAAGGCCCATACCTAAACACAATAAAGATAGTATACAGAAACCAACAGCCAACATCAAATTAAACACAGAGAAACTTGGAGCAATCCCACTAAAATCAGGGACTAGACAAGGCTACCCACTCTCTCCCTATGTATTCAGTACAGTACTTGAAGTCTTAGCCAGAGCAATTATACAAGAAAAAGACATCAAGGGGATACAAATTGGAAAGGAAGAAATCAAGATATCAGTATTTGCAGATGATATGATAGTACACATAAGCAACCCCAAAAATTCTACCAGAGAACTCCTACAGTTGATAACTTCAGCAAAGTTGCTGGATATAAAATTAACACAAACAAATCAGTAGCTGTCCTGTATACAAATGACAGATGAGCTAAGAAAGATAGTATGGAAACAACATGCTTTACAATAGCCACAAATAATATAAAATATGTTGGTGTTACTCTAACCAAGCAAGTAAAAGATCTTTGTGACCAGAACTTCAAGTCCCCGAGGAAAGAAAATGAAGACTACCTCAGTAGATGGAAAAATCTATGCTCATGGATAGGTAGGATTAACATAGTAAAAATTTGGCCATCTTATCAAAAGCAATCTACAGACTCAATGCAATTCTCATCAAAAATTCCAACCCAATCCTTCACAGATAAGGAAAGAGCAATTCTTTTTTAAAAATCATTTTATTGGATATTTTATTTAAATTTTAAATGTTATCACCTTTCCCCATCCCCCCTGAAACTCCCTATCCCATGCCCCCTCCTCCTGCTTCTGTGAGGATGTATCCCCACCTACCTACCCACTCCTACCTTCTTGCCCTCAAATTCTCCTACACTGGGGCATCCAGCCTTCATGGGACTAAGGATCTCCTCTCCCACTTATGCCCAACAAGGCCATCCTCCCTACATATAAAACTGGAGTCATGGGTTCCTCCCTATGAGCTCCCAGGCTTGTGGTTTAGACCCTGGGAACTCTAACTTCAATGTTTAGCTGTGAGCCTCCACCTCTGTATATGTCAGGCTCTGGCAGACTTCTAAGGAGACAGCTATATCAGGCTCCTGTCAGCATGTACTTCCTGGCATCTACATGCCCAGGTGGAGCAGTCTCTGGACGGCCCCTCCTTCATTTTGTCTTCATATTTGCTCTTATGAGTATTTTGTTACTCCTTCTAAGGAGGACTGAAGCACTCATACTTTGTTCTTCCTTCTTCACGAGCTTCATGTGATCTATGAGTTGTATCTTGAGTATTGTAGTCTTTTGAGCTAATATCCATGTATCAGTAAGTGAACATCACGTGTGTTCTTTTGTGATTGGGTTACCTCACTCAGGATGATATTTTCTAGATCCATTTATATGCCTAAGAATTTCATGAATTCATTATTTTTAATAGCTGAGTAATACTCCATTGTGTAAATGTACCACATTTTCTGTATCCATTCCTCTGCTGAAGAACATCTGGACTCTTTCTAGTTCTGGTTATTATAAGTAAGGCTGCTATAAACATAGTGGAGCATGTGTCCTTGTTATATGTTGGATCATTTTCTGGGTATATGCCTAGGAGTGGTACAACTGGTTCCTCAGATAATGCTATGTCCATTTTTTCCTGAGGAACCACCAGATTGATTTCCAGAGTGTTTGTATCAGCTTGCATTCCCACCAACAATGGAGGAGTGTTCCTCTTTGTCTACATTCTTGCCAGCATCTGCTATCACCCTAGTTTTTGATCTTAGCTATTCTGACTGGTGTGAGGTGGAATCTCAGTTTTGTTTTGATTTGCATTTCCCTGATGACTAAGGATGTTGACCATTTCTTTAGGTGCTTCTCAGCCACTTGAGTTTCCTCAGTTGAGAATTCTTTGTTTAGCTCTGTACCCCATTTTAAAAAATGGGTTATATGGTTGTTTGGAGTCTAATTTCTTGAGTTCTTTGTATATATTGCATATTAACCCTCTATTGGATGTAGGATTGATAAAGATATTTTCCCAATTTGTTGGTTGCCCTTTTGTCTTATTGACAGTGTCCTTTGAGAAAGAACAATTCTTAACTTCATATGAAAAAAAACAAAAAACCCAGGATAGCCAAAACAATTCTCAACAGTAAAAGAACTTCTGGGTGAAATCACCATCTCTCACCTCAAGCTGTACTACAGAGAAATAGTGATTAAAAAGTATTAGTACAGAGACAGACAGTTCAATCAATTGAACAGAATTGAAGACCAAGAAATAAACCCACACACCTATGTAAACTTGATCTTTGAAAAGGAAGCCATAACAATAAAGTGGAAAAAAGAAAACATCTTCAATAAAAGCTGTTGGCCTAACTGTCCACATCTGTCTGTAGAAGAATACAAATTGACCCATGTTTATCACCTTGTACAAAGCTCAAATACAAGTGAGTGAAGGAGCACAACAGAAATCTAGATACACTGAACCTAATAGAATATAAAGTGGAAAGTAGTCCCAAATGCATTGTCACAGGAGAAATTTTCCTGAAGTGAACACCAATGGCCCAGGATCTAAGATCAAGAATTGATAAATGCGACCTCATGAAACTGCAAAGCTTTTGTAAGGCAAAAGACATTTTTAATAGGACGAAACAGCAGCCTACAGATTTAGAAGTATCTTCACTAACCCTACATCTGATAGAGGGCTAAGACCCAAAATATATAAAGAACTCAAGAAGTTAGACTTCAAAATCCCAAACAATCCTATTAAAAAGAGGGTACAGAGCTAAAGAGAGAATTCTCAACAGAGAAATATAGAATAGAAGAGAAGCACTTAAAGAAATGTTCAACATCCTTAATCATCAGGGAAATGAAAATCAAAATGACCCTGAGACTCCACTTCACACCAATCAGGATAGCTAAGATAAAAATCTCAAGTGATAGCATATGTTTGAAAGGATGTGGAGAAAGTGGAGCACTCCTCTATTGCTGGTGGAAGTGCAAACTGGTAGAACCACTCTCAAAATTAATTTGGCAATTTCTCAGAGAATTGGATATACTTCTACCTGAAGACCTAGCTATACTGCTCTTGGGCATATACCCAAAAGATGTTACACCATACCACAAGGACACATGCTCTACTATGTTCATAACAGCTTTATTTGTAATAGCCAGAAGCTAGAAACAACCTAGCTTGTTCCTCACCTAAAGAATGAATACAGAAAATGTGGTTTATTTACACAATGAAATACTATTCAGCTATTGAAAATGAGAACATCATAAATTTTACAGGCAAATAGATGAAAATAGAAAATATCACAAATAAAAAATCAGTTCTCTCCAAGGAAGTCTCAGTGGGGATACAAACCACTCACCCACTCATCTCAAAAATATTAACCTATAGTTACTCCTGTCTAAAGGAAATACAGGGACAAAGAGTGGAGCAGAGACTGAAGGAAAGGCCACTCAGAGACTACCCCACCTGGGAATCCATCCCATATGCAGCCACCAAACCCAGACACTATTTTTGGTGTCTAGAAGTGCTTGGTGACAGGAGCCTGATATAGCTATCTCCCTCATGAGAGGCTCTGCCAGAGCCTGACCAATACAAATGCAAATGCTTGCAGCCAACCATAGGACTGAGCATGGGGAAGGACTGAAAGAGTTGAAGGGGTTTGCAACCCCATAGAACGAACAATGTCAACCAACCAAAACCCTCAGAGTTCCCAAGCAGTAAACCACCAACCATAGAGTATACATGGAAGAAACCCTACCTCCAACTTCATATGTAACAGAGGATGGCCTTATCTGACATCAATGGGGGAAGAGGCCCTTGTCTTTTGAATGTTTGATGCTCCAGTATAGGGGAATGTTAGGGCAGTGAGGCAAGAGTAGGTGGATGGGTGGGTGGGTGGGGGAGCACCCTCATAAAAGCAAGGGGATTGGGGATGGAATAGAGGGTTGGCAGAGGGAAAACTGAGAAGGGAGAATAACATTTGAAATGTAAATAAATAAAATAACCAATAAAAATGAAAAAAATTAACAGCCCTCATGCTCAGCAGTAGATATTCAAGACAACACGAACTTAATGTCCGAGGTTCTGTGTCTTATAAGGTTTTTACAGGGTACTTTTTAAAACCTTACAGGTCCCGTGTGTGTGTGTGTGTGTGTGTGTGTGTGTGTGTGTGTGTGTGTGTG
>JANHMN010000010.1:18336009-18375897 GCA_030674055.1 Rhabdomys pumilio
GTGTGTGTGTGTGTGTGTGTGTGTGTGTGTGTGTGTGTGTGTGTGTGTGTAATGGGTTCTGCTTTTGTGTTTTTAGAGAATTCCTGTGCAAATAAACATTTGTTCCTCTCCATCTACATATGGATATCATGCTTTTTCTTTGCCTCTTTTTCTTTTATTTGTTTGATTGTTTTGTGCTGTTCTAGTTTGGTTGCTTTTGTTTTATCTTATTTTTTTTTATTATTCTTTAGATGCTTATTAATTTTCTAATGAGAGACAAAAAGTGTGTGCATTCCAATAGGAGGAAAGGAGGGAAGAATCTCTGAGGGATTAGGGGAAGAGAAAACTGATCAGAATATAATGTTTGAAAACCATCTATTTTCAATAAAGAGAAAGAAAACACTGTATAAAAAAAGTTGTTTTTCAATAAAAAAGACAAACAGAAAATTAAAAACGTTAAAATTTGGAGAACACTCAAGAAGGCTGTTAAAGGGCTTAGGCTTATATGGGTGTTGACACTCTTTATAGGGGGATGATCTTAGAAAAGATATAGAGGAAGACACTATACACATTACAGTTTTAAATTCAATTAAAAGATACAAATCAAGAAATATTAAAGTCCAAAATCTAGAGACACCAATGACAAAATACATGGAGTTTCCTCTTGGGTCTGGGCTCACTCAAAACGAATTTTTTCCAGATTTCTCTGCTTACTTGCAAATTTCATAATTTGATTTTTCCCTAACAGAAGAATAGGGCATATCTGGAAGGAGATAGGAAAGTGAGTGAATATGATGAAAACTTGATCTATGAAATTCTGAAATAATAAATGGAAACCTTAAAGTCTGTAGCAGGATGGTTTCCTCCTGCTGCTATGTTATTTGTAATAAGCATAGTGATTGGGGAGGAGCTAATGTCGGAGGAGTGAGGAGAAGAAGAAGGAGAAGGAAGAGGAGGAGCTAAGAGGAGAGAGGAAAGAGATGTCAAGAACAATCCGGGGTAACAAATTTTATCTAAGGTCAGGTATTGGGTCACAACTCTAATTGTGTGGGCATCTTGTTAATTGACCATTACCAAATATATAAAGTCTTTGGGTAATCTTTAAGCATGAGAATCTTCATTCTACCTGGAGCCGGGGGCATGGTAGATATTGTCTGGGGTTCAGTCGAGCATTGTCGACAACATGGTGGAGGTGTCACAGATCTAACCACCACCATACCCACTTCTCGTGGGTGCCAGGGCTGGTGTTTTTGGCTGGCCAGAGCTGTGGTTTTGCGGGTCTAGTTGTGGCGCACATAGCCTGAACTGAGCAGAGCCACTGCCTCTTAGATAGTCGGTCCGCGTGGTGGCGTTTTTTAAAAATATTAACCAACAAAGTCAGTCACTCAAAGAAGGAAACTTGAAGCTATGTTATCCTTAAATGAGCAAATGACAATGGAATGAGTGTTACATGTCTTCTCAAAGTGAATGGAGTACCCTTAAAGACACTCAAAGATGTCTTTATTATTTAATTAGCCAGCTTTTTATTACTTAATTATTTGACTTTTGTCTAATGCTTTGCATAGTAAATAATATCACTGTTTATTTACAGCAATATTGTCCTGGTATGATAGCCAGCTGTATACATTTATGAGAAAGATTTCATAGATTAAAAAGTCCCATATAACTGAATTCATAATCAGGATGCATTTAT
This sequence comes from Rhabdomys pumilio, assembly GCA_030674055.1. NCBI lineage: Eukaryota > Metazoa > Chordata > Mammalia > Rodentia > Muridae > Rhabdomys > Rhabdomys pumilio. The sequence goes on from JANHMN010000010.1 coordinate 18,337,682, forward strand.
ATGGTCAACTTGTGAAATACATTATCATATAGAGTGGCTAAGATATTTAAACACTCACTGTTTAACATGCCCTTATGGTTAAGGGTCACACTCAATTGAGATACAAAAAATTAAACTTACAAATTGTTTTTTAAATCCCTGTTGGGCTTTAAAAAATAAATGAATTATTTAAGAATTAAACTTGTGAGAGTTGGTAAATGATGGCAGTATTTGATAAATATACAAAGGCCAATAATATGATGAAATAAGGATTGTGAATAAAAGGTCATTTTATATCATGAGATTATAAAGATATTGGTGGAAAAGTTCAAGAGTTGAGTACATTTGCTGCTAAGACTGAAATTCTGAATTCAATCCCTAGGACCCACTCACCCAGAGGACAGAGAGAACTAACTTCTCTGCATTGACTTCTGACTTGTGTATGTGCACATCAAGCACTTTTATTTTATCCATTGACCTATATCATCAGCTCCAAGAGTGTCAAATTTCTATAAAAAGATATGTTATAATATTTGAATATAGGGGCCAGGATGTTTTATTAATCCTATTCTTCCTATTACTTGGACTAGAGTAGAGAATTATTTGACATTGAATAGGTGTCCAGAATTCCTTAAAAGGTTCACATACCATATTACTTTAAAAGAAAGATTTTTTTCTGTACTCTATACTAAGGAAATACAGCAGTAAGGAAGGCAAATGGTTTTGTGAGGAGAGTGGAGACTGAATAAGTACCAAAAAAAAATAGCAGTGAGTACCCAAGGTAAATGAAAGCAGAGCTTTGGAGAGGTGGAAACAGAGAAGCTGGTACCATTGGGAGGGTTGAAAACATCTTCTGGTGGATGTTGTATATGAGGCTTTGAAAACTGATTTTGTAGCCATCCTTTGGATATGAGGATAGTTAGTGGTAAAATCTATAATTCTTTGAGATCAACGTAAATCAGAATGTTTCCCACCTCTGTTTTAATCAACAGAGTCATGTTACAGCACTTGAGTTATAGTCTGTGTTAGTGATGTTATCCTCAGGTTTTATTTCTCAGTATCTCAGTATAAATATAAGCTTCTCAATAACTATGTGTTGGTAAATCTTATATCTTCTGCTAAGTTCATGTGTGTTCTGTAAACAAATTTTGATTTATATATACAATTGTAGTGATTATTATTTTAATTGCAAAAATCCATGCAGTAGTCTGCAATAATTAAATACATGTATACAGGATTTAAAGAAAACAAATCTGGGTGATTAACATTTATCTTCTTAAACTTCAAAAGAATGTGATTAATATAACAATTATACATATCTATGAAGTACAGTGTAGGATTTTAATACATAAATACACTGTACTGATAAAATAAGGGCAATTAAAGTTTCTACCCACTTACTATTCTGTGTTTACATGTATTATACAGAATACATTATTCTGAGTTATAGTCAGTCTTTTTTGTTGGTTAATATGAAAACTTAATGTCTCAAAACTCTAACCATGCTTTAACTAGTACAGTTTCCCCCTGTCTTTTCTTTTATGTCCTTACTATCTTCTGGTAGTTGTATTACACATTCCTCTTGATTTTTCTGTAAACATTTACACATTGCAGAGAGTATACCATATTTGTCATCTTTACAAATAATATTTAAAAATTTTATAATTTTTGAATAACAGTACTTATAATTTTAGTAATTATGTTAGATCTGTTGATCAACAATGGATTGATGCCCTTTATCTTACTCAAATTATTGGAAGGAGATTTGGAGTTTAAGAGTAAGGAGCCATCTCAAGTATCATGGCAAATATCATTGGATTCACAGGCTGGTCCTGTCCCATGAAGACACCATATGCTGACTCATTCTAGAGGAGCCATTGTACTCAGAGCAGTGGGTAAGAAGCTTCTCCCATAACTCTATGCCCCAGAGCTGCAACTGGAAGCCTGGGGCACTCAGAACCCATTACCTGTTGTGACTATATTTTAAACTGCGGCACCTGATCTGTTTTTGTTTTTGTTTTTGTTTTTTTTAATCAGCTACCATGTTCCCGACTAGGCTAGGCCTGAGGTCACAAGCAGCTGCATGTTCTCTGCATGGGACAGGCCACCAGCTCAGGAGGCCAGAGACCCCAGCTGTGCCACCCATGAGATGCCAGCATGGGAGATGGCTCTGTCAAACTTTCACTCTGTCTCCACAAGGCTGGGCTGGGCCCAGACCATCTCAACATACACGCGGTATCTGGCAGAAATGAGACTCTAATGCTTAGATTACCCAAAGGTTTTATAAGTTTGATAATGCTCAATAAACAAGATGCCCACACAATTGGAAGTGTAAACCAATTAACTAACATAGATATAAGTTGTTATCCAGGAATGCTCTCAGTACATGCATGGTCATTCATGGCTCCTACATCTCTGCTCCTCCCTAGTTCCTCCTCTTCTTTCCCTGTTCCTCTCCTTACTCTTCCTCTTTCTCTTCTTGCTCCTCCCACCTTAGCTCCTCCCAACTTGTGGGGAAAATATGCCACTACAATTACCCACTGAAACCACACCCTCTAGTCTACCACTCCCCTTCTGCCCCTCACTTGGTCCTTTAGGCTGGGGCAGACTCCTAGCTCCTGTGAAGACACCATATCCTAACCCATCCAAGAGGAACCACTGCACTCAGAGCAGCAGGATTTCAGGATCCCAAAGGCAGCCTGAGTCCCAGAAGCTCTTCAACCCAGGAGCTCAGGATCACAGGATCACAGAGACAGCCTGATGTGGGGCAGTGCGCTGTGAGAGGCAGCTGAGTACCTTGGCCTGGGTCAAGCGCAGGCCTCAAACCCCAGAGATACTAAACGGACAGTAGGTGTTGGGCCTTGCTCCTGGGCCCTGGTTGCTCTCACTTAGCTTCAGGCCTCCACAGCCCCTCTCAAAGAGATGTTTGTGGTCATTGGTCACTTAGCACAGGTGGAGAGCATGAAGACAGACCTCAGAGCCTCAAGACATCTTCATATTCATGAGATGCCTAAAGGCCAGAGGGCATAGTCAATTTAGCATTCCTTCCCAGACCCTCCTCCTACTTGCAAAGGGTATTTAACCTCAGGCTGTTCCTGAGAACACGGGGTACAGCTTCATCAATTTTCTGCCATGGCAATAAATGTTTTAAAACCATGGATTACCTCTCATATTTGGGACCCACTGTGGAGAAGGTTTTTAACTACGAAGACAGTGCCTTATCTCCCACCGAACACCACTCTACATTCCAGCTATGGAGCCCACCAACTCAAGCGAGCTAGCAGAGCCAGCCAAGTCCCAGTCAAGCAAGTTGCTGTGACCAATAGTCTCATTCCATGTGCGGAACCACCAGAGCTCATCTTCTCTTCTTCTGCCTTTTGGCTGTGGGTGATAGATGTGAGTATCACCAACAAAATACAAGAGATAAAGAATCTCCTGTGCAGAAGATACCCAAGGATAATAGATATAGAGGAGAGCGAAGATTCCCAACTTAAAGGGCCAGTAAACTTCTTCAACAAAATTATAGAAAAAAACTTCCCTAACCTAAAGAAAGAGATGTTCATGAACATACAAGAAGCTTACAAAACTCCAAATAGACTAGACCAGAACATAAATTCCTCCAGTCACATTATAATCAGAACATCAAATACACCAAAAAAATATTAAAAGGAGTAAGAGTAAAAGGTCAAGTAACATATAAAGGCAAACCTATAAGAATTACACCAGACTTCTCAACAGTCACTATTAAAACCAGAAGATTCTGGACTGATATCATACAGACCCTAAGAGAACACAAATGCCAGCCCAGACTACTATACTCAGCAAAACACTCAATCACTATAGATGGAGAAACCAAGATATTCCATGACAAAACCAAATCTACACAATATCATTCTACAAATCCAGTTCTACAAAGGATAATAGATGGAAAACTCCATCACAAGGAGGAAAACTACAACCTAGAAAAAGCAAGAAAGTAATCTTTCAACAAACCCAAAGAAGATAGCTATACAAATATATTTCCACCTCTAATAATAGCAATAACAGGAAGCAAAAATCATTTTTCTTAATATCTCTTAACATCAATAGATTAAATTCTCCAATAAAAAGACAGAGTAACAGACTGGATACATAAACAGAACACAGAATTTTGCTGCATACAGGAAACACATCAGTGACAAAGACGGACACTACCTCAGAGAAAAAGGATGGAAAACAATTCTCCAAGCAAATGATCCCAAGAAACAAGCTGGAGTAGTCATTCTAAAATCATGTAAAATCGACTTTCAGCCAAAAGTTATGAAAAAAAAATAAGGACACTTCATATTCATCAAAGGAAAAATCTACCAAGATGAAATCTCAGTTCTGAACAACTATGCTCCAAATACTAGGGCACCCACATTCATAAAAGAAACTTCACTAAAGCTCAAATCACACATTGCAACTCACACAATAATAGTGGGACATTTCAACACCCCACTCTCAGCAATGGAACATAAACTAAACAGAGATACAGGGAAATTAAAAGAAGTTAGGAACCAAATGGATTTAATAGATAGCATTAGAATATTTCATCCTAAAACAAAAGAATATACCTTCTTCTCAGCACCTCATGGTACCTTCTACAAAATAGACCATATAATTGGTAGCAAAACAGGCCTTAAGAGATACAAAAAGGATGAAATAATTCCTTGCATCCTATCAGATCACCACAGACTGTTCTGAAGGCTGGTCTTCAATAATAACAAAAACAATGTAAAGCCCGCATACATGTGCAAATTGAACACTGCTCTACTCAATAATGACTTCATTACTTAGTTAAGGAAGAAATAAAGAAAGAAATTAAAGATATTTTAGAATTTAATGAAAACGAGGGCTCCTCATACAAAAACTTGTGGGACACAATGAAAGTAGCGCTAAGAGGAAAATTCATGCCTCTAAGTGCCTACAAAAAGAAATTGGAGAGAGCACACACCAGCAACTTGACAGCATCCCTGAAAGTTCTAGAACAAAAAGAAGCAAATACACCCAAGAGGAGTAGAAGACAGGACATAATCACACCCAGGGCTGAAATCAATGAAGTAGAAACAAAAAGAACTGAAAAAAATATCAACAAAACCAGGAGCTGGTTCTTTGAGAAAATCAACAAGATAGATAAGCCCTTAGCCAGACTAACCAGAGGGCACAGAGATAGTACCCAAATTAATAAAATCAGAACTGAAAAGAAAGACATAACAACAGAAACTGAGGAAATTTAAAAAAATCATCAGATTCTACTACAAAAGTCAATACTCATCAAATCTGAAAAAAATTGGATGAAATGGACAATTTTCTAGAGAGATACCAGGTACCAAAGTTAAATCAGGACCAGATAAACCACCTAAACAATCCCATAACCTCTAAAGAAATAGAAGCATTCATTAAAAGTCTCACCACCAAAACAATCCCAGAAGCAGATGATTTTAGTGCAGAATTCTATCAGAGCTTTAAAGAAGCCCTAATACCAATTCTATTCAAACTATTCCACAAAATAGAAACAGAAGGAACACTTTCCAATTTGTTCTATGAAGCCACAATTACACTCATACCTAAACTACAGAAAGACACAGCAAAGAACAAAAAAATCAGACCAATCTCCCTTATGAATATTGATGAAAAATACTCAATACAATTCTTGCAAATAGAATCCAAGAACACATAAAAACAATCATCCCAATCATCCATCATGATCAAGCAGGCTTTATACCAGGAATGCAGGGATGGTTCAATATTAGGAAATCTATCAACATACCACTATATAAACAAACTCAAAGGAAGAAAATAAAACCCCACATGATCATCTCAGTAGATGCTGAGAAAGCATTTGACAAAATTCATTGCCCATTCATGGTAAAAGTCCTGGAAAGATGGGGAATTCAAGGCCCATACCTAAATATAGTAAAAGCAATATACAACAAACCAATAGCCAACATCAAACTAAATGGAGAGAAACTTGAAGCAATACCACTAAAATCAGAGACTAGACAAGGCTGCCCACTCTCTCCCTACCTATTTAATATAGTACTTGAAGTCTTAGCCAGAGCAATTAGATAACAAAAGGAGGTCAGAGGGATATAAATAGGAAAGGAAGAAGTCAAAATTTCACTATTTGCAGATGATATGATAGTATACTTAAGTGACCTCAAAACTTCTACCAGAAAATTGACTACTAAACCTGATAAACAACTTCAGTAAAGTGGCTGAGTATAAAATCAACTCAAACAAACCAGTAGCCTTCTTCTACTGGAAGGATAAACAGGCTGAGAAAGAAATTAAGCAAATGATACTCTTCAAAACAGTCACAAATAATATAAAATACCTTGGTGTGAATCTAACCAAGCAAGTAAAAAATCTGTATGACAAGAACTTCAATTTTCCTAAGAAAGAAATTAAAAGAAGCTCTCAGAAGATGGAAAAAACCCATACTCTTGGGTTGGTAAGATTCATACAGTAAAAATGGCCATCTTATCAAAGTAATCTACAGATTCAATGCAATCCCCATCAAAATTCCAACTTAGTTTTTCATAGAGATAGAAACAGCAACTTGCAAATTCATTTGGAATAACAAAAAACCCAAGCTATGTTGGTCAAGCTTCAAGAATGACAATATAGCTTGATCATGCTACCCTTTTTTGTCCTGGGAATACTTTTATTCTTGCCTATCATGTTATAGATTGCCTTTAACAACATCAACACGTTGGCCACCAAAGTACATGACTTCAACCTGAAAATGGACTCCCAGACAGAGTTATTAAATTAACAAGCTGGCAAGCCAAGGATGGGTAAGATTCTGCACAGAGTCTTACCAACCTAAGACAAGTGTATTGCTTTTGATTTATACATATTGCATAATGGATAAGGAAGGCATTCTTGTCAGAATGACCTAAGATAGGCTCAGTTTTGTATATCAAATTAAAAAAAGGGAAACGTGGAGAACTTTTGGGGTTGCTTGGCAGGAAACTGACATTGGCCAAGGACAAGAAAATGGGCTTCAGGCAGGAATCTGACATTAGGCTAGAACAAAGAAGTAATTTCAGGCAGGAATTTAAATCTTAGTCTAGAACAAAGAAGGAATTCCAGGCAGGAATCTAAATCTTATGTTAGAACAGAGAAGTAATTTCAGGCAGGAATATAAATCTTATGCTAGAACAAAGAATTAGGCTGTAGGCATGAAAATGACTTTGAGCTAGAATAGGAAAGTAGACTCAGATATTTTGGTCATCCTGATAAGCCTTAGAATCAGTGATCACAGGAGTGTTCATGTAATTTTGTTTATTGCCTTGCTTGTTCTTTGACTATTTGTATTTATTAACTTGCTTGTTCCTTGACTATTTGCATCTATTGTATTGCTAGTTCCTCAACCTACAACTGATCTTAATACTTAATACTTTTAATTAAAATGGTATAAAAGCCAATAAGAGGAGTGGGGATGGGATAGGGGTTTCCTAGAGAGGGGAAATGGTAAAAGGGGATGACATCTGAAATATAAATAAATACAATATTCAAGAAAAATTAAAGAAAAAAATCAGTCCTGTACTGCTTAGGTATTTTCTACCAAGTTTGATGAAAAAGAATGAATTTTTTTGCTGGACTCACTCATCTGCTACTTGTCTTAACTCAGCATCAACTGAGCCCTCTACCATTATTTCTTTGAAGAGAGTTGACATAGTGGTCAACTTGTTGGAAGTTTCCTGGGTCCATCTACTAGCTGAATATGATGTAGGCAGCTCAACAGATTCCATGTATAACATTAATAACATCTATCTAACTTTTCCAGTTTTCTAAGTCAACTTTATTAATCATGAGATATAGTAAATTATAGTTCAGTTAGGAAACAAAATTTTGGAGTAGTTTATTACTTGGCAGGAAAATAAGGACATGCTGTTATGAAGATTGAAAGGCATACATGGTGGTTTACTATGCCATCCTAGAACCTGGTGGAGGCAGAAGATTGTAATTTCAAGGTAAGCTTGGGTTACATTTTAAGTTTGAGTTTAGCTTTAACTGCATAGCAAGACTTCTAAAGAAGTAGGCCCCAACTCTAGTGAATGAATGGATGTGTTAGCAGGTCAAACAGGCTAAGAGCAAAAGCTTCCTACTTATACACCCTTGTATATACATCCAGCACAAGGTATGACCCATATTAAAGGTATATTTTCCCACATCAAAATCTAAATTAAAGGCTTTTGACTTTAATTTAAAAAGGTAAATTCAAGATCAAGATTCAAAATGTGTGTCTTCCTCTCTTAATAGTCTGGACTAGAAGTAGATTTACACACTCAGCATAAATCTCTTAAAGGTATGTTTTTCATTACTTTATTGTAGTTCATCTGAAATATAGTCCAGTTGACAACCAAGGATAATCATCACAAGTTCAGCGATCACTGGTTCAGTGTCAATGGTCTCAATTTCCTAATAAAAAGACACAGATTAAGAGAATTAGTGTAAAAACATGATCCATACTTCATCTGCATTCAAGAGAAAAATCACTTCAATATCAGAGATAGACATTTCCTCAGAGTAATGTGTTGAAAAAAGATACTCTAAGAAATGTACCTAAGAAACAAGCTGGTGGACTGGAGTGATGGCTCAGAGGTTAAGAGTACTGATTGCTCTTCAAGAGGTCCTGAGTTCAATTCCCAGCAACCACATGGTGACTCACAATCTATAGTAAGGTCTGGCACTCTCTTCTGTCATGCAGGCATATATGCAGAACACTGTGTACATAACAAATAAATCTTAAAAAAAATAAAGCCAGGCAGTGGTGGTGTGTGGGGAGCAGACAGAAAGTGGCTATCATCCTTGCAGCCATCTTGAGCCATATACCCTGACAAGAGACTTGTTTTCAACAGCCTACAACAGCTGAGCACACACTGATAACATCTTGTTTTATATACCCAGAATTTTCCCTTGGGTGTGTGTGACTTAAAGGCATGACTTAAGAAGTGTGACTTATAAAAAGAGAGAGGCAGACAGAAGAAGGACTGGAAAACTTGGAACTTGGAGACACTAGGGATTAGGAACTAGGTACTAGGAGGAAGAGAGACTTGAGAATAAATGGGACTGAATCATACTCTGTCTGGTCTCCATTCTTCGTGTCTGCCCTCACTCTGTCTCTTGCTGAACCCTGATCCACTGACTGGAGCAGCAGTACGAGTCAGAACAATTTAGCCCCCAAAGTTTGGGACTGTGTGGGCTCTAACAATCTTGGTACCCAAGCTTTTGGCAGTGAGGGTTTCAACATTTGGCAGAGCGGTCCCTGACACTTTGGTGCCCAATGTGAGACAGCAAGAACGAGAGACACAGTGAGGGACATTACTGGAAGAAGTATCTGCCGAAAAGTCAGAAATGAAACAAAGGTGATCACCATGGGAATCTGCCGCTTTGAGAAAGGTAAGTCATTATAATGAAAGTGGGGCAAAAAATAAGTCAGCCTGAACTCAACTCTGTGTTTTTATTTTACTGTTTACTGCTCACGTCTGTTAATTGTCTGCTTTTGCTTCGTTCCTTAAATGCTATCTTTCATGTTCAAAATAAAAAGAAATGTATTTATCTGAAATTAGAATCTAAAATACAACCAAAGGTTGATGACGATTTGTCAGAGCCAGATTGTGTTGACCTAGAGGAAGAGGCAGCTGAACATTACGACCCTGAATTGCCCTCTTCCTGAAGACCCCCTCCCTATGCGCCTCTGTCTCCAAATGCTCCCGCAATGGAGATCGTGGTTATAGATCCCAGAAGGGAGTTACAGGAAAAAATATCTTTTCTTAAACACCAAATAGAGTTGGAAAAAGAGTATCAGGACTTAATTAATCAGCTACAAAAATTAAAGACAGGGAAGATGTTTTGAGAGGTAAACTACGAAAATCCCTTGTGTTCCTCAGCCCAAAGTCCAAACGCAGCCCCTATCATCTAGCTTTAGATTAGCCTCAGATCATCCAGAGAAGGGAGACCTGAAGCTTTCCTTGTATCTGAGACCAGAGACGATCAAAGGGTTGCTTGGAGACATCACACAGGGTTTAATTTTTACATTATTAAGAAATTAAAAAAATGCAGTGTCACAATACGGTGCCACTGCTCCCTTTACTCTTGCAATTTTAGAGTCTGCTTCAGATGAGTGGCTGACTCCTGGCAATTAAAATACGTTAGTGAGAGCAGATTTTAGCTGTGGTGACTATCTTATTTGGAAATCAGAGTATTATGAGAATTGTAAAGAAACAGCTAGGAGAAACATTCAGGCAGGCAATGGTTGGTCCTTTGATGCTTTAGTAGGAGAAGGGCAATTTGCTTCTAGTGATAACCAGATGCAATATGACCCAGGCTTATTTGCTCAAATTCAAAACGCAGCCATAAAGGATTGGTGCAAAATCCTGGCAAAGGGAGACCCTGGAGCATCCTTAATAGCAGTCAGACAAGGACTTGATGAATGATTTTCTGATTTTGTTCATCGATTAATGACAACAGCAGGGAGAATTTTTGGTAATGCAGAAGCAGGATTAGATTATGTGAAACAACCTGCATATGAAAATGCCAATTCTGCCTGCCAAGAGGCCATTAGACCGTACAGGAAAAAGACAGACCTTACGAGGTATATCAGACTCTGTTCTGACATAGGTCCCTCCTACCAACAGGGCTTAGCTATGGTTGCTACCATGCAAGGACAATCAGTAAGAGATTTTTTAGCTAGTAGAAATCAAAAGGCCTGTTTTAAATGTGGCAAGCCTAGACACTTTGCAAGAGATTGCGAGGCAGAAAATGAGTTAACCCAGAGACAGCCCAGAAAACAGCCCGGGCTCTGCCCACTTTGCAAACATGGAAGGCATTGAGCTAGTGAATGTAGGTCCAAAAGAGACGCACAAGGAAACACCCTTTCCTATAATCAGGGAAACGAGAACAGGGGCAAGCTCTAGGCCCCAAACCAACACAAGCCAAAACAGGCTTATGGGGCAGTCAGTTTTATACCAGCAAACACCAATCCTTTTCAGAACTTAGACGAGCAACACCAGGAGGCACAGGATTAGATCTCAATTCTGCCACCCACACAGTGTTAACGCCAGAAATGGGACCTCGGGCCTTACCCAACAGAGTGTTTGGACTGCTCTATCCAAATGTGTTTGGCTTGATAGTGGGAAGAAGCAGTACTACTATGCAGGGACTACACATTTTTCCTGGAGTTATAGACAATGATTATCAAGGTGAGATTAAGGTAATGGCAAGGCAATTCAGAATGTAGTCACCATTCCTACAGGAAGGAGAATAGCTCAACTATTGTTACTTCCATTGTTCCCTACTAATCACAAATATAAGAGTCCTAAGAGAGGGGATCAAGGCTTTGATTCCTCTGATGCAAATTGGGTACAGCCTATAGTCAAACAAAAACCTATGATGACACTATGGGTGGATGGAATGGCATTCCAAGGCTTGGTTGACATAGGAGCTGATATGACTATCTTAAAACAAAGTGATTGGCCTGCCACCTGGTCTCTGACCACGCCTTTAATCCCTTGGAAGGCAGAGGCAGGCAGATTTCTGAGTTCAAGGCCAGCCTGGTCTACAGAGTGAATTCTAGGATAGTCAAGGCTACACAGAGAAACCCTGTCTCAAAAAATAAAAGATAAAAAACCCCCAAAATATACAAGCTGGTGCTGCCATTCTAATATATTACAAAATAGACTTAAATTAAAACTGATCAAAAGAGATAGAGATGAAAACTACATACTCATCAAAGTAGAAATCTACCAAAAAGACATCTCAAATTTTAATGTCTATGCTTCAAACACTAGGGTACCAAACTTTGTAAAAGAAATATTTCTATAGTTTAAATCACATATTGCTCTATGTTCACTGCTGGTGTGGGATTTCATTGCTCTACTCACAGCAATAGACAGGATATCCAGACAAAAACTAAATATACTCTATACATAAATAAATTCTATACATAACTGACATAAAGATCAAATGGACCTAACACATAATTATAGAACATTTCACTTAAGTATGAAAGAATGTACTTTTTTTCTTTTCTGGACCCAATGGAACTTTCTCCAAAATAGACCACACAAAGACACAAAGCAAGACTCACAAGGCACAAGAAGACAAGACAATACACTGAATCCTATCTGATCATCAAAGATTAAAGCTGGATGTCAACAACAAGAAAAATCACAGAAATGTCACAACTCATGGAAATTAAATAAATCTCTCCTGAACAAACAATAGGTCAAGATAGAAATTAAGAAAGGAAACATTTAAGTATTGATTGAAAACGAATATACAGCATACCAAACTCGTGTAACACAATGAAAGCTGTTCTGAGATACAAGTTCATAGTACTAAGTGCCAACATAAAGAAAAGAATAAGAGAAAACAAGAGAGAAATAAGTCCTTGCTCCATGCCTGAAGATAGGTCTGCATGCAGCTGATCAACTCAGGTGCCTTCCAGGTCCATATGCAGTTCTCAGAGTCATTAAACCACAATATCTTTTCCAGTATCTGGAGTGGAGGAGCCAGTCCTGGAGAATTAAATGTCATTTCTGAATAGGTCTGGTCCTTGGCCTGAGCTGCTTGCCCTGTTTGGAGACAGATAGCACAGGGCAGTGATGCTGCCTACAGTCTACAAGAACAAAAGTCGAGTCTGGTAAGCCCACGGGGGGTGTGGGGGCTGATATAGAGGTGTGCAGCACTTGACTGGGCCATGGACACCATCACAGTCTTCAGCAGCAGCACAGGCCAAGGTGGCATTATTAACATGGCCTCAGGTGGCAGTCTAGGCCACTCACATCAACTTGGTCCTGAGCTGGAACCTGTCACCAGGTGCCCTGCCTACACTTAAGATCACCTTGATTCTTGGCAACAACAGGATATCTGAAATGAGTCTCAAGGATAGTTTAGCTTCTATTGTTGTTGATGTCCAACTTTAAATAGTTGTGGTCTGATAGGATATAGTTTATTTCAATTTTCTGCCAACAAGGCCATATCTACTCCAACATGGCTATATTTTCAAATAATGCCACTCTCTATGGGCCAAGCATTCAAACACATGACTCTTTTGGGGCTATACCTATTCAACTCACCACAGTCTATGAGGTGCTGGGAAGAATGCACATTCTTTTGTGTTTGGGTAAAATGTTCTGTAGATATTTGATAGGTTTATTTAAGTTATAACATGTTAGCTCTATTATTTCTCTGTTTTGTTTTTGTCTGGATGACATGTCCATTGGTGAGAATAGGGTATTTGAAGTCTCTTTCTATTAATGTGTGAGATTTTCTGTGTGATTAAGCATTAGTAATGTTTCTTTTGAAAATGCGAGTGCTCTTGAGTTTGGGGAATAGATGTTAAAAACTGAAGTATCATCTTCACAGATTTTTCCTTTGATGACTGTGAAATGTTCTCCATCTTTTTTGGTTAATTTTGGTTTCAAATCTATTTTGTTATATACTAGATTAGCTATACCATATGCTTTCTATGTACATTTGCTTGGAAAAATTTTTTTCCACCCTTAACTCTTAGGCAATTTCTATCTTTGATATTAAGGTGTGTTTCTTGTATGCAACAGAAGGATTAACCCTGTTTTAATATCTATTCTGTGAACCCATGCCCTTTTATTGGGGAATTGATTCCAATAATATTGAGATACATTAATGACAAACAATTGTTAATGCGTTGCTGTTGTTGTTGTTGGTGGTGGTGGTGGTGGTGGTAGTGAAGGCATGTGTGCCTCTGTGTGTGTGTGTGTGCGTGTGTGTGTGTGTGTGTGTGTGTGTGTGTGTGTGTGTGTATGTGTGTGTGTGTTTCTCTTCTTTGAGTTTTGCTGGTGTGAGATTACTTATTGCCTGTGTTTTCATGTGTATAGTTAACCTCCTTAGGTTAGAGTTTTCCTTCTTATACTTTCTGTAGAGCTGGACTTGTGAACAGACATTGTTTACATTCGGCTTGTCATGAAATATCTTGTTTGCTGCATGTATAGTGGTTGAAAGTTGTTGGTTATAGTATTCTAAGTGGCATTCATGGTTTCTTAGAGTCTACAAGACATCTATCTGTTCATGTCCTTCTGACTTTTAGTGTCCTTATGTGTTACTTGGTCTTTTTGGCTTGAGAATTTTAATATTTTTTCTTCTATATGGTTTGTGTTTTGATTATTATGTGGCCAGGGGATTTTCTCTTCTGAACCATTCTATTTGGTATTTGGTGCAATAAGTTTCTTGTACCTTTATAGTCATGTCCTTTTTTTAGTTATCACAATTTTCTTCTCTGATTTTGTTAAGAATATTTTGCAGGTTTTCGAGCTAGGAAATTCTTCTATTCCTATTATTATTCATAGGTTTGGTCTTTTTATAGTGTCCCAGATTTCCTGGATGTTTGGTGTTAGGAATTTTTTAGATATAACATTTTCTTTGATCTACTAATTTATTTCTTCTATCTTACCTTCTATTTCTCAGATTCTTGCTTTCATCTCTTATATTCTGTTGGGGATGCTGGTGCCTACAGTTACTCTTTGCTTAACTAGATTTTCCATTTCCAAAATTTGCTTAATTTGATTTCTTTATTGCTTCCGTTTTATTTCAAGTTTTAAATAATTTCCCTTTCCTGTTTTTTTTTTTTTTATAGCTTTGCTGACATTCTTTAAGGGATTTATTACTTTCCTTCACTTTTTGTTTGACTTTTTCTCTACTTCTTTAAAGTAATTTTTCATTTTCTCTTTCATGACTTTTATTATCTTTATAATGTTGTTTTAAAAGCAATGTTCTTATGCTTTAGCTTCATTGAAATATTTAGGTCTTGATGACATAGGATACCCAAGCTCTTGTGTACCATATTGTGCTGGCTGTTGTTGACTGTTCTTTCACCGATGTTTAGGCATCTGGATTTGGACTGATTATAGGCCTAGGGGCTGATTTCTGAATTTGTCTTTGTTGGATAGGTGTTTTGTTCCTTGGCTTCTGTTTCCTTTTTGGTTTTCTGGTCTTTGTGGCCTTAATTTCTGTTGCCAGGATGAGCTCTGATTTACTAGGATGTCTCTATCCATGTTGGGGGCTGGATTTATTTATTTATTTATTTATTTATTTATTTTTTTATTGGATATTTTATTTACATTTCAGATACCAACCCCTTTCCCCATTTTCCCTCCCTAGAAAACCCCTATCCCATGCCCCCTTTTCCATTTTGCTTTTATACAATTTTTTTTAAATGTTAATCAAAGACTTTATAAGTATGGTAATGCTCAATCAGAAGTGTAACCTACTACCCAACCTAGCTATGTAAACTATCTTTGACTGGTGGAGACATGTGAACTTCTGCCTCCATGGGGGCTGGACTTTTAATAGCTAGCTTTACCTTTGATGAAGCAGCATGTCTTTGTTCTTCTGAATGGTGTGGCCTGTACCTGTTTTTCAGATGGTAGTGGCAGGTAGCTGAAGTCTTTAAGAGCTGGGAGCAGTGTCCTGGAAGCTGGATGGACAGTGAGGTGGGAGAGGAGGCACTGGAGTGGGTCTATGTCAACTGAATCTAGGGAGTGGGGATATTCAGCTGGTAAGAAGGTCACTTGCCTGCTCTTTTGACTTGTGTGGCCAGTACCTGAGTTGCAGGAGTCCACTGGGGTTGGAGGCAGGGCAGGGGACAAAGTAATGGTCTGGGCAATGAGGTGGGATGGTGGGGGTGGGGGGAGAAGTGGAGTGGGTCTTTGGGAATCAAATCTAGGAAGTGGGGCAGTTCAACTGGTTAGCAGGTCATTCACCTGTTTTCTTTTGACTCAAACACGTGTACCCTAGTTCTGCTCATCTCCCTGTCTCCTCATATTTACCTTTTGCTTTGTAACCTCCCCCTTAAAATAACACACACACACACACACACACACACACACACACACACACACACACAAATACACATATAGTTTATATGCAAAACATATAAACTATAGAAAATATCTCAACGAGGAAGCTATAGTGTGTCACAGTGTGTCCCTCTGTCCACACATATTCATTTATAAATGTTCATTGCAGTGAGTCATTGGTCTAGTTTGAGATCTCTGGCTTCTGTGACACCTTTAATATTGGATCATCACTGGAATTCTTCCTGGTTATCTGTTTGTTGCCCTGTGTCATGGAGATCTTACAGTTTTGGGCCAACAGGACTGGCCCTTTTATGGATTCCAACTGTTCACAGGTGATAAAGATTTTGGAGTGAGCCACTTAGTCCCCTGAATCTGGGCCTGGGTAGCAGGTGAGTTGGTCAGCATGAGAGCTCTCCCTTATCCGAATCACCAGGGTGAACTCTCCAGCACTGTTCCCAGCTAGGCCACCCAGTGCCACTCAGCATGAGGCAGACTCAGTTTCCCTTAAGGGGCTGGCTACAGGGAGTTTGACTTTGCTTAAAAGTGAGTGTCTAGGCAACACAAATTGGGCTTTCCCCTCTCCTTTTCTTCTTTTTGTTTCCTTTGGGGGAGACAAGGCTCTCAAGAAGGGGTAGGCATAGGAAGACAGGAAAGTGAACATACTCAGGTTTAATGATGTGAAATTCCCTAATCAACAATAATACTGTGAAGAACTTTGAAGAGCTATCATACTAGCAACTTAATAACACATCTGAAATCTCTAGAACAAAAAGAAGAAATCATAGTAAAAAGAGGTAGACAGCAAGAAATAAACTCTGGGCTCAATTTAATAAAATACAAACAACAACACCAACAAAAAAACCAAGCAAGCAAACAAAAAATTACAGAGAATCAATGAAACAAAGAGTTGGTTCTTTGAGAAAAATCAATAAGATTAAAAAACCCTTATCAAAACTAACTAAAGGCTCAGAGAGACAATCTAAATTAACAAAAGCAGGAATGGAATGGAGGACATAGAAGTAGCCACTGAGGAAATCCAGAGAATCACACAGACACATATATACTTTAAAAACCTGTATTCCACCAAACTGGAAAAATCTTTAAAAACAAAATTAATTTACTCAACAGGTACCAGCTACCAAAATTAAATCAAGATCAGATAAACTATTTAAACAAACCTATAGCTCTTATTGAAACAGAAACAGTCATTAAAAGTCTCCTTACCTGCTTGTCATAGAGTGTCCATGTGAATCTGTAAACAGCTCAGGTTGTTGTAAAGACTGTATATGTATTCTGTACAAAGTGATAGCTAGTCCTCATCACTGAAGACAACACCTGTGGAACTCAATGAAGATGGAGATAGAGAGCTAGTACCTGCATAGACCTTTCACCCCTATAATCCAGAGTCGTTGGTACAGGAAGCTTCTCTGCTTGCTTTCAAGCATAACATAAACATCAAGACAAACAAACCCTTTATCAAAATGGAATACTTCCTGCCATATATAGTAGGGCAGTAGTGGTGCAATGCTTGTGGGAGCCAATATCTGATTTGCCTTAAGGCCCATTCCATGGGATGTTATCTGTACTTCTTGATACTACTTAGGTAACCTCGAATAGAATCTGAGACTAGATAGCCCATGAACTTAGGGTAAAACAAGAAAATACTGGTCTAAAAAAGAAAAGAATTTAGTGATAAAAATGATGCCTAATGATACATTGCTGTACTAATAGATTGGTGTCTTTCTCAACTATCATCAATGAACCTCCCTCCTCTAGCAGGTGGCAAAAATATAGAGACTCACAGACAGACATTACTGGATCATTCAGCAGTAAATAGTATATGTTCATCAAATCCCTCACCTTAGAGTTCAGAGAACCCTCTGGAAGAGAAGGCAGAGAGAATGTAAGAGCCAGATGGCAGAGAGTAAGTACATAAACAAACAAACAAACAAAACAACAACAAAACAACAACAACAAAAACCAAGACCCTCTAAGTCACCACGTGAAAAAAATGCTCATGGGAAATCACAGAGAATGAAGGAGCATGCACAAGGCCTGCATATGTCTTCACCACGTCCTCTATGCTTATATTATGCCTTCTGGTTTAGTGTTTTTATGAAATTTTTGAATATTTGAGAGAGTGAGTCTCTGACTCTTGGGCCCTTTCTCTATCAGGCTTTTTCTTCTGTTAGTTTTTACTGTCTACCTTTGATGTAATAGTTTTTGGTATCTTATTATATTTATTTTGTTAATTAAAAAAATTAATGCAAGGATGCATGCATGCATGCATGAATGAATGAGTGAATAAATGAATGAAAACCTAGCCACAGGATTAAAGGTTAACAACTGAACTGTCACTTATACCTCCTAGGAGAGGGGAAAAATTTTTTTCCAATGAAGTGACACTGAGTAGATCAAATTTATGTCCAAAGGAATCTCTTCTTTACATCCTCTCTATACTTTAATTTCTCACTATGTTTATTCATTTAGTTTGAGAATAATTAAAGCTAAGATCTGAATTATTAGCACAGGACTAAGCCAGAAGAACTGAGATCTATACAATTTTAAGAATATTTTTAAGACATTGAAATTAAAATATAATCATATCATTCTGTGGTTTTTCTCTCCCTCCTAACTCTCTCCAAACACAGTACTTTGCTACTTTTAAAATTTATGGCTCATGTTTTATATATAAACCTCAACATATAAATCTTAGGATAACAGATTTGAAATATTTTCCTGGGGAAAACTATTTCTTCTGTTCTTGGCATTTTTTAGAGAATTAATTCTTTGTCTGGGGTTGAGCTCCCATGAGATTCCACACCGTCTCTTTCATGAGAACCTGTCTATTTATGTCATCTATGTTCAAGTCTTATTTAAGATGCTTTGTTAGGACTCCATGGGCATAGTGATTCTGACAATAGTAGGAGATAAAATATGAAAACTTCCTCCTCCTCTGGGTCCTACAATCCAATCTACCTTTTAAATTATACCTCTGAGTCTTAGTTCCAGGGATTATATTGTTGATGCATCAGGTGAATCTGGGAACCATAGAGTCACAAGGAGATGATGCTTTGATAAAGGATAAGACCTATACTTATCTTGGCATATGCGGATAAATATATTTAGACTATTAGTTAGGAAATACTTTGGTTTAGTATAGTAGAAATTGTAGGTTCTCTCCAAAGATTAACTGGCACCAGGTAGTTGTGTAGGTTTCTAGGCATAATTTACCTCTTATTGAGTGAGACTTATAATAACAGAATTGTGGGTTACAGCCAAAGATGTTTGACACTATTGTATCTTTAGAGATATGTCACCATGCTGGACATTGTTGTATTCTAGATGTATTACAGTTGTGTATGACTATTGGTTTTTTTACACTCTTGGAAGCTTGCATGGAATATTTAGAGAAGAAACGTTCAGGTCAGAGTCAGTGGGTATCCTCCAGATCCTGTGTATAAAGTATGTGGTGTCTTTAGCAATAGAGAATTACTTTCATCTTCTGTGAGACAATCAAAGGTAACAGCAAAAGCTGATCTTTTAGGAGTCTCTTGGACTACCATGACCAACAACTCAGAAGGAGGCTTCTCATGCTTGGCATGTTTTTTAATTTTTTTCCTATGGCTCTTGGTGGAATAATCTGTTTAATGAATTAAGATATTGGGAATCTTTCAATTATGGTAAAGAAAGTTGCACAATAGAAATCTCAACATTATTTGAATGTTCACAGTCTGCTAAATTTGTTCTTTTAAAAATGATTTATTTATCCTTACTTTGTGTGCACTGTTCTGCCTGCATGTATGCCTATATGCTAGAAGAGGGTACCAGATCTCATTATTGATGTTTGTGAGCCACCATATGGTTGCTGGGAATTGAACTCAGGACCTCTGGAAGAGCTGCTAGTGCTCTTAATCTCTAAGATATCTCTCCAGACAGCCAAATTTGTTCTTAAGCATAAAAAATACTTTCAATAAAATAAGTTTCTTCTAAAAAATAGAGCTCATAATGTAGGTCAGTGGTAGAGGGTACTGAAAAAATGGTGTGTGTGTGTGTGTGTGTGTGTGTGTGTGCATGCGTGCGTGCGTGCATGCGTGTGTGTGGTGAGGATTCACATCTACAATCTCAATACCTGGAACATTGAGACAAGAGTATTGATGTAATTTTAGAGACAGATTGGTCTATGTAGGAAACTTAGGACAAAAAAGTTTGTGTGTATGTGTGTGTGTGTGTTAAATTGAAGTTGAGATAAAAAATTCTAGTTTAACTTCTTTAATTTCTTGATAAGCTTTGGTTATATTTACAAGAATTGGAGAAAAGGCAAATAATTAAAAAATTTACCTTAAAATCTTAAAAAACTTAATTCTATAAAATTGTGGGGTTTACATCTATATTGATACTATTCATGAGTAGGTAGTTAAGTGCCTAATTTTACAAAAAAATTCTTGATTGTCACAGTGTAAAGTCAAACTTTGTTATGTTACACCAATATTCTGATTAGAGTACGAAAGTACCAGCCTTCTATGAGATGTACTAGCATTCAATAGTGTCTTCTTGAAAAAGATCTTAAGGCAGCTTTTTTTTCTCTCTTTTTCTCTGCTGTAAATAAAAGGTCAAGTAATATCTTCTAATAACTTATAACTCTATCTTTTTCCTGTTAGGACATGTCACCCAGCACTTTTTGATTACATGTTCTTAGATAATAGTTGGGGCAGATTGACCAAAGGAGAGCAATTTCTTTAATCAGGATAACATAATGATTCCATCACAAACTTTAGATAGAGCTATGGATATCATCAATTTTCTTCTTCTTTTTTAAAAATCTATTAACAATGCTATATCTTTAGTGGAATTGAAGACAGGACCTTTTGCAGGTCTCAATACAACTTTATAAAAGGCCATAACAATAGCTTTAAAATCACATCCATTAGATCTACAATGAATCAAGTTTTCTCATAACTTGGTCATAATTTGATGATAGGACACTGTAAACACCAAGCAATGGTATATAGGAAACTGAAGTCTGAATTCTCTACTTGTTGAAGGACTTCTTTCTGCTCTTGAACCATTTGGTGAACATCAGTTTCTTTGCCCATAAAAGAGGGAGTTGCCCCACGTCCTCTAAGGTGCTGTCTGTTTTTAGTGCTTCTTGGACAAAGATGCAAGCCACTTTGCACTACATGTCTAAAGATCATGAAGAATGTTGACAACTCTGGTAATATGGAGAAACTGTGACATTACAACATGACATCGTGGAAGTACAATCAATGCAGTTAAGCTCCCCTGCAATACATTTCTTTGGTTATGTTTCTAAGGATTGACCAGCTGTCTAAAACAATATGAAATAAATAAAAACAAAATATCTCAATACTGGGTGAAAATATGTAGTAAACATGACCATTTTGTTTCTGATGAAGTGTAAACTAATTATATTAAATATATTCAATGTAACTTTTATTTAATTGAATTTAATTTATGTCCTATTGGCTATTGCTGTGATTAATAAATTTATTATCTCAAAAGTGTGAAATAAACAAACATTTGAACAGTACAAAAATAGATTGAAGATTTCAGCTTTTTTTCTGAACAAATCAACCTAAAAAAATTATGTATCATGTATTTATGTACTTTATTAAAATTAAAATAGAAAATTTAAAGATATGCTTTTAATTTGTACATCTAGAATGAATACTTTTATGCATATGATATACACAGCAGTTTACTTTTTAAGTATATACAATGTTATAAATGCATTAGTCTGTCTTTTAATTATTGCAATGGCCAATTGAGCTATTGGTTATTATTTTCAAGGCATTAAGTACTATGACCTCCATTTTGCAGATAAAGAGATTGAGACTAGGGGAATTCATTAAGTTGTCTAAAGGTACAAATGCAGTGGGTGGTAGAAATCAGCCAGAAACCTGGCATTCTAGCTTATTGATAACTTATTATGATTATTAATAAAACAAAACTAAGTTACTTAAAATATGTTAACATGTTCTTTTTGCTTGTAAGTTTAGTAGAAAATTTAGTGTTTATATTTGTTCAAATAAAACACACTTTTTGTCAGCAAGAGAAACTTCTATTTTTCTGTGTTCTACAAGCTTAAAGATCTGTAATATCATCAATTTTCCATTAGAGTGCCATTCATAGGCATGATTTGATAAGATGTATACTATATTTTATTAATGACTTCGATTTTTCATTTAATTTGCAGGGAATAAATTTTTGGTCAATTAACATGAAAAGAAAAATACTTTATGCTCTACGAAGGTATAAGTAGCCAATAGATGCCTCTTCTAAATTTTTAAAGAGGGCTTATTTGATTCTGCTGTTATTATCTGAACATAAAATTTGTTGTTTGGATCATTTGTTTTGCTCATAGTACTGACATATTTATATCATTTCTCTTCTTATACAGAGTCGTAAGCATCAGCTCCTTTCCCTCTTTTCAAAACTTTACATAGGACTGACAATTATAATGATATATCTTATAATATAAAGTATAATAATTTACAAATGAGTTAAGAATAACAATAAAAGACAACTGAGAAAGAAAAGTAAAGCAAAAGGCACAGCTCCTGACAAATTATGTTCATAGTTTATACTTAAATTCAGAGATGTAACTGTTTCTTTGTAATAGATGCTAACTCTTCCGAGATCTGATACATCCACCCACAAATGGCTAAAAAACAGAAGAAAAGGAGAAAGAAAAAGCAAACAAGTAATCAAGCATGTAAGCAAAGCATTCAAATCATTTGCTATGGTAGACGTATCTTAGGAAAACAATTTACACTAGTAGTGCACAAACGTGAGCTTACTCTTGGTAAGGCCTATTATTTTTGTACACAATTAATTTCAGAGTAATGGTATTATATATTTAGATGATAAATAAATTACAAATGTTATCATAAATCATTGCTGAAATCAACATTAAAAATCAAAATGTTTTATTTGGTCAACTTCAAATTTTGTATCATTTTAGTTCTATGAAAAATTGTTTAGCATTATATAAAATTGTTTAATAAAATTGGGTATGTTTTGGTGAAAATTCTGTCTCTAAGAACTGTAAACAACTATAGAATCTTTATTACTCAGTATGCCTAAAAGCAGTAAATGGAGTACATATCATAAGATCTTGTGAAGCAATAATTCGAATATTGACTGATGAGTTTGAAAATAAATTTATGATATTTCGATCAATCAAAATGTGTTTATTCAGTAATTCAGTTTTGTAATCAAAACCCAAGTTTCTCCAGTTTATTCCACTGTACATTTTGCTTTATAGGAAGTCTGTTATTGTTCAAGATCATTTGATGGCTGCTGTGGTTATTTGTTTATCATTTTTCTTTTTTATGTGCATGTGTGTGTGTGTGGTGCATGTGTGTTTTTGCATATTCCTATATGTGTGCATGTGTATGTATATGTGTGTGTTGTGGAGATCAGAAGCTGATATAGAAAGTCTTTCTTGATAATGGTCCACCTAATTCACTGAGGCAGTATCTCTTAGTTGAATTCAGACCTGGCTAGCTAATCAGCTTGCTCCAGGGATTTTCTGTCTTCAACATACAAGTGGTGGAATTACAGATAGGTTGCCATACACATAATTGGGTTGTGGAGATTTGAGCTCTAGTCCTCATGCATAGGAAAGACTTTTACTACTGAACCCTCTCCCAAGGCCCTATTCATTCATTTTTTCCAAAATATAATACTTTTATTGAATATTTGGAGATTTCATACAACATACTTCTATGACACTTGTTTCCCATTCCTCCAAAGCTCATCTTACCATCCTTGTGCCCTCCCCCCAAAATACATCAAGTCAAATTTATGTTGTCCACATTCTCATTGCAGCATTGCCAAATTCCCAGTATTTGGGCCCTTAAAAATACCAGAGTTGAGTCACTTCTTTCCTAGCTCCTAGAAGGAATCAACTATGAAGAAGCGCACTTCAGTATCCCTTTCAAAATCTTTAAAGACTCTCTTCAATGGCTTCTTGTCTAGACTGTTTCTTTTTCTTTTTCTTTTTCTTTTTTTTTGTGTGTGGGTGTTATAAAACTTCAATATCTCTTATTCTCAACTATGAGTGTGCAGTCATCCATACCACTGGAAAAAAGCTTTCTTGCCCATAACAGTCAGTGGTAGCACTGACAGACATCCACATGGCCTTCCATGGCAGCACAGAACACAGACCACAACATGGTCCCTGAGGCAGCACAGACTATGGACTTCATCATGGCTTCCAATACCAGCACAGATACCAACATAGCCTCAGGAGATAGCACCAATTCATACATTTATTTCTTCTTTTCATGTGTGTTTATGTGCATGTGTGTGTATATATGTATATGTTTATGTGTGTGTTCATGTGTGTGTTAGTGTAAGATGAATGGGTGTATGAGACAAAGAGAGGTTTCCTGTGTGAATAAATGAATTGAATTAGAATTATTGTTAAAAAAGCAATGCAAAAGTATAATATTAAAAATAAAATTTTATGACATGAAACAGCAGAAGTGAGATGTTTTATGAAAAATGTTAGCATGGCTTCTTGGGACTTCAACTTGAGAGTGGCAAACAAAGTCTAGTGGAGAGAATCCAGACTAGAAGTGGGTAGGCTACTTGAAAATGGGAGAAGTGGAATTTTATTCAGTTTTGGGAATGGTTCAGTTTGATAAATGTTCATTAGTCTCATGCATGGCTTCAAATGGTATTTGTGTAAACATTTTGACTCTGTACCTGGAAAACTAATAAGCTGTCAACTTCATTCAGAAACTACTGAGATCAACTGTTAATCATAATCTTAAATAAGTACCCTGGCTGTATAGTGGGGTGGCAGAAAATTCCACACTTCAGTTGCTGAGAAGTCAGAAGGAAGAAACAAGAAAGAAAGATGTGGTACAATAGACAAAAGCTTAGGCTAGTCTTTTAACAAAGTACTGCAGAAAACACAACTTGTCTAGATGCAAGTCTGAGTGGAATCTTACTCAAGGGTTGAAGCAATAAAGAACTACAGGTGTGAAAACAAGGATACCAAGCTTTCCATCCTAATGCAACACCCATCATTGATGCTCTGTTGTCCATCAACTTGAACACAAGCTCTCCATGAACCTAGTGAGAAACCTAAACTGTATTGCTCATCTGTTCTCATGAAAAGGGGCTCTCAGACTGTCATTTGCTCTGGTCTTATGCTCTAATCTGGTGTTTCATGACATGACTGTATAAAAAAATGAGACTATGGAGGCAGAAGGAAGCAGACATCAGATATCCGATGCATGACAGGCTCAGATCACAGAGTTTATTTTAATTTTAAAGGAGAAAGAAGGCTGAAGGATAATTGATGCTCAACACAGGAAATTCTGTAAAGGAAGCCACCTTGTTGTTTTCGTGATGACTTTTGTGTAGAGCATGCTCCAGTAAAGATTGAATCTAGTGGATTCAATCAGTACTGTTTTGTGTAATGTTCAAAGCTACAGTGAAAACACTAAAATGTTCTCTATTGATTCAATTTTGAATTTAGCTTTGACTGGTGCACAGAGCATTTACATTCTTGATTTGTAAATGTAAAATTAACATTTAGGAGAAAGAAATTCTATAATAAGATTTTAGTATGTTTATTTCTCATAGCTGAGGTGATGATTATTCTTGTAAGTTTTAGTTATTGAATGACTACCCAGATTAAAGACTGTTTATTATACAGCTTGACACAAGCATGTGTTAAGGTGGATTTATTAGGTTATTTGTAGAGTTGATATGCACAACTTCCAGCTAAGACCATCTAAAGGTAAATTTTATTTGTGGCAGAAATAAGAAGATGAAGAGTATGAATACTATGTACTTTTCTTTTTTACTTTTAATTTTTTACAACACAGTCATTCTCCTCCTTCTGATCTGCCCTCCCACAGTTCCTCATCTCATTCTTCTTCCCCTCTGCCTCCAAGAGCATGCCTGCCCACCAGACCTCCCCACTCCCTGGGACCTCAAGTCTCTTGAGGGTTAGGCGTGTCTTCTCTCACTGAGGCTAGACCAGGTAGTCCTCTCCTGTATGTGTGTTGGGGGCCTTGGACCAGCTCTTGGATGCTGCCTGGTTGGTGGCTCAGTGTCTGAGAGATCTCAGGGATCCATGTTAGTTGTGATTGCTGGTCTATGGGGTAGCCCTCCTCCTCAGCTTCTTCCAGCTTTCTCTAATTCAACCTTAGCAGTCCTTGACTTCAGTCCATTGGTTGGGTGTAAGTATCTGCTTCTGTCTTAGTCACCTGCTTGTTGGGCCTCTTGGAGGGCAGCCATGCTAGGCTTCTGTCTGTAAGCACATCACAGCATCAGTAATTGTGTCAGGCCGTGGGGTCTCACCTTGAGATGGACCTCAAGTGGGCCAGTTACTGGACTTCCTTTCCCTCAATCTCTTCTGAATTTTTGTCCCTGGAGTTCTTTTAGACAGAAATAATCCTTGTCTTTCTACTGGAGGTGGACTCTACAAATGCCCTCTCCCCACTGTTGGTCATTTCATCTAAGATTCCTCCTTTTGAATTCTGAGAGTCTTTCATCTCCTCAGTCTCTGGTACTTTTTAGAGAGTCCCCCATCTATCAATCTTCTAGGATGCTTATTTCCATTCATTCTGCTGTCACCTCTTCCTATATCTGATCTTACTCCCCCTTTCCCATCCTCATCTTCTCTCCTACCCAGATCCCTCCCTCCCTCTGAGTCTTTCTAAGTGGACTTTTCTGCTTGATACACTTCTGTGGTTTGTATCCAAGGTATTCTGTACTTATTGACTAATATCCACTTATGAGTGAGTTCATACCATGCATGTCCTTTTGAGTCTGCGTTATCTCCCTCAGGATGATATTTTCTAGTTCTACCCATTTGCCTGAAAAATTCATAATGTCCTTGTTTTTAATGGGTAAATAGTATTTAATTGTGTGAATGAACCATATTTTCTGTATCCATTCTTCAGTTGAGGGACATCTGGGTTGATTATAGCTTCTGGCTATTACAAATAAGTCTGTAATGAGTATAGTGGAGCATGTGTCCTTGTGGTATGGTGGAGTATCTTTTGAGTATATATATGCTCAAGAGTGGTATATCTGGGTCTTCACGTAGAACTATTGGAAATATTCAATTTTTAGATGAACTGCTGGATTGTTTTCAGATGGTTGTACCAGTTTTCAATCCCACCAGCAATGGAGGAGTGTTTCTTTTTCTTCATATACTCACCAGCATCTGCTGTTACCTAAGGTTTTGATCTTAGCCATTTTGATTTGCATAAAGTGAAATCTCAGGGTTGTTTAGATATACATTTTTCTGATGACTAAGGACTTTGAACATTTCTTTAAGTGGCTTGTCAGCCATTTGAGATTCTTCTGTTGTGAACTCTCTGCTTAGCTCTGTACCACATTTTTTTAAAAAAATGGCTTGTTTATTTTGGGGAGGTTAACATCTTGAATTCTTTATATATTTTGGATAATATCCCTCTTTCTGATGTATGATTCCTGAAGATTTTTTTTTCCCAATCTGTAGGTTGCCGATTTGTCCTACTGATGGAGTTTTTCACATTCAGGTTGTAGTGTTTGGGTGGGTATTGGGCCACTGATCTGGCCTGGGTGGGGAAGTGGAATACTGTGAAATTTTTAAGAGTAACATCTAGGAGTTGGAGAGTTGGCTCAGTGGTTATGAATACTAGCTACTCTTGCAGAGAACCTGGGTTCAGTTCACCAAACACACCTGATAGCTCACAGTCATCTGTAACTGTAGGATCAGGAGATACAACACTCTCTTCAGTCCTCTGCAGACACTGGGCACACACATGGTACATATATATATACATGCTAGCCAAACACTAATGCACATAAAATGAGATAATAAATCTAAAAAATGAAATAATACAATAAGGTTTAGATAGTAGTCCAAGCATTATCTAGTTGTAAGCCATTTTTAATTTAGTCTGAAGTTGTGTCTAGTAAATATATAAATATTGTTAGTAAAATACATAGTAATGAGGTATGATTCTTTGATACTTAAAATTGTATTATAGTACTGGCTACGGTGTAAAATACATTTATTATTGATGAATAATTTTTGAGTTGGGAGAATAGCATCATTTGGAACAAACTGAATTTTAATGTTGATATTTAGAATTTTTATGTGCAAAACTGATTTAACTATTTTGAAATAAAATTAACAATTTTATACAACTAACCTCCATTGCTTTTTATAAAATAATAAAATAACACACACACACACACACACACACACACACACACACACACCATACATCTCCACTGTTTATTAAAATGTCAAAGCATTTTAATAAGCCATTGTGCTGGAAGAATTAATTAGACCTGAAAACTGGTATAATTAAAACAATAAAAAGCTATAAGAATGCATTAAAAGAGAGTGCGGGAATAAAAGAACTAAGTTTTAAAAAGTTATATTTGACTAGTCAAATGTTCCTTAATAGCTGGATGCATCAGAATGCATTGTTCATTTCAATATTAAAAGAATTTAGTGAAATGAAAATTGAGGCAATAGAGAATTCAGTATGCATCATTATTTGAAATTTAAAGTCTTTCTCATAATGAACTTAGCTAAAAACATAAAAGACAAATGATAGAGAAATTAAAAGCAATTATCAAAGGAATTCTCTGCAGAAATTTCTGATTTAAATTAAAGCCTGTGATTAAAGAATCTCTGTAGCCTTTGTCCTTCTCCATTCTTGTAACAGTTGAGTATTGCATCAGTACCTTATGACTTAATTTCTTCTTCAAAGACAATCATGCTATGTTTGAAATGTACATATCAGCTTCACATCCTGTTTCTATAAGCCTTAATGAATAACTTTTAGATAAAAGGCAATGGAAATACTGTCTGAAAAGGAACCATAGAATGAGAAAAATTTCCCATAACTGTTGATTTTAATTTTGCGTATGGAAAAGGGGCTGTCTCAAGTACTGTTACTTCAAATGCAGTATGGTATTTTTCAGTGACAAGGGCTAGGGCATATTCCCACATTTCCATATGTGTTGCTTTTCTTTTTCCAGCAGCAAACTGCTTTTAAGTTTCTACACAGATATGGCAATGGATAATGGGAACTTAACAGGTAAGTTAAGAATTAGCTTTTAGCATGTTTGCATGGCAACAAGTAAAATCAGCATACAATATAACAAGCACAAGACAAATTTTGTGAAATATAAAATTCATTAAAATGTTTGTGTTATTTTTCTGCCATGAATGTATACATAAATCTCATATTTGTGTGCATGTGTTTGCACAATATGTTTACTGAGTATGTACTTTTGTCATTTTCAGATGTCATTAATATTTTTTCTTTCATAGCAACTAATTCTCCTTTCTTTAGACTCCGTATTTTCTCCTTTTGTGAAAATTATAAGGAATTAAGCTCACCCTGGCCATGTCAGCTAGGGCACTGAAGAAACACACTTAAGCACCCTCCCCATTCCTTCTGGCCTTGGGCTACCAGAAAAAAGACACCCAAGTGCCAATTTTAGCCAGACTTGCCCAGGGCAGCCAGAAGAAATATACTCAACACACTACCAGAGCACCACTACCACCACTAAGATGGGTAAATATGTGATGGAGAGATGGGAAAGATTGAGTACATGGAAGAGATGAGTGAGAAAGTAAAGTCAAAGGGTTCAAACACTGCAAAGAAAGGTGGAACTGGAGACTCCCACTCATATGGGGAGTCTGCATAACCAGAGGCCATGATGACATCCTAGTCCAGGCTGTTGCCAAGGGCCATGTCTTGGTGTGTGGTCCTGCTGCAGCAGTTTGTGTCAATGTCCATGGCCTGAGTTACCACCAAAGGCCATGCAGATGTCTGTGGTTTGGGCTGCCACCTGAGACCATGTGGATGTCTTAGGGCCGTGGTGCAGGAGAGTGGGGTGGGTTGGATGAGGGGTGTGATGGGGGATGACTCCTCATCTGAATGGCCTGCATTGACACTTTAGGTCACGGTAACATCTGGGCCCATGTTGCCTCCCATGGCCATGTCCAAGTATGTGGTTCTATTGCAACTGCTATCTTTGTTGATGTCCCAGGCCAATATTACCACCAAAGGTCATGCAGATATCTCTGGTCTAGACTGCCACCAGAATTGTTCTGCAAATCTTGTTTTACCCTTTTTATGGGCAGCACAGTAGAGCTTACCCAGGTTGCAAGGGTGCAGGTAAGCTGACCTTGAGGTCATGAGAGGGAAGGCAGCATTGGATGAGCTATCCCGGGCAATGCTGGAGAGTTTGCCCTGGTGGTGTGAGTATGGAAGAGCTTGAGAAGTGATCAACTCAGCTATTACCCAGTCCCTGATCTAGGGCTTTAAGTTGGCCCATGCCAATATCTACTCCATTTATGAACTGCGAGAATATGTGAAAAGACCAGTCATGCAGATCTAAAGTGGCAGAATCTCCACGACACAGGGCAACAACAGGATATCTGAGAGGAATCAGGGTGAGGATACAGTATTTATACTGTAGCAGAAACCAGAGGTCTCGAATCAGAACAATGACTTATTGCAATGAACATTTGCAAGTAAAAATGTGTGGAGAATGGGAATACTATGTGACACACTGTGATACCCTACAGCTTCCAGGACATAGTTTTTTCTGTCTTATTTTCTTTGCTAGTTTGTTGGTATGGTTGCGAAGGCATAGAGCAGATAAGAAGGGATGGGGAGATGAGTAGGATTAGAATGTATGATGCAAAATTCATAAAGAATCAATAAAAAAGTTAAAAATATTAATAAATGCCAGAAAATATAAATAAATAATTAAACCAATAAAAGTGGGTGATAAAAAAGTAGGAGGAGAATTAGCAAAAACAACACACACAGAGATACGATATACGTATATGTATACATGCATATATATCTCACCTATCTCTATCTTCTATCTATCTATCTATCTATCTATCTATCTATCTATCTATCTATCATCTATTTACATATCTATCTTATGTGAATCTACAACTTGTAAGAAAATTACAAAGCAAAACAAAAATGTTTCAATAGAAGTTCTTTGCATGGATGGATGAAACTGTTATCCCAGAAGCTATAAGTTATTAAATGATAATTCCAGTACCAAGAGTAGAATAACTCCCATGTTATTGTTTGTCTTGGTAGTTAAAGATGCCATAAAACAGTATAGACTATTTTGATTGTCTAGAGTGAGACACTGAGGATAGCTGCTTCCAGTTTAGGAGAGAGATGATGTGACCACATTGTGAAGAGTAGTAGACACACAAAAATAATGCAGAGTTCTATTTTTTTTCTGTGACTCCTAGATTTATTTCTCGTTGACTCCTAGGCTCATCTATAGAACTAATTCTTCTGGACATCATAAAAAGCAGTTATATAATTATCTTCATTTGTTTTAAGACCTGGACTGAGAGTAGAGAAAGAGTAAGCTGTCTAATTAGTAATTTTAGGACTAGAAGCTATTGGGTACACAACAGAAATTAGAATGTCTTTCCAAGGAGTTAGAATAGAGAAGGAAGTAACTTGCCACCATGAAAGCTCTAGGGAACCAGCAGTCAGTGCTTAGAGTATGCCATACACAGGAATGAAGTGAACTTTAGTGAACTAATGTAAAACTCTATTATGCTTATGAATCCCCTCCCAGACATTTCTACTGGAGACCAAGGACTCAAAAGTATGGGCCTATAGGGGGTGGGCATTCTTCCCAAATCGCTATAAGCCCTAACATGCCATGGAACATGTACTACTAGTACAATAGTGGCATGACTTAAATTTATGTAATCAGTGAATTTTAAAAATAGGGCCTGTACCACAGAAGGGAGTTGATGTCTTATATGGTTAATGTGATTGAAGACCTCATGTTCCCAAAGGAAAGCTTCCTATTGATGGTTTGTTAAGTGAACAAGTTTTCAAAATAATTTCTAAAAATTTATGCATATACCCATGTGGTGGCTTGAATAGGAATGGGTCCCATAGACTCAGGTGTTTGAATGGTTGACCATAGGTAGTAGAATTACTAGGCAGTGTGGCCTTGTTGAAGTGAGTGTGCCCTTGTTGGAGGTTGGCTTTGAGGTCTCCCATGTTCAAGCTACTTCCATTGTGGCACACTGTCTCTTTGGTGCCTGCAGACCTAGAAGTAGAATTTTCAGTTCTATCTCCAGCAGCATGTCTACCTGCACACAGCCATGTTTCCTGCCATGATGATGATGGACTAAATCTTCTGAAACTGTAGGCCAGTCCCAATTAAGTATTTTATTTTATAAAAGTCACTATAGTCATGGTGTTTCTTCACAGCAATAAACTCCTAAGACACCCACACGTTTGTTCAATTTTTAACCTTAGTCAATGAACCTTCCCTTTGTAGTGGAAAGTGGTTAATGGAGAGTCATAACTCGATAAAGCACTAAGAGTAATTGACTTTTGAGTGCTTAGTCATAGACGGCACAGTGTAGTAGCTATTCCAAGCTCAGAAAACATGAAAGCATGTTAAAAGAATATAAGATCCTGAGAAGGTCATGCTTATGCTCTAGAAGACCACCGGGTTGAGCTGGCACTGGCACTCCCTAGCCACCACACTAGAAAGAGATGTGGGGCAGGTGGATTTCGTGCCACAAGAGGAACTGGGAAGGAACCGGTAAAGTAGAGCGAACTTAAACTCTGGAAATCTCAGAGCTCAAGACTGATTAAAAGTAGAGCTAGCTCCATCCCTGTTGCCACGTAACCATGACCCCCAACTAGGTGATCACAAGCAGACAGTCACGTAGCACAGCACCTAGAATTATTCCCCATGCAAATAGAGCACTGGCGGCAACTTAACCTCAGCTAATAGAATGTATTTACCACCCACCTCTACCACCACAATCCCATCCTATTCCCAAGGTTCATATAGTCCCTGTTAACATAGAATAAAGCTCACAAGTTACTTCGCCAAAGATTGCCTGAGGCTGGCTGTTTTTACTGAGTCCTAACAGTTAGAGGAAGGCTCTCTTCCCCAAAGCACTCATTATTGGACTTTGGCCTGCCAGGCCAGGATACTGTCACTCTCAGAGGCTCACACCAGAGTACGGGTTCAGGACATCACTGCCACTGCAGTGGCTGTGGACCCGGGACCCCGGCCACCCATGTCATGCTGAGCAGCTTGAACTTCCTTATTTCTTTACTAAGAGCTCAAACACTTCCAGAATTCCTGGACCCCTGTACAGGACCCCTACGGACCCAATTCGTCCCAGACTACTTCACCCTCCTTGGTCTAGCAAATAGTAACATCTGACACCCCAGAGGGAAGAAGTAAATTGAGGACTGTACCTGTTCCAGACTTTGCCCTTCCCTGTTCAAGCCAATGTACTGGCACCCCACCAGGAGAGTTGGAACATGGAACCACAGAGACCTGGCCCACCCCTCAACCTGGACAAGGGAGAGCTGGCTCTGGTGGAGTGAATGCTGAAGAGCTGGCCCTGCTCCTTGCAGGATGCAATATTCAGGTGAACTGGCCCCAACCCATCTGCCATGCAGTAACATGGATGTGGGAGAGATGCGTTCCTTGCCCCACCTCACCTCACCACCTGAGGCAGGCACATGAACTGGCTCCAAAGGCATGCAGTACTCAGGAGAGTGGGTTCTACACAGTGCTCGAGAAGCACAGCAGAGCATGCCCTGGTGGTTGGAGGCACAGGAGAACCAACAAGCTATCCTACTCAGATACCACATAGAACTAGGTCCAGGGCTCTGAGAAGGTCCACCACCAACATCTACCCCATATATGAACTGTTTGAGCATGCAAAGAGGTGAGTTCTTCAGATCTAAAGCTCCAGGATCTCCATGAAAGAGGGCAACAACAGGAAATCTTAGGGCAGTCGAGGTGAGCACCCAATATTGATAGTATAACAGAAGTCAGAGGCCTCTAACCAGACAAACGACTCATTGCAATAAACTTTTGCAAGTAAAGATGTTTAGCAGGAAGGGTATACTGTGCCACACCATCCTTCTTCCATGGCAAGATTTTAAAAATTTTTATCACATTATGTATTTATCTATTATTTTTTGTTTTCTGAAGACCATTGCAAAGGTGAAGAGTGAATATAGAGGGGTGGGAAGATGAGTGAAATTAGGGTACATGATATGAAATCCCTAAAGAATCAACAAAATGTTTAAAAAGAAAGAGGAAAGAAATCAACAGTTATCTTGATGAATCTTCCTTTATACATGTGTCTTGGCTGCTTTTCTGTTGCTATATAAAATATCCAATAAAAATATGTTATGACCAGGGAAGTTTATACAAGGAAATGTTTAATTTGGCTCATGGTTTCATAGAGTTAGAATTCACAGCGGTGGCACAAAGGAACACCTGAGACATCATATCCTGATCCATACCCAGAACACACTGGGAATTCCATGAGTCTTTTGAAACCTCAAATTCTACTCCCAGTGACGCACTTTCTCCAGTAATGCCACACTTATTTTCTCTCAGATAGTTTTGCAAACACAGGATGAAATATTTAAATATAAGCCTATGCAAGCCATTCCTATTCAAAGTACTATATTCTACTCCTAGGACCCCATAGACTCATAGCCCTTTCATAATGCAAAATGCATTTAGTCCAACTCCAAAAGTTCCCATCATCTTTAGCAGTCTCAACACAGTTTGAAAACTAAAGTATCTTCTGAGTGTCAGGATTATCTCTTAAGAAAAACTAATTATTTTTTGTATTTACTTATTTTACATCCTGCTCATTGTCTCCTGGTCACCTTCCCTCCCACAATTCTTTCCCCAACCCTCCCCTTCTCTGGGTGGATGGATTCCCCTGGATATGCCCCACTTTAGCTCTTCAAGTCAAAATGATCTCTTAATTGTACTTCCCCATGTAAAATAAGGAAGCAAATTACAAACATTCCAACATATAATGGCACAAAATATATATGTTGCCATTTCAAAATTTAGAAATCAGTGCATAGTGGAGAAATACTGGAACAAAGCAGGACAGAAACCCACCAGGGAAAACTCCAAATCCTGTGGATCCATGTCTGAAGTCAAGAGCTTAGATAGCCCCACGGTTTCAGATTTGCTGATTGCAACATACTCTTTTTTCTTCACCTGGTTCCACTTCCTGTCTGCAGATCTTGAAAATGTCTCATGGATTTATTATGTTTTCCAACACAATACAGATGTAACTTTTATAGTTTTACAATGGACTCCCTTCAGGGATTCTCTTTTCAAACACGTAAATGGCTTTTCTTTTTAAATGATTGAAGAAGGAGTCACAATCCATTTGTCATGTATTCTTCATAACCATAGGATATGGCCACATAGACAACATTGCCAGGTTCAAATGCCCACTCTGTTGTCCTTAAATCTTTTGTGGGAACTTATATTTGTTGTCATTTTTTGAAAACAGAAAATTCCTTAGGTACTTACCTTTGTGAAAATTTGAAGCCTCTATCAGTGGAATTTTGCCTTGAGGATACACATCTATACAATTTATTTTGGATCAGGCCACTTTAAATTCTTCTCAGCACAAACATTGGTTGCAACATTAAACTTTCTGGCTCTATGTTTCTTCTCTAACTGTACGCTTTGCATTCCTTTTTTTGCCTTTTTTCATTGTAAACCTGTGTAAGAGTGATTACTAATACCCTCAGGGTAGAGTTAATATCTGGCTATCTTGAAATCTCCTTTACCAAAGAAATTAGCTATTATTTTCAGTGTAACCTCAGGAGGAACTTAAGAACAAGGGCAAAAGGCAGCCTCCCCTTGATCCTAAGAAAAACATAACAAGAATGGTCTCTAAACCAGTTGCTAATACTACATCACTCTGAAGCCTCTTGGCTGGGCATCCACAGTCTGCAAAGTTCTTAGCATGGCTGTCTTCCGAGATCTTACTATGTTTGTACACTAAGATCTGCTTACAACACTTAACCATATTTCTATTACAAAGTCCCAAAGTTCTCTGTAGTTGTATAAAACCCAGCATCCCAGCATCTCAGTCTCTTCACAGCAATAGTTCACTCAGCTACCATCTTTTGTATTAATTTTTTTATTGCTGTTGTAAAGCACAATAACCAAGGCAACTTGTGAAATAAAGTGTGTTTAATTTGACTAACAGATTCCGAGGGTTAGAGTTCATGATAGCATCCAGCCTTCACAGGACTAAGGGCTTCCTCTCCCACTGATGCCCAACAAGGGCATCCTCCCCTATATATATGGTTGGAGCCGTGGTTATCTCCATGTGTTTCCAGGCTGACTGTTTAGACCCTGGCAGCTTTGGTTGGTTGGTATTGTCGCTCTCCCCACGGGTTCAAAAATTTCTTCAGCTCCTTCAGTCCTCTCTCTAACTCCTCCATTGGGAACCCAGTGATCAGTTCAATGGTTAGCTGTAATCCTCCTCCTCTGTATATGTCAGGCTCTGACAGAGCCTCTCAGAAGATAGCTATATCAGGGTCCTGTCAGCATGCAATTCCTGGCATCCACAACAGTGTCTACCTTAGGTGACTGCACATGGGATGGATTCCCCAGGTGAGGCAGTCTCCAGAAAGCCCTTTGTTTGGTCTCTGCTCCACAGTTTGTCTCCATATTTCCTCCTGTGAGTATATTTTACTCCTTCAAAAAAGTCTTTGTTCTCCTTCTCCATGAGCTTCATGTGGTCTGTGAGTTATACCTTGGGTATTGTGAACATTTGGGCGCATTTGTCAATACATGATCTTAGAGCATAAGCCATTGGTGTTCTGTTCAGGAACTTTTCTCCTGTGCCCATGTATGAAGGCTTTCCCAGACTTTCTGTTCTATTAGTTTCAGTGTATCTGGTATTATTTGAAGGTCCTTGATCCACTTGGACTTGAGCTTTGTACAAGGAGATAAGAATGAATCGATTTGCATTCTTCTACATGCTGACCTCCAGTTCAACCAGCACCAGTATGTTCTTATGATTCTCTGGATTTTTTTGGTGTCTGTCATGTGTCTACTATCATTTCTGATTTTGTTAATTTGTATATTTTTCTTTGCCTTTTAGTTAATCTGAAAAACCTTTATTCTATTGATTTTTATTAAAAACAACTTTTATTGATTCTTTGTATCACTTACTCTCTTTGTTTCTATTTTTCTGATTTCAGCCTTGAATTTGATTATTTTTTTTGTGTGTGTGCCATCTACTTCTCTTCAGTGTGATTTTTCCCCCTTTCTGTTCTAGAGCTTTAATGTGTGCTGTTAGGTCATTAGGATGATATCTCCACAGTTTTTTTGTTTTGTTTTATTTATTTATTTATTTACTTATTTATTTATTTACATGTAGGTACTCAGCTGATGTCCATGGTCCTTCTTCTACCATAGGTCATGTGGAAGTATGAAGCCATGCTGATGCAGGTGGACCCTGTTGGGGCAATATTGATGTGAATAGTCTATGCTGCACCTGAGGTCATGGTGATGTCTGGATCTGTGCTGCTGCTGAGGACCATGTCTGGGTCTGGGGTCCTGCTGCAGTCCAGACCATGCTGATGTTTACAGCCTGTGTTGCTACTGAAAGCCACACAGATGTCTAAATTGCTGCCTGAGCCCATGTTGATGTCCATGGGCTGTGCTGTTGCCAAGTACCATACTCATCTGAACGACCTGTGCTGTCACCTGAGGCCATGTAATGTCTGGGTTATTGCTGCTGCTAAGGGCCATTGGTGAGTCCTTGTTCTTATTGTGGCTAGGGTCTGTACTAATGTTGTTCACCCAATATAACCATCAAAGGTCATTTGGATGTCCAAGGTTTATGCTGCAGTTATGTTGATTCCTAAAGTTTGGGATACCTCCTAAGGCCTTATGTGGGTTAGTGGTTCTACTGAAGCAAGAGTCTATGTTGGTGGTCTATGCAGGCATCTACTTCTTAATGTTAGAAACTTTTTTTCTATGATTTTGTTGAAAGAATTTTATGGGCTTTTGATCTGGGATTCTTTTTTTTCTTCTATTATTCTTTATTTTCATAGTGTCTCAGATTTCATGGATGTTTTGTGTCAGAAATTCTTTAGATTTAACATTTTCTTTTGTGGTGTCTTCAATACCTGAGATTCTTTCTCCCATCTCTTGTATTTTATTGGTGATATTTGCATCTGTAGATTCTGTTCATTTACCTAAAATTTTTCCCCCAGATTGGGTTGTCTTTATTGTTTCTACTTCCAGTTTTAAGTCTTGAACAATTTTATTCATTTCCTTCTACTGCTTGCTTGTTTTTTTATTAGCTTTCTTTAATAGATTTACTCATTTTATTTATTTATTTTGTCTTTTTTTTATTTCTTTAAGGGATTATTCACTTCATCTTTAAGGACCGTTATCATCTTTATGAACTTTGTTTTAAGTTGTTTTTCTTTCTTTCTTTCTTTCTTTCTTTCTTTCTTTCTTTCTTTCTTT
>JANHMN010000010.1:18377905-18412400 GCA_030674055.1 Rhabdomys pumilio
ATATAGATATAGATATAGATATAGATATAGATATAGATATAGATATATGCATGCATGCCTGGGGCCTTGGAACAGCCCATTATGAACTCAGCTGTCTGGTTGGTGATTCCATCTCCGGAATCTCCTGGGGTGTCTGGGTTAATTGAGACTGCTGATCTTCCTATGTGGTAGCCCTTCTCTTCAGCTTCTTCAGTTCTTCCCATAATTCCCCCAGAGGTCCCTGACTTCAATCTAATGACTGGGTATAAGTATTGGCATCTGTCTCAGTCAGTTGCTGGTAGAGTCTCCCAGAGGACCACCACATTAGGTTCCAGTCTGTAAACACATCATAGCATCAGTAATAGTGTCAGGTGTTGATCTCTCCCTCCACCCCCATGAGATGGATCCCAAGTTGGGCTAAGGTCACTCCCATTGAGTCCTGAGAGTCTCTCATCTTCCAGATTTCTGGGACTTAATAAAGGATCCTGCTCCTCCTACCCCCAGAAGTTGCATATTTCCATTAATTCTCCTGGTCCTCTGAATTTCTCTTCTGTTCTCCACCTTCATTCTTAATCCTGTCCCCCTTTTCCTCTCCCTCTCTTCTCTCCCACCCAGTCTCTCCCTCCCTTTGCCTCCTGTGATTACTTTGTTTTCCCTGCTAAGTGAGATTAAAGCATCCTCACTTGGGCCCTCTTTCTTATGCTTCAGCTTTGCTTGAATATTCAGACCCTGCTACTGTACAATTTATGAGCTCTTCTTGGGACATAATTCCCTGGCTATTATTGTTTATATTCTTATACTGGTATCTAAGTATTTTAAAAAAGGATGGTTGTAGGCACAGGTACTGTTTTCTAGTTTTGTCTTTATTGGGTATTTTGTTCCTTGGTTTCTTTTTCCTCTATGGATTTTAGGAGAATGTGATGGCTCCTGCATTTCCTAGTAGGAAAGAGGTTGGAATGGGAAGATCTGTAGAATCTACAAGGGCAGGGAGAAGGGAAGGCTGTAATAGGCATTCTGTTGCAGAGCCAGGCGAGACTCACTTGTTTAATTTTTTAATGTCAATACGCTAGACTTTTATACAAGAACATATTTCTGAGTTTCTGATAAACTGTACAATGGAATAACTCAGTATTTATCTTTTAGAAGTCAATCCTGTGTTCAGTGTTTAGAAGAATTAGTTTATCAAATAAAAATATTTAAAATGACCATTAAAAATTAGTGACACACGGGGTTATTAGTTATTCATTTTTTTCTCTTAAAAATAGAAATTCAAGCATTGTCATAGTTATCATTTTCAAGTTATAATTAAGAATCTTCAGGGATCATTTTATAAGGTTAGGGATATAATATTCTCAAAGAGACTTTCAGGAAATGCTAAAGAGCCCTTTTAGTTTGAAGAATTAGATATGGTATTAATGTCTATCCATTTTTAAATATAGTAATTATATGACATTTAACTTCCTCTTCCGTTTTGGTTGTAAGATGAGTCATAAATTCTTCCATAATGACTGAAAAGTAAAGTGTTAGTTTTGCTGTGACACATGACAGAAAAAATGTCAATTATCTTCATATTTTTCAAATCTTTAGACTAACATTACTTATACTGTAAACTTTTAATAAACACTATTGCATATGAAGCATAAGCTAACAAAAGGAGTATACTTATACTGAAACTTTATCATGCTTATGTCCCTGCACTTTCAAAATGCTAAGAAATGAGAATTTATTTCTTATCAGAAAGATTTTTAAAAGTTAATGATCCTGTGTAAGGTATATATAAATGTCAGAAAATATACATTTGTGATAACTAAGGAAGTGCCAAGATGCTTGTCTTACTTAAAAGGTAATTATAGGGAAAAGGGGGCATTGAAAATGTACAAGAATATCTTTTCTACACTGTGGTATATAATTAACAAACTCTCTACATGTATTCAGGGAAGTAATTCGCCACTTGTAAATAATGGCAGTGTTATGTTCTGTATACTTAAATGTCAATAATCAGAATGTAAATTTTCTCCTGTTCTCGTTATGGAAGTGTGTTTTTGAGATAATGTTGAGACAGGTATCATTACCATTGTTGCAAGTCCATTTTCTATGGAAGTAAATGTATTAATGTGAAACATGGAGAGTAAATGAAGAGTCGTAGCCCTATTCAGAACTCCAGTGCATGGAAATTAAATCAATATGTGGCTTTTAGAAACAGACCCTGGTGACAGCAAAGAAGTGAAACCTGAGTGCATTTCAGGAAAGACACAAAAGACATAGGTATCTATTAAAATAACAATCTCAGATGGAAGAAATAAGAATATCTTTTTTACATTTTGATTGCTTGATGTTCTTCCCTTTGAGTTTTCAAGATTAATAACTTTAGTAAGGAGGAAGTTTTTGTTAGAAATGTGTGCATAAGGGCAGGCTTTAAAATAAGTGTAAGAATGAATTTCTTTTCTTCCTTATTTGAAATAAACCTGATTTTACAATGTTAACTTCTGGGTAGCTTCGTTATACAGTCAAATGGCACCTTAGTCAATGAGGTGCTCAGTAACTAATGCCAACCAAAGCAACTTCCTCTTAAAGAAAATAAAGGTACAGAAGAATGTTGTAGATTAACCATGAAATAAAATATGTCTAGGATTTATAGAGTAAAAAGAAAATGTATGCCTCAACAGATATATTAGTAAGAAATTCCCCAATGGTTTAGTGCTAACAGTTTGCCGGTGTGTGTCTGAGTGTGAGTGTGTGTGAATTGTTTTATTTTGTTTTTGTAGTACCTAGGGATTAAGTTCCACCTTTTAAGGTAAGTATTATGTAAGAAGATGGTGGAAGAAAGCAAAGCTCAGAGAAAAATATTACTAGTACAATCAAATAATTAATAGCAAATACTTCTGGTCCAAATAGACTTTCTAACTGAATTGTGGTTTTTTTTTTTTACTGACTTAAAGAGAGTTTCAATAGAAAGGCACACCTAGTTTCTTCATTAGGGTTTTATTGCTGTGAAGAGACATCAAGACCAAGGCAACTCCTATAAAAGCAAACATTTAATAGGAGCTGGCTTGCAGTTTCAGAGGCTTAATTCCTTATCATCATAGAGGGAAATATGGCAGTGTGCTGGCAGGCATGGTGCAGGATGAGCAAAAAGTTCTATATTTTGATCCAAAAGCAGGCAGGAAGAGACTGCTTTCTGTAGGCAGTCAGGAAAAGTCTCTGGAATTCCACACTGTGCAGAACTCGAGCATATATATGACTTCAAAGCCTGCCTCCATATTGACACACTTCTTCCATCCAACAAGGTCATGCCTACTCCAACAAAGCCACATCTAATAGTGCCACTCCCAATGACCAAACATTCAAACACATGCGTCTATGGGATCCAGAACTGTTCAAATCATCACACCTAGTATACTTATAGTAAACATATGGCTATAGTACTTATAAATAATCCAACTTGAAGATGAACAGTAACATGTGTTAATCACATAGAGTGATGGTTATGTGCTGTGATTTTTTCCATACATGTACATATCATGCGCTAATCATGTGTATCCAATATGTGTATGTATGTAAAAAGAATGAAAGAAAAAGCATCCAGAACTTAAGAACTTAATGGAGTTGCATAAGAGGGATTGAAGGGAGAAAAGAAAAAACAGGCAATGATGTAATTATATTATAATTTCAGTAAATAAAGTGTTATAAAAAAAAAGACAAGTTATTCCCAGGGAGGTGAAAAGACTGGAAGTCCCTAGAAGACATAAAATTTTTAGTACTACAGTGAAACTTCTTAAACTCAGGAATTAAACAATTCAATGGCTTAAAGAAGTTCCTGAAACTGATAAGATTCATTATTTTCCTCCTTTTTTGAAATTGTATGAGCCATAAGTATTTTAGATAGATGCTCCCAGTCAAGCTCTGCTGCATAGAAAAGACAATCCAGATGAGCTGCTGCAAGACTAGAAACCAACGGATGGAGGATCTGGAGCATCCTCGGGTCAACTAAACTACCTGAAAAAGAGGTTTTCTATTTGTTAAAATGCCTGATGGCTGTGTGGGGCACTTCAAGTTTCTTAACTTCGTAATTGTTATTCATGAACTTGGTGATGCAGCTAACTTTGAGTCCTTTCAGATACTGTAAGTAATCATGGCCTATAATTATATAGCATATAATTATGTTCCTATAAGTAATTCTGGTAAAACTTATTGGTTTGCAGGTTGGGCTTTGATGATATTATTTTGGTCTGTCATTAGTTACTATCGGAGATGAGGAAAAGTGTCACACAACAATATTTAAGAAAGCAATCTTTGAGCATTACCATACCTACAAAGCCTTTGATTAACATTTAAAAAAATTGTATAAAAGCCAAATGGAAAAGGGGGCACGCGATAGGGGTTTTCTAGGGAGGGGAAATGAGGAAAGGGATTGGCATCTGAAATGTAAATAAAATATCCAATAAAAAAAAGAAAGCAATCTTAATCATTTTATAGTACCAAGTAATACTATATCTGATAACTATTTCCTAAATAGGGTCAGCATTTTTCTGTATGTACATATTTACTCAAATTAATTCAATAGTATGTGCTTATTCCAAGCTATACCTAAGTAAATTTAGCTTTACCTAAATAACTACATATGACAAATACACAGGGATATAATGTATCTTGCATGTACAGATAGTATACATATTTTATTCATGTATTTGTCTCTTCCTTCTTTCTTTTTATCATTCATTTGTATTAAATATATATCAGAAAACATAAGAATAAGACACGATGTCTTATGTCCATTGTTGGAGTCCAGAAATTGCTGCACAAACCATACAAATATTGATCTCAGTCAGACAGGGATAGTTTATTGATCATATGCTCCA
The DNA here is from genome assembly GCA_030674055.1 of Rhabdomys pumilio. Lineage (NCBI taxonomy): Eukaryota > Metazoa > Chordata > Mammalia > Rodentia > Muridae > Rhabdomys > Rhabdomys pumilio. The sequence goes on from JANHMN010000010.1 coordinate 18,382,744, forward strand.
AGACTGGTCAGTCAGGGCCATGGTCTAGATTTAGGAACTAAACCCTGGCCCTGAAGTTAAGGTCTTACAGGGTTTTAAAGCCCAAATTCACAAACAACTGTGATTATCTGTAAAATTATTTATTCCACCAACTGGGATTTACAGATAGGGGATTTCCTTAGGAACATGTCTTTGTTGTGCATTTATCCTACTGTCATTAGTTGGGGTATTCAACAGTGGCAGGGAACTTGTCTTGTCTAATATTCATGTCTTAATTCTACCAAAATGAAACTTGTCTAACATTCATGTCTTAACTTGGCAGGATGTCAGTTACCCATGTACATGTCTCTTTCTGCCCAGTAGGATGTCAGTTTCCAGGGAGGTCTTGGGAACTTAAAGTTAAATGAACCACTACACAAAATGTCTTATTCCAAGTAGTTTCTTATATTTTTGCAAGTGTCTCTCTTATGTTGAGGTCTATCCCAGAGGCAGTTTCTACTATTTCAGCTTATTCCCAGATTCAGGAAGTGCTGTTGGGTGGTAGGATCCAAGCTTATTGTATGTAACTATACAAAACATTTCCGTTGATTTCTATTGTGATTGGTTTCCAAGGGCCCAGAACATAATAGAATTTTTAATCAATCTTGACATTAGAAAGTTTCCTAGTAATAGCAGAAACATATTAAAAAGTTTCCTGGTAATGGCAGGTTAACCAAGTAACTGTTACTTAGGCTATAACATTTTACCTAGGCCTTAACATTTCACCTAGGCCATAACATTTCACCTAGGCCCTAATATTTTACCTTGGTCCTAACATTCATATTTTTTTCTTGCTTGTATACTTTTGTTGCCTCTTACATCTAGTGTTCAGATAATTGCCGCTTGCTTTGAACATAAGTTTGTAGTTAAATTTTTATCCCATTAAAACTTATTTTTTATCTCAGCATTACTCTTATTTGTGTAGGTAATGAAAATGGAATAAATTTCATCTCAAACACTAAGTTAAGTGTAATCAAACCATAATCATGGCAATATGTTTAAAAAGTGTCCTTAACCTCGACACTAAAACTGAAGAGCATACTTGAGACAAAATCTCTTGTAAAGTACCAGAAGACAGTCTCACAGTTAAATAAGATACTAGACACATGGTTGTGATCATCATTTTCTAACTTTGGGGTTCAGTGGAAAACATATATTAGAGTGAAAAGTGGGAGACAATGAAGTTGCTGAACTTTAGGGAAGAACTAAGAGTTGGTGTTGTTCGTACATGAGCCTATTCTTTTTCCACATAGCAGTTTTACTGGAAAATGAAAAGTTTCATCAGTAAAAATGTCTGTCTTCATTAGGGATAAAATTGGACAACCCCATGCTCAGCAGAATAGTCACTAAGCACAGTGCTCCAAACGGCTGACCATCTGGGAAGCCTAAGGTCAATATCTTGGCTAGAGCAAACTCAAGACAAGTGAAATGGACAAAATTAAATGAGTTTAAATCAAACTTTAAAAAAAGGAAAGTCTAGGACACAACACAATGAGAAAGGCAGTGATTGGGGAAGAATAACTTTCCTAGGTAAGGAAACTAAAAAGGAATTAGTGAATAACAGGTTTGCTTTACACAAAATTAACTGGGTTCCTTAGGCTGAAATGACATAAGGTAGCAGCTCATAATCATGGGAGGAGATAACAATAAAAGGAAAATGCAAATATAATAGATCATGAAATGTATCATTTCTATTTCATTGTGTTAAATCATTTAGAAAATAAAACTCTGAGTCTCATTCACAGCCTTGTGGCAGACCACTTGCAGGGCCCTGTCTTCTTACTCTACCTACAATCCTTCAAGACTTTGCTGAAGATTGTAAAGGACCCAGTACTCTCTATCTGGAGCCCTAAGCTACCACATCTAGCATGAACTCAGGCTATTTTTACTTTCATTTCTATTCTCCATTATAATCTCTCCTGTATCATAACCACTCTCATAGCATCCTGCTTTTATGGGCCTGTCTTTCTACCTTACCTACATTCTCTGGAGACTCAATAAAACCTTGATGTCAATCTAGAGTCTCCAAAGAAAACAAAAATTTTCACTGCACTTGTCCTTATAGGGAGAGAGGACGTTAAATCTATAATCTGAGCATCAGGCTACATGACTACCTCAAAGGTGCTGGAGGTAGGGATCATAGGACTATGTCCGCTGAGGCATGCACACCTCAAATAGGTCTATATCTGTGTTCATGTCATCTCTTCCACCTCACCCGAACATGACAGACATTTTTATTGTAGCAAATTAACAGAACACCAGAAACTCTGTAGAACAAAAAGAAAACATTCATACCCAAAAGAAATAAAATGCAAGAAATAATCAACTCTGGACTGAAATCAATAAAATAAACATCAAAAAATGAAAGAAATTATGAAGAATCAAAAAAAGTTGGTACTCTGGCAAAATCATAATAATTAACCAATCCTATCCAAACTAATGAAAAGGCAGAGAGAGAATATCCTAATGAACAAAATCAGAAAAGAAAAGTGTGACATAACAACAGTCATGAGGAAATTCAAAGAATCACAAAGTTACACTTTTAAAAATTGGACTCTATAAAATTGAAAAATATAAAATAAAAATAAAAAATTTTCTTAATAGGTGCCACTTACCAAGATTAAATCAACATCAGATAAGAAATTTAAACAAACCTATAACTCCTAGTGGAATAGAAGCAGTTCTTAAAATCTCCCAACCAAAATAACTCAGGGCCACATGCTTTTAGTTCAGACTTCTACCAGAGTTTCAAAGAAGATGTAGTGCCTAACATTTCTAAAATTATTCAAAAAAGAGAAACAGAAGGGACTTGTCCAGTTCACTTTACAAGGCCACAGTTACTCTGACATTCAGCCCATATAAAGACACAACAGAGAAAAAGAATTCTATACCACTTCTCCTTATAAACATCTAAATTGAATTCAAGAATACATTAAAAAGGACATCTATCATGATTAAGTAGTTTCATGTCAGAGACATATACATGGCTCAACATATAAATTAAGAAGTGTAATCTACCATATAAAAAGACTGAAAGGCAAAGTCTACATGATCATCTTTTTATTTTTTTCCAGTACGAGGCACTTATCAAGTCAAAACTTTGGTTTGAACAGTCAATAGTGCAACAAGCACTAGTTACGTACTCCCTGTATATTAAGCATTGTGTACACATAGGGACATAAGGGTACAGAGCTTTTAGAAATGCAGTGACAGCTTCCAGGACCACATGCTAATCAATGTGAGCTTGCTACAGAGTGCAGTTCTTGGTGAGTAGTCCTCCTTAGCTCCATTTTCCTCAGGCTTTCAGCTACTGACAAGCCTTCTAACTCCACAACTAGTTCCCACTCCTTATTCTAGTGAAAGTCTTGAGCCCTTCTGTACACCTTTAAGAAGTTTGCTGTTTCGGTTGTTAAATCAAACATTTCCCTTTCTGTACCCTCATCCCCTCCAAATAGCTATTTGCTGGTACCATTTTTTTTTCTCTAGAAAGCACCAAACATGTCAGTGACAATTATCTTCTATAAGTGACTTTAACTCTAGTTAATTTTGGTTACAAAATTATATTAGATTCTAAAATAATTTAAATACAAAAATTAAATTACAAAGTCTGTAGCCCTTCCATGTAGAAATGACAAAATGTTTGAGGAAGATACCAAAGAAACAACACCTTTCACAATAGCCTCAAATAATATAAGCTATCTCAGGGTAACACTAAACAAGCAAGTGAAAGCCTGCAGTAATAAAATCTTCAGGTCATTGAAAGAAGAAATTGCAGAAGATATTAAAGATAGAAAAATCTGGATGCTAGTGGAAATGTAGGAAATGCTGATTATACCAAAAGCAATCTACACATTCAATTCAATCTTCATCAAAAAATCTAAATCAATTCTTCAAATATCTTGGAAGGATAATTTTCAGCTTCATATGGATAAACAAACATTCAGCAAAGCTAAAACAATTATGAGTAATGAAATATATGCAGGAGGTATAACCTTTCTATATTTCAAGACAGAAGTATAATAGAGCCCTGGTAATAAAAACAGCATAGTGTTAGCACAAAAATATAAACATTAATTAATGGACTTTAGTTGAAGATACTGACATAAATGCATGTACTAATGGATACCTAATTTATTTTTCATAAAGAGGGCAGAAATAGAAACTAGAAAATATTCAAAATCTTCAACAAATGATGCTGGTCAAACTGCATTTCTGCATGTAGATGAATGCAAATAGGCTCATACTTACCACTTTGCTCAAATTCAACTCCAAATCAATTAAAGACCCCAATATTATATTAGACACAATGAACCTGATGAATATTTTAGAAAGGTGGTAAATAGCTTGAAACTCATTGGCATAGGAAAAGTGTTTTTGAAGAGAACATCACATAGGATAAGATTACCAGTTAATAAATAAGACCTCGCTGGTGCAGACCCATGCCCTGTCCACTCCTGTGTGGACACCACTCCTCCTGAGACATTCTAGAGGGTCCACTGAACCCAGAGCTGTAGGCAAGAAGACCCACACAGTGCTTTACACCCATAGCTGGGTGCCAGGAGCGCTCAGATTCCAGCAGAAACCCAAACTCCACTCCCGCAGAGTGGCACTACCCTTACACCCCTCTCCCGGATCTGAGGCCTGGTGCAGACCCATGCCTGGTCCACTCCTTTGTGGACACCGGACTTCTCCCGAGATATCCTAGAGGGTCCACTGAACCCAGAGTGGTAGAGGGTCCACTGAACCCAGAGAGGCAGAGGTACCACTGAACCCAGAGTGGCAGAAGAACAACTGAACTCAGAGCGACAGACACCATATCCTGATACATACTAGAGGAACCACTGTACTCAGAGCAGTGGGCACCTGATCCTGAGATATCCTAGAGGAGACACTGCACCTAGAACAACAGACTCCTAGCTGGTCTGCTACCTTGGAGGCACCATATCCAGAGGTATCCTAGAGGTACCACTGTACTCAGAGCAGCTGGAGAAGATCACAGAGAATCTGGACCCCGAGGAGATCAGACACAAGCAAGATAACTGGAAAGGCAGGCTTCAATCAGAGACAGCAGGTACAGGTAGCACTAGAGTTAACCAAATGGTGAAAGGCAAGCACAAGAAAGTAAGCAACAGAATCCAAAGTTACATGGCATCATCAGAACCCAGTTCCTCCATCACAGCAAGCCCTGAACACATCATCACACTGGAAAAGCAGGATCCAGAATTAAAATCACTTCTCATGATGATAGAGGACTTTATAAAGGACATAAATAACAGTCTCAAAGAATTTAAGGAGAACACTGGTAGACAGATAGGAGCTCTTAAAGAGGAAACACAAAAATCCTTTAATAAATTGCAAGAAAACACAAGCAAACAAGTGAAGGAATTAAACAAAACCATCCAAGATCTAAAAATGGAGATAGAAACAATAAAGAAATCTCAAAGGGAGACTACCCTGGAGATAGAAAACCTAAAAAAAAAAAAAAAAAAAAACATCAGGAGTCATAGACACAAATATCACCAACAGAATACAGGAGATAGAAGAGAGAATCTCATGTGCAGAGATACCATGGAAAACATTGACACAACTGTCAAAGAAAATGCAAAATACAAAAAGCTACTAACCCAAAACATACAGGAAATCCAAGACACAATGAGAAGGCCAAACCTAAGGATAATAGGGATAGATGAGGGGGAAGACTCCCAACTTAAAGAACAAGTAAATATCTTCAACAAAATTATAGAGGAAAACTTCCCTAATCTAAAGAAAGAGATGTCCATAAATATACAAGAAACCTACAGAATTCCAAATAGTTTAGACCAGAAAAGAAATAACTCCCGCCACATAATAATCAAAACATCAGATGTACAAAACAAAGAAAAAATACTAAAAGCAGTAAGGGAAAAAGGTAAAGTAACATATAAAGGCAAACCTATAAGAATTATACCAGACTTCTCACCAAAGACTGTCAAAGCCAGAAGAGCCTGGATTGACATCATACAAACCCTAAGAGAACACAAATGCCAGCCCAGACTACTATACACAGCAAAACTCTCAATCAATATTGATGGAGAAACCAAAATATTCCATGAATAAAACAAATTTACACAATATCTTACCACAGATCCAGCACTTCAAAGGGTAATTGGTGGAATACTCCAACACAAGGAGGGAAAATACAACCTAGAAAAAGCAAGAAAGTAATCTGCCAACAACCCTAAAAGAAGGTAGCTATACAAACATAACTCCACTGCCAATAACAAAAATAACAGGAAACAACATTCATTTTTCCTTAATATCTCTTAATATCAATGGACTCAATTCCCCAATAAAAAGACAAATATGGAAACAAAACGTGGGACAGAAACTGAAAAAGAGGCCATCTGGAGACCATTCCACCTGGGTATCCATTCCATGTACAGTCACCTAAGCTAGACACTGATATGGATGGCTGGAAGTACATGATATAGCTGTTTCCTTAGAGGTCTGCCAGAGACTGACGCATTCAGAGGATGATGCTCACAGCTAAACACTAATATGATCAAGGGTTTCCCAATGGAGAAGTTAGAAAGAAGACTGAAGGAGCAGAAAGGGTTTGGGACCCCATGAGGACAGCAACAATACCAACCAACCAGAGCTCCCCAGGGTCTAAACCACCAGCTTGGGAGCACATAGGGAGGGACCCATGATTCCAGCTGTATATGTAGGGGAGGATGGCCCTGTTGGGCATAGGTGGGAGAGGAGATTCTTGGTCCCATGAAAAACGAACACAGAGTGAGGGGAATGTGAGGGTGGGGAGGGAGTAGTGGGCGCACAGCCTCATAGAAGCATGAGGTGGGTGGATGTGATAGGAGGTTTCTAGATGGTGGGAGGAAGTGGGGTAAAGGGATAAAATTTGAAATGTAAATCTAATACCCAATAAAAAATTTAAAAAAAATTAAAAATAAATAAATAGGACCTCATGAAACTGAAATTTCTGCATAGCAAAAGACAGTGTCATTTGGACAAAGTTGAAGCTTGCAGAATAGGAATCTGAAGTTGGTAAGATTTTCATCGACTACATAGCAAATAGAGGGTCAATGTTTAAAATATATAAAGAATTTAAGAAATTAGATATCAAGAAAACAAATAACCCAATTACAAAATGGGGCACTGTTGGAACAAGGTCCAATAATGTAGGCTTCCAAGGAGAATTCTGTGTTTGTGAGAAAATGTCAAGAAAACAAGATAAGAGTCTTATGACTTCAGTTTCTTCAAATCAGAATTGTTTTTGAATTGTGCTTTGGTGCCTCTCCCACATGTAGCAGACAGGAGTTTACATACGATTATTAATTACAATCGGACAATTATTATGCACTTATATGCCTGTATGTAACAATGTGTTATTGCTGTGTCCAGCCTTAAACTTGTCACTTTTCCATATATGGACTGTCTACCATTTGCTGCTTGCCCTTATGACTGAACTGTTTATTCATTCTCTTGACACTCCAAGTATAATTTCCAGATGCTCCGAATAAAGTTGGCTATTGCTCAAGACTTTATTCTGCCTCATTTATTGTCTCAAATCTCCCAGGTCCCTCTGCTGGTAGAGTGCTAAACAAGTGGGGTCTGGAACAGGGACCTGAAGTCAGCTGAGAAAAGGGAGTGGAGACTTCAGAGAAGGAGGAGAGTGAGAATAAAAGGACATAAACTAGGGATATTTGGTCTCATATTGAGCATGAGTATCATTTTTTAAAGAAATTATAATCACAACTGTTAGATTGTTTACATGTTGCTTATAATTATAATCCCTGGTTTCCAACAAAAGAACTCTTGATGAAGAAGTATGGGAAAGAGTCTGAAAAAAATATTGAAATTACATATAAACAAAGAGAAAAGATCCCCATTCAATTTTGTGTCACTTGAATATTGATTTGGACTGTTTTTAAAAATACTTAAAGAAGATGAGAAGGGTATTGTCCATGAGGAAAAGATGGCTAATTTCCTGGATGACTACTAACTAGGTAATAAAACCTTAAACTTGACAAAAAAGGGTGAGATTTCCCAGTTCAGTCAAAATTAAAAGTAAAAACAGCACCTTGGACAACTTGCTGCTGGTTCCCTAGGCTTCTTCACTGGAGCCTCCTTTAGATGCATGTCCTCCATTGCCTGAAAGTGACCCTGAACTCAGAGAGTGAGAGACATTGAAACACTCATCCCTAAACAGGATGTCCCCATCAAACCTTCCCATTTAGAACTCAGGGAAAAAGCAGAAAGAGTCATAGGCAAAGAACCTAATATAGTTCAGAAACTTGATAATCAATTTAATCTTCAATTCCTTCTACTTCCTGAAGACGACTTAGGAAAGCCTATGAAAATGCTATATATATATATGTATATATATATATATATATATATATATATGTATATATATATATATATATATATATATATATATACATATATATATATACTTGGCAAGCTAGTCACAGCAGGGAAACAGAATTCATTTACTAAGTCCTCTCAGGCCTCATGAGCTATGCACTTGGAATTTCCAGTGCAATTTCAACAAAATAAAAATGTTTATATGCACTAACCAATCTGTTTAAACCTCTAGAAGGAGAGGTGGTGTGGATAATCCTCACATATTATCTTAAGAGCTAACAAAAGACCCATTGCTACTTGAATCCATACTAAAAGAAGTATTTGTGTATTATGTGGCTCCTTCATTACCTTTAATGTTACTTATTTTCCTCACAAAATTGTCTCCTTCAGGTATTTTATAGCACAAGAGGATAAACCATTGGAATGGATTTACACTATAAAGGTCTGAAAATACTAACAGCAAGGTAATGCCCAATTAGTAAGTCTGAGGATGGACTAATATCAACAATTCTATAGGTTAGATCCCTGATAAAATCACTATCCTGCTGACAAGTTATGGGGCTTTCTCACATGATCTGAATTTGTGATTATAAAAGTTGCTCAACTTCCTCCCATTCCATGGGCAGATATTTATTTTATTGATGGCTCATTTAATGGTAGAGGGAGGACTTCACAATTCAGATGTTCATTAATTTACTTTTCATTTTTAATCAATCTATTAATACCCTTTTCCTCATCTCAATAGATAGAACTGGCTGTTTTGATTAATCTGTTATGGTTAACTCATGGATAAGCAAAATTATTTCATAGTCTGCTTATGTTCTGGAATTATTTTCTGGAATATGTTCATATTCATGTACACTCTAACCTCCATGGTTTTGTTGCAGAAGTAAATAAGCAACCAAATGCATTAACCTGTCTTGTTTGTACTTCTCTGAAAGATTATTGGGAAGGATCATGCATCTGTCATTGCAGATGGATTTACTGAAACATGGATTCCTCTTCAGCTCGTTTGGCCTTGAGCTATGGAAAATGATGGAGAGTAAGAAGTCAACAGAAAGATAATAAACCTCCAGCTGGAAAGTGGCAAAAGCTATTAACTATATAATCATAAATCTGCCCACTTGTGGCTGAGTTAAGGGTCTAGGCATCAAGGGAGAAGTTGTTCTGCACACCACACAGACTCCTATGTCACTTGAGAGTCTTTTTCAGGCAATGCTATTTGTATTAACATGTGCATGGGCAGTAAGTTCTTCTGAATAAGTGTATTGACCTTATGGTTCTCATTTTCCTTTGCTTCAACTTGTAGATTGACTAAATCCTGCCTTCAACCATCTTCAGTGAAGCTTCCTCCTACAGTAAAAGGGAACAAATCTAGAGATCCACAGCCAGACATTGCTTAGGGAGTGAAAGATTTTTGAACACTTGTTTTTAAATAGGATAATTCCATCAGATTCCTCTTAAAACTCAGAAAAAGGAGGCTAAAAGAATGTAAGAGCCACAGGGAAGGGAAAACATGAGAAAACAAGGCTCTCTAAGTAAACATGAGCAAAGCTCATATAAACTCACAGACTGCAGCAGTATGGGGCCTGAACATATCTGTACCCGGTCATCTGCTTTTATCGCATGGTTTCCAGTTTAGTGTTTTTATGGGATTCCTGAGTGTGAGAATTAATGGATCTCTGACTCTTGTGCCTTCTTTTAGCTTTTTTTCTTCTGTTAGTCTTGTCTAACTTTGATGTAATCGATTTTGTTTTATCTTATTTATTAAATTTTAAAACTTAATAATTTTAAAACTCTGGCCTGGCTGGAAGTAGCCCAGAAACCCAACAGGTGTCCATTGCCTGTGAGGGATGGGCATCTGTTCTGCTGAGCTCCCAGAATCCAGGTTCCTGACACAGCGAAGATCTCCACTAACCTACACAGTTCAGTCATGGACAATGAAGCCCCTCCTGAAGAGCACAAGCAGAGGGCGTGACTACAGGCCTCAGCCCTAGAGAGATTTCCATATTAATGAGATACCTAAAGGCCAGAGGGCTTTATTAATTAAGGCTAATTAAGTATTTTTTCCCAGACCCTCCCCTTTCCTCCATCCCTATTTAAGTCAGCCCCACTTTGACTTAGTCGGGGTGCATCCAGATCCAGCTACCATCTGCCATGAAAATAAAGCCTGTAAAACTCATGCACTTTCTCATATCATTGGGGCCACACTGTGGGGAACAGTAGAGAAGATCTCAGGGAAGTGCAGGAAATGCTACAGCTGCTCATTAAAGGCCTTCTCGATGGTTCCTCACGGCACGGCCCCAAAGACAATCCAGGAGCCTGGATTCTGGAAGTGCAGCAGAATAGATAGATGCCCATCCCTCACAGGCAATGGATACCTGTTGGGTCTCTGGGATACTTCCAGCCAGCGCTTCTACCAAAACTCAAGCCATCCTATCATGGTCCCACATTGATGAAGTCTGAACATAGAATACCTTAAAGTTTGCAGTGACACACTTTATCCAAAAAGGCCACACCTCCTTCAGTAAGGCCTTCCACTTCATCTTCCCTGTTCCCATCCAATTTCCTTTCTCCATCTACCCAGAATCTCCATTCTATTTCCCTCTTGAATGTGAGATTCAACATTCTTTAAACCTTCCTTGTTACTTTTCTTCTTTGGGTCTGTTGATTGCAGTGTTACTTTACATTTATGTTAGAGCTAACATCCACTTAAAAGTGAGTACATTACAGGTTTGTGTTTCTGGGTCTGAGTTATATCACTCAGGGGGTTCTTTTCTAGCTCCATCTATTTGCCTGTAAGTTTCATGATGTCATTGCTTTTTTTTTCAATAATTTATTTATTCACTTTACATCCTCATCACAGTCCCCCAGATCCAGTCCAACACTCATATATCCCTCTCTCCATTAACTTTCTCTGTCTCCTCAGAGAAGGGTGACACCTCCCCAGTTGGATACTACCCCACCCTGGGACATCAAGTCTCAGCAGGACTAAGCCCATGCTTTCCCAGACAGTCAAGCCAGGGGAAGAGGACCCAATGGCTGGCAACAGAGTCAGAAACACCCCCTCTCTAATTGTTAGGACACCTATATGAAGACTAAGCTGTACATCTGCTGCAAATTTGTAGAGGACCTAGGTTCAGCTTATACATGCTCTTTGGTTGGTGGTTTAGTCTGAGATTCCATGGCCCAGGTTAGTTGACACTGGCAGTCTTGTGATTTCCTTAATCTCTTCAGCTTGCTCAATCCTATCCCTGGCTCTAACATAAGACTCTTCAGGCTCTGCCTGATGATTGGGTGTGGGTTTTTGTATCCTGTTCCTTCAGCTGCTGGATGAAGCCTCTCAGGAGGCAGTTATGCTAGGCTCCTGTCTGCAAGCACAGCAGAATATCATTAATAGTGTCAGGGTTTGGCTCTTTCACATGGGATAAGACTCAAGTTGGGCCAGTCATTGGCTGACCAGTCCCTCAATCTCTGTTCCAGCTTTACGCCTGTGCATATTGTAGGCAGGACAAATTTGGGACTGAAGGTTTTGTAAGTGGGTTGATGTGCTCCTTCCTCCACTGAAAGTTCCACCTGGCTACAGGAGGTGGCTCCTTCAGCCTCCATATTCACAGCTTCTAGGAATCTCAGCTAGGGTCATGCCCATTGGTTCTCAGGTGCCTCCTGGTACTAGACTTCTAGCTGGTCCCAGAGATACCCCAGAACAATTTCTGATCTCTCTCTCTCTCTCTCTCTCTCTCTCTCTCTCTCTCTCTCTCTCAATTCTTCCCTCCCTCTCTTCTCTTTCTCTCTCCCCTCTCCCACTGTCCTCCCTACACTTAATACCCATCCATGCTCCCTTTCTCACTCACTCTTCCAACCAGTTTCCTCCCTCCATTCACCTGTGATGTGTATTTTATTTTCCCTTCAGAATAAGATTCAAGCATGCTCCCTTGGGTTGTCATTATTACTTAGTTTATTAGGGATAGAGAACTGTAGCATGGGTATTCTGTATCATGCTTTATGGTTAATACCCACTAATAAGTCAATACAATACCCTGCTGGTCATTCTGGGTCTGGATGACTTCACTTGGATAATGTTTTCCAGTTCCATAACATATATTTGCAAATTTCATGATGTCTTTGACAGCAGGATAATCATTGTGCAGATGTGTCACAATTTCTTTATCAATTCTTCAATTGAGTGACATCTAGGTTGCTAACAGTGTTTGGCTATTATTAAGAAAACTGCTATAAACATAGTTGACATGTGTCTTTGTGGCATAGTGGGGCATCTTTTGGATATATTCCAATAGGAGTGGCATAGCTAGGTCTTAGGGTAGAACTATTTTCAATTTTCTGAGAAATTACCAAATTTATTTCCAACTTGATTGTACAAATTTTCACTCACACCAGCAATAGAGAAGTGTTTTCCTTGGTCCACACCCTCACCAGCATGTGTTGTTCCTTGAGTTTTGACCTTAGCCTTTCTGATGGGTGTAAAGTGGAATATCAGAATCCTTTTGATTTGTTATTCCCTGATGACTAAGGATGTTAAACTTTTCATTAAGAGTTTCTCAGTCAGTAGAAATTCCTCTGTTGAGATTTCTCTGTTTAGCTCTGTATCCCAATTGTAAATTAGATTATTGGGTTTCTTGGTGTCAAATTTCTTGATTTCTTTATATAGTTTGGATATTAGTCCTCTGACCTATGTAGGGATGGTAAAAGTAGTTTCCTATTTTGTGTGCTGCTATTTTGTCCTATTGATGGTGTTCTTAGCCTTGGGGAAGCTTTTCAGTTTCATGAGGTATCATTTATTAATTATTCATCTTAGTGTCTGAGCTACTGGTGTTTTGTTCAGAAAGTTGTCTTCTTTGACAGTGTGTTCAAGGCAATTGCCCACTTTCTCTTCTGTTAGATTTAATGTGTCAGATTTTGTGTTGAGATCTTTGATTCACTTGAACTGGACTTTGTGTAGGGTTACAAATATGGATATCTTTATATTGTTCTACATGCAGACATCTAATTAGACTAGCAACATTTATTGAATATGCTTTTTTTCTCCCCATCACTGTATGATTTTGGATTCTTTGTCAAAACTCAAGAGTCCTTAGGTATGTGGAATTATTCCTGAATGTTTGATTATATTCCATTGATTATCCTGTCTATTTTTATGAGAATACCATGATGTTTTTATTACTATTTCTTTGTAGTATATCTTAAAACCAGGGATGGTGATACCTCCAGAAGTTCTTTGATTGTATGGGATTGTTTTAACTATACATGTAGGGATCCATTACTCCAGATACCTATATAGCTGAGGATGGCCTTATCTGACATCAGTGGGAGGGGAGGCCCTTGGTCCTGTGCAGGATTGATGCCCCAGCATAGGGGGTGCTAGAGTGGTGAAGAAGGAGTGGGTGCGTGGATGGAGGAGCACCCTCATAGAGGCAAAGGGAAGGGTGAAAGGAAGAATGGAATGAGGGTTTGTAGAGGGGTAATTGGAAAGAGAGATATCACTTGAAATGTAAACAAATAAAGTGATTAATAAGAAAAAGAAAATGATAAACAGAAAACCAAACCAAACCAAAAATCAAACCAAACAAAATTGTGATTTTTATACTGTACTTGAATGTGGGAAGGGTCTGTTCTTTGTTTCTAAAATGACACCTTGCCTGTAATATTCCATCAACTCTTCCTCAGCATTAAAAGAGAAAAAAAAGGGAGGAGAAGCATAGGGAGAAGGTGGGAGGGAGTTGGGCAACCCAGAAAGAGAGAGAGAGAAAAAGAAAAGAGAAGCAGAGGCGATCCCCAAGAGAATACCTTAAAAAGTACTTTCAAGCATGTAAGAAACCAAGTATTTAGAGTATAGAAAACATATATCTGATTCATTACAAGCATATCTGAGAAATGCTTCTCACATTAAATATGCACCACTGGCCTGGAAATGATGAGGATCAAGGAGCTCTTGACAGAACAGAAAGTATTTACTCTGAGATATTTCCATTTCCCACTTCGGAATATAGAAGCCTTTGTGACTCTCTCCAGGAAGTCATGTCTTAAACCCTAGGTGCTACTTTCTACAATCCTTAGCCAGGGATATCCTGCTAAGAGCATTTTGGAGAGGAAAACGCTAAGTGTATTTTCATGGAGGTCCAGCTGAGATCAGATCTGGCCACATGCCTTTTCCTTTTCTACGAGTAGCTTCCCATCTCTACTCAGCCAGGATAGATTTTTAGAACACTGTTCTCGACTCTTCTCATATAGCAAGTGAAATCGTTATAGACGGAAGTATATAATGCTACTTTTATATAGATTTGATTCCCATTTTATGTGATGTTGTCAGTACAATGTTAGAAACCATTTGTTTTCAATGTAAGTGCTTTTGAGCAGCAGTTAATGAAATTAAAGGCTTTTCTACACTGTCTCTTTTACAAAACTCCAGGCTATTTCTTTTTCTTCTTTTTGCTTTTCAACATGAATGATATTTATTGAGATAATAATCACAGAAAAGGAAAATTTGAGAAAAAAATCAAAATGTGTGGTAAGGCTAGACAGGTATCAGTTTGGTGTGTTATGGACTTTTTTTTGAGACAGTATCTAATACTGAAGCCTCGATTACCCTGTACCTTAAAGTGTAGTCCAGGCTACATTCTATGCCTTATGATGTTGATTAAAGTATACAATTGGATCTTTTAAATTAACTTTCCAATATTTTGAAATTGAAACACAATCATATCATTTTACTCTTCCATTCCTTTTCCTCTGTCCAATTCCTCCCAAACTTCTTTCACTCTCTCAAATCCATGCCTTGTTTCTCTTTAATTGATATATAAATGTATGAATGCAACCTACTCAATGCATAAAGTGTTACATTTTTTTTCTTTTTTTTTCTTTTTTTGGCTTTTTTGAGACAGGGTTTCTCTGTATAGTCCTGGCTGTCCTGGAACTCACTCTGTAGACCAGGCTAGCCTCGAACTCAGAAATCCGCCTGCCTCTACCTCCCAAGTGCTCGGATTAAAGGCGTGCGCCACCACTGCCCAGCAAAGTGTTACATTTCTGTATATAATTTTTGGCCTGAGAAGTTGGTACTAGATAATCATTTAGGAGGCTCTTCTCCGAAGAAAACTATTTCTCCCATTTACTGAGCTCCATTCATCATTCTCGAGTTTGTGTACTTACTAGAAATTTGTTTGCCACTGATTTTATGTTTTATTACATTATAGTCAGATGGAATAAACAGAGTTATTTCAAGCTTTTTGAGTTTATTAAGATTTGTGTGGTGTCCTAGGATGTGGCCTATTTTAGAGAAGCTTGCATGGGCTGTTTAGCAGAATGTATATTCTTTGGTATTTGGGTGGAATATTCTGTAAATGTATGTTAGGTCCATTTGACATAAAATACCATATATTTTATGTTTTTATGTTTCTCTGCTTACTTATTTGTTCAGATGACCTTTTTTGAAATTTAAATAACCTAATATTAATAAAGTTATGTTATCTTTGCCTTTAGTTCTACTAAAACTTTTTATAACATTGGGATGAGAGTTTGGTGCATATATGCTTAGCATTGCATTGTCTTCTTGGTTAATTGTTCTCTTTTGATTAGCGTTCAGTGTGCTCCAACCCAGCCACAAAACCTCTGAAGTATAATCTGTTCTGCCCACATGATGTGTTGTGATTAACTGTGGTAGAGAGTTGGCTAACCAATGACTGGTTCAACTTGAGTCCTGTGACACTGACACACTGCCTAGAGGACCAGAAACTGGAGGACAGATGACCCCGAGACCTAGAATAAAACCAAATGCAACTGGCAAAAAAACATATCAGTGAGATAATGACTAATGACATTTGGCTATACTCATAGATTGGTGGCAAACCCAATTACCACGAGAGAGGCGTTATCCAAAAATTGATGGAAGAGGATGCAGAGGACCACAGCCAAACATTAGGCAGATCTTGTGGAATCCTGCTGAAAATGGAGAGGAAGAATTGTAGGAGTCAGAGGGCTCAAGAGCACCACAAGAAAACACACAGCACCAACAAACCTGGATTCTTAGAGCTCATAGATATTGAATCAACAATCAAGAAGCCTGAATGGGTCAAACCTAGGTTCTCTGCATGTTATAGTTGTGTAGCTTATTGTTTCTGTGGGACTTCAAATAGAGAGGCTGTTTCTGATGCTATTGCCTGCTTTTGGGATCCTTGTCTTCCTACCTAGATTTCCTGGTCCAGCCTTGATATGAGGGGAGATGCCTAATCTTATTGCAACTTGATGTGCCGTGTTTGGTTGATATCTCTGGGATGCCTGCCCTTCTTTGAAGGGAAATGGAGGAGGAGGAGGATTAAATGGGGAGGGAGGAGGTGGGAAGGAAGAAAAATAAACTACAGTTAGGATGTAATATGTGATAGAATAAATTAACAACAAAAGAATTAAGAATCTTTATTTAACCCTTTTAAAAAATTTTAAGCCGGGAGGTGGTGGTGCACACCTTTAATTCCAGTACTTGGGAGGCAGAGACTGGCGGATTTCTGAGTTCGAGGCCAGCCTGGTCTACAGAGTGAGTTCCAGGACAGGCAGGACTACACAGAGAAGCCCTGTCTCGAAAAACCAAAAAAAAAAAAAAAAAAAAAAACCCAAAAAGGCAAGTTATAGAATGTTTTGTCTATCTAGGGGACTGGAGAGATGGCTCAGCGGTTAAGAGCACTGACTGCTCTTCCAGAGGTCCTGAGTTCAATTCCCATCAACCACATGGTGGCTCACAAACATCTGTAATGGGATCTGATGCCCTCTTCTGGTGTGTCTGAAGAGAGCAATGGTGAATACATAAAATAAACAAACAAACAAAACAAAAAAGCCGGGCGGTTGCCTTTAATCCCAGCACTTGGGAGGCAGAGGCAGGCAGATTTCTGAGTTCGAGGCCAGCCTGGTCTACAGAGTGAGTTCCAGGACAGCCAGGACTACACAGAGAAACCCTGTCTCGAAAAACAAAACAACAAAAAAAAACCCCAAACAAACAAACAAACAAACAAAATTTTAGTTTGATTGTTAAGTTTTACAATAGTGACAGCTACTTGCTTCCTAATCCCATTTGATTGGAGTTTTTTTTTTAAACCATATTTTACTTTATGAAGGTAACTATCTTGTGATTTTGTAGACAAAAGATAGGTATATTGTATTTCTTTCCATTCAACCAGTGTGTCTGTCTTCTAATTGGAGAATTGAGATGATTAATATTTAGTTATTATTTAAAGTTATGCTAATTGTAGTAGTTTTGGGGGGTATTTATTTGTTTGCTTGTTTTGTTTTTGAGTTTTGGGAATGTATTCTTAGTCATCTTTGTGGTTCAATAATTATTGTTGCATTTATTTACTTCTACATTTTAGGGGATATACTTGTCTTCTGCAGTTTGAAATGTTTCCAGTATTTGAAGCAGGTGTCCTTTCAGGGACATAGATTTTTTTAGCCTATGTTATGAAAAGTTTCTCCTTCTCCTCCAACTTTGGTAAACCATTTGCTGTAAAGATTTATGTAGGTTTGCTTACAAATTTCCACTAAGAAACCAGCTGTTATTCTGACAGGGTTTCCTTTGCTTGGCTTCTTTACTTTTTCTTACAACTTCTTTTGTTCTGTTTAGTATTTTAAGTGTGGTATGCTGCTGGAAGATTTGTTCTGGTCTTGCCTATTTGCTTCTGTGTGTTTATTGTTTTGTTGTAGGTGTGTCTTTCTTTAGTTTATGGAAATTCTGCTTTTTGAACTGGTCTAACATCTGGGCTATGCCACTGACTTAGAATTTTCCTTTCTTGTGTATTACTATATTGAAAATTTGGTATTTTCATAATGCCCTACATTTCCTGTATGTTCCTCTCATTTGTTTATTCTTTCATAATTTTCATAAATTTTTGCTTCTTTTGACTATATTCTATACATTTTCTTCAAGTCCTGAAGTTCTATAACCCTGGTTGTAGTTTTGCTGAATGAAGAAGTTGGATATAGCACACACGTTGGGTACTGACCAAAGCATGGGGGTTGGAGTCACTCTAAACATGAGCTGTTGGACTAGGCCATGATACTGGATCCATGAACAAATGTGAAGTGCTTAAGAAGGTGCTTGGAGGAGAGAATCAGCCTGACTAACCTAGCTATACTGTGGCAAAAAAAAAATAAATAAAAGTATGTCTTTTGTAATATTTTGATTTTAAAAATTTTATATGAACTAGGAATAGACCATTATTTTTAAAGATGTTTGTACATGCTTGGCTCAGGGAGTGGCAATATTTGGAGGTGTGGGCTTGTTGGAGTAGGTGTGGCCTTGTTGGAAAAAGTGTGTCACTATGGGCATGAGATTTTTTTA
Source organism: Rhabdomys pumilio (assembly GCA_030674055.1). NCBI lineage: Eukaryota > Metazoa > Chordata > Mammalia > Rodentia > Muridae > Rhabdomys > Rhabdomys pumilio. Next base: position 18,401,462 of record JANHMN010000010.1, read on the forward strand.
AATTTATTTATTTTTTATTGAATATTTTATTTACATTTCAAATGTTATATTCTTACCCCATTGCTCCCACCCCCACCCAGGAACCCCCTATCCCATCCTTCTCCTCCTGTCTCTATGAAGATGTGACCCCACCTACCAACTCCCACCTCCCCACCCTTGAATTCCCCCACACTGGGTCATCCAGTCTTCATGGGACAAAGGATTTCTTCTCCTACCTATGCCCAACAATGCCATCCTCCCTTACATATAAAGCTGGGGCCATGGGTACTTCCCTATGTGCTTCTAGACTGGTGATTTAGACCCTGGGAGCTCTGGTTGTTTGGTATTGTTGCTTTCTCCATGGGGCCGCAAAAGCTTCAATGTTCCTTCAGTCTTTTCTCTAACTCCTCCATTGGGAGTGCCATGGTCAGTTCAACGGTTAGCTGTGAGCATCCACCTCTGCATATGTCAGGCTCTGGCAGAATACTAAAGAGACAGCTATATCAGGCAGCATGCACTTTCTGGCATCCACATCAGCATCTACATTTGCTGACTGCACATGAGATGGATACCATGGGGAAACAGTCTCCAGAGAGCCCCTCCTTCAGTTTCTGTCCCATACTCTGTCTCCATATTTGCTCCCACGAGTATTTTGTTACTCCTTCTTAAGAAGGACTGAAGCTCCCAGACTTTGATCTTTCTTCTTTATGAGCTTCATGTGGTCTGTGAGTTGTGTCTTGGGCATTATGAGCATTTGGGCTAATATCCACTTATCAGTGAGTACATACCATGTGTGTTCTTTTGTGATTGGGTTACCTCACTTAGAATGATATTTTCTAGTTCCATACATTTGTCTAAAAATTTCTCAAATTCATTGTTTTTAATAGATGAGTAGTACCTCATTGTGTAAATGTACCACATTTTCTGTATCCAGTCCTCTATTGAAGGACATCTGAGTTCTTTCCAGCTTCTGGCCATGATAAATAAGGCTGCTATGAACATAGTGGAGCATATATCCTTGTATGTTGGAGCAATTTCTGGGTATATGCCCAGGAGTGGTATAGCTGGGTCTTCAAATAATACTGTGTCCAATTTTCTGAGGAACGATCAGACTGATTTCCAGAGGTGTTGTACCAGCTTGCAATCCCACTAATAATGGAGAAGTGTTCTTTCTTCACATTCTCTCTAGAATCTGCTATCACATACGTTTTTGATCTTAGTCATTCTGACTGTTGTGAGGTGGAATCTCAGGGTTGTTTTGATTTGCATTTTTCTGGTGACTAAGGATGTTGAACATTTTTTTAGGTACTTCTTGGCCATTCGAGGTTCTTCAGTTGAGAATTCATTGATTAGCTCTGTACCCCATTTTTTTTTAGTGTAACAGGTGGTCTTTTTATTCTTTTTTTTTTATTTTATAAAATACATTTCAGATTTTATCCCCTCAACCCATTCCCACCACTACCCAGGACCCCCCTATCCAGTTCCCCCTCCTGCCTCCACAAAGGTGTGTCCCCACCTACCCTCCATTCCCCACTCCCCACCATCTAATTCCTCCCCGCTCAGTGTTCAGCCTTTATGGGACCAGGGATCTCCTCTCCCACCCATGCCTGACAAGGCCATCCTCTGTCAGAGGCATCTCTGTCTATACACAAAAGGCCTGGAATCAGCCACAAGCCTGAAGACAGCAGTAGGCCTAACATGCCTGCCTGCTAAAACAAATTCTTGGGTCTCTGTGGAAAAACACTAGAACAGATGGCTAGAAGCTATTGTAAACAAACAGATAGTTGCCAGGCTCTAGTCATAGACCCTGTAGATAGGTGACCTTGGGTAGAAAGTACCAACTTAGATTAGGACAAGTAAATCATAGGCGAAGTCATAGTGGTCTGTACCCTGAACCTTCACCCTGCTGACACACTGTTCTGGAAGATATCTGTACTACCCCTAAACACCTACTCTCCTGTGTCATTCCCTTCTCCACATCCTGCCTTTTTGTGTATATAACCTGTGTGTGAAAAATTAAAAATTGCGATCTGATCAGCCTATAGACAGGTCGCCGCTCTTTGCTTCTTTGCCTGCTACCCCCCCACCCCCCGCTCTCTTTCAAGTGATCTCCCTGGACCCCTGTTTAATGTCCTGCTGGACAGGACAATCTTCCCTTAAGTATACAGCTGAATTCAAGGGTGCCTCCCTTTGTGCTCCCAGGCTGGTGGTTTAGACCTTGGGGAGCTCTTGTTGGCTGGCACTGTTGCTCTCCTCTTGGGGCAACCAACCCTTTCAGCTCCATCAGTCTTCTAACTTCTTCATTGGGAACCCTTGATCAGATCAATGGGTAGCTGTGAGCATCCGCCTTTGGATATGTCAGGCTCTGGCAGACCTTTGAGGAGACAGCTGCGTCATTCTCCTTTCAGCATGCACTTCCTGACATCTATATCATCATCTATCTTTGGTGACTGCACATGGGATGGATATCAAGGTAGAGTGGTCTCCTGATGGCCCCTCCTTGACTTTCTGTCCCACACTTTGTCACCTTATTTGTTCTCTTGAGCATTCTGTTACTCCTTCCAAGAAGGACCGAGGCTCGCACACTTGGTCTTCCTTCTTCATGAGCTTCATGTGGTCCGTTAGTTGAATCTTGGTTATTTCAAGCTTTTTGGGCTAACAATTGCTTACCAGTGAGTAAATACCATGTGTGTTCTTTTGTGATTGGGTTACCTCACTCAGGATGATAGTTCCATCCATTTACCTAAGAATTTCTCAAATTCATTATTTTTACTAGCTAAGTAATACTCCATTGTGTAAATGTACCACATTTTTTGTATCCATTCCTCTGTTGAAGGACATCTGGGTTGTTCCAGCTTCTGGCTATTATAAATAAGGCTGCTATGAACATAGTGGAGCATATGTACTTGTTATATGTTGGAGCATCTTCTGGGTATATGCCCAGGAGTGATATAGTTGGGTCCTCAAGTAGTGCTATGTCCAATTTTCTGAGGAACCGCCAGACTGATTTCCAGAGTGGTTGTACCAGCTTGCATTCCCATCAACAATGGAGGAGTGTTCCTCTTTCTTCACATCCTCACCAGCATCTACCATCTACCAAGTGGCTTCCTACCAAATAAGAAAAGATTTTTCTACCAATTGCTCATTTGATGGGTGTTAATATTCAAAATACATAAAGAGCTCAAAAAACTACAAATGTAAAAAGTACTCCATTTATAAAATGAAGCATAAACAGAATTCTCATGGGAAGAATCTTGAAATAAAAAACACTTAAAGAAATGTTCAAAATCTTTATTCTTCATCATAATGCAAATTAAAAATACTTTGAGATTTCATCTTACACTTGAAGAATTTGTTTACAATCAATAAAACAACTGACAGCTCATGATGGTGAGGATGGGATGTAGAACAAGGAGAATACTCATCCATTGCTATTATAAGTGAAAACATGTCCATCCAGTTTGGAAATCAGCATGACAGTTAACCAAGAAGATAGAAATAAACCTACCTCAAGATTCAGTTATACCACTCTCAGGAATAATGACACTTCATCAGAGCACAAAGACACCTGCTTAAATATTCATAATAACCAGACATTGGGAGCAATTAGATGGCCCTCAACCAAAGAATGGATAAAAAATATTTACAAATTAAAGTCCATTTACGTAATAAAGTGTTATCCAGTATTATCAAAAATGAAATCATGAAATTCACAAGTAAATGAATGGAGTTAGAAAAAATTCTGAGGTATCCAGACTTAGAAAGCCAAATAAGGCATTTATTTGTTTATATGTGGATATTAGGTTGTACCTCAATGATAAGCTATAATATATAAAATCACAGAGGTTAGGCATAATGTAAAGAATGGGGGTGCAGATCTCCATAGGAAGAGGAAATAGAATAGATCATTATTCATAGATTAGGGAACTAGAATGAAGTAGAGAAGGAAGAGGGTGAGGTGGGAGAAAATACAGGAGATACCTAAAATTAATGGACATTTGAGGGTACTATAAGAACCACATTTGAGATTCTTCCAATGAGAATTCTGTTTATGTCTGTGCTTCACTTTTATAAATGGATTATTTTTTTTACATGTGTAGTTTTTTGAACTATATACATATATGAAGGTTGTTGTACTAGTTATGTAAAATTTTACTGTGTTGAAACACTACAACCAAAAGCAACTTGACGACAAAAGGGTTTATTTGACTTATATTTCACATCACTGCTTATCCTCAAAACACGTTAGAATAGTAACTCAAACAGGAAGCATATATGGAGGCACAAGCTGATGCAGAGTCTATGGAGGAGTGCTGCTTACTAACTTACTCCCCATGGCTTGCATAGACTGCTTTCTATAAAACCCAGGACCACCAGAACAGGCAGGCTCCAACCTCAATGATCTAACCTCTCCCCCATCAATCATTAAGAAAATGCCCTACAGGTTTGTCTATAGCTGGATCCATTGAGACACTTTCTAAAGTTATTAAAGTTATCTAAAGTATTAGGGCTCTCTCCTTTCCAGTGACTCTAGCATGTGTCAAGTTGACATAAAACTAGCCAGCACAGTAGTTAGATCAAAATCACCAATTAATCAGGGAACTAGTTCCCCGATTAGCCATCTCTTGTCACCAAACAAAATTTCCAGTCTTGAGATTGTATTGTATTTTTTTGAGTTGTTGGCCAGAGGGGTCCCATAGGAATTCCTAAGCAGTTAAGGCAGTTGCCAGGTCTATAGGTTTCCACAAACTAACAACAAAGCTCTATTGCTGAAAACACCACCTACACAGTGCACCAAATATGGCGAAGCAGAGGTGGTGCTCACCTAGAGCATTTACCCTTTTATTTTTTCATTTTTGGTAGGGAAGTTACAATGTATGCTACCAAAAGAGAAATGTAAATACCAATAAAGCTTCAAAACTTTTGATCAATAATGTCTTACTGGTAAGAGATATTAAGGCAATGGTGGCACAAGGCTTGTTGTAGTAAATAACTAATATCTAATTTGATTTAATGCAGACTACAAGATGAAACCCAACATTGCTTGGGTAACCAAGTACCTGGGGCTAAATAGCCCATGGACATTGAATAAAACTAAGCACTGCTGTTTTTGAAAATAAAGCAGCAATGATATAACTTGTAATGACATTTTGCTATACTAATCTATCAGTACTTTGCTTACTCCTCATCAAATAAGCTTCCTCCTGCAGCAGATGGGAATAAATACAAAGACCCACAGATAGATGTTATGTATAGAGTGAGAGCCCTTGGAACACATGGTTCTAAATGGAATGTCTCCAACAAATCCATCCTCTCAAGGCTCAAAGAATTCTGTGGAAAAGGAAGCCAAAAGATTGTAAGAGCTAGAGGATTTGGAGGGTATCAGGAAAGCAAGGCCCACTAAATCAACATGATCAAAGCATATATGAAGTCACAGATTGGAGGAGCATGTTCAGGACCTGCATGGGACTACACTAGATCCTTTGTGGATATATTATGGCTTTCAGTTTACTGTGGCTTCAAGATTACTTAGTGTGAGAACATGTTGGTCTGCTTTTTGTGTCTTTTCTTGGCATAAGATTTTCTTGTTGTTTCTTGGTTTTTGTTTGTTTGTTTGTTTAATTCAAATGTGTTAGTATTTGCTTTATCTTCTTATATTTTATTATTGTCTTTTAGAAGCTTGTTTGTTTTCTAATGAGAGATGGATAGGGAGTAGATCTGGAAGAGAAGGGAGAAAGATGATGAGGAACTGAGATGGGTAGAGGAAGAAGGAACTGCAATAAGGATTTACTTTTTGTAAGAAAAAAAATGGTCTATTTTAAATAAAAGGAAGAAAGTCCTTAACAACCATTATCTTCAGGGATGCAATTCAAAAGTACTTTGAGATTTCATGTTATGCCAGTGAAAGTCGCCAAGATCAATAAATCAAATGACAGTTCATGCTGATGAGGATATGGTGTTAAAGTGAACCCTCATCCATTGCTAGTGGGAGTGCAATCTTGTATGAACACTTTGGAAATAAGTGTGGTTGTTCTTCAGGAGGCTATACCACTCTTGGGCATATATTTTCTGGGGAGCCGACAGAAGGCGGCTATCATCCTTGCAGTCATCTTGAGCCATATACCCTGACAAGAGACTTGTTTTCAACAGCCTACAACAGCTGAGCACACTCTGATAACATCTTGTTTTATATACTCAGGATTTTCCCTTGGGTGTGTGTGACTTAAAGGCATGACTTAAGAAGTGAGATTTATAAAAGGCGAGAGGCAGACAGAAGAGGGACTGGAAACTTGGAACTTGGAGGCACCAGGGACTAGGAACTAGGGACTAGGAACTTGAGACATGGGACTTTGACTAGGAACAAGAAACTTGGAAAGAGAGAAGAGAGACTTGAGACTGAATCACATTCTGTCTGGTCTCCATTCTTTGTGCCCACCCTCACTCTCTCTCTTGCTGAACCCTGACCAGCGGACTGGGACAGCAGTACCAACTGGGACAATTTAGCCCCCAATCCTTGGGGTAGTGCCGGTTCCAACATTTGGCAGAGCAGTCTCTGACAATATCTAAATGATGTTTCATCTTATTACAAAGACACTCACTCAATGATCTTCATTGCCACTCTATTCATAACAGCCAGAAATTGAAAATCACTTAGATGTCTGTTAACAGACAAATTGATAAAAACAGTGCAATTTATTTACACAATTGAATATTAACTATCCTGTAAAATTATGAAATCAAGAAATTCAAAGATAAATGGATGAAACTAGAAAAAGTGCATCCTGAGTGATGTAAACCAGGTCCAGAAAAAACAATAATTATATATACATAGTACCTGTTAAGTCGTAGGTGATCCAGATACAATCCGCATATCCACAGAGGTTAGTTGTAGATTAAGGGAACAGGGTGGATGAATGAATCTTTCTAGGAAAGGGAAATAGATTAGATAATTATGGATGTGTAAGAGGGGGATTGGAATAAGTGGGTCAAATGTAAAGAATGGGGAAGCAGAGGATAAGAGAAGGAATACAAGGAGGGGAACCTAAAACTAAAGGCTAGAAAGATATACTTTAAACTTTTCTTTTGATTTACCAAAGGTCATTGCTTGTCGTAATGTTCCATCCACTACTTCACAAAAGCCCTTGTGAGGATTGTGGGAACTGCAGTAAAGTTAAGGAAGACATTTCTTTAGATATTAGAGAAGCTGAAAAGATTTAAAATATGGAAAGAATGATAAGTCCCAGAAATAGATTGAAGTATGTATCTGGTGCTAAAATTATTCTGACAAATTTACCCTGAAGAGATTTGAGGTAGCACAGGTGTAAGGATATTAGCATGATTTTTAAAGAATTATAATTAAATATTATGAGGTTACTAAACAACTCGAGTGCTTTTGCCAGTTTCAGATATATAAACAGAATATACATTTAGTTCCGGGATCAAGTGTTTTAAATGTAGAAAAAGTTATCTCCAGGATCACATTTTTAAAATATACATGAAGTAGAATTTATTGTGTTCCCAATCAGAAACCAATAATTAATAAGGTCTTAGGTCCTGGCAGAAGGAGGATTACTCTAGATGTTTAGCTGTATTGATATGTCTTATAAAGATTTTTGTTTATAATCATAATCAGATGGTACTACTGGCCCTAATCAGAGAGGATTCTCTTTGCAATGAATTATGGTGAAGGCAAAGTTTCATAGACATCCAAGAGGATGAGGATAAGGGACAGTTGAGTTTTCATTTATATTTTCTTCTCTAAGGCTCAGGGAACATTACAAATAAAAAGTACGGATAAAATGTTAAGATGGCAAATAGAGAGAAGGTATGTGAAATGCTTCCTTCTGGGCATAACATGCTCCTTGGAAGTAGGCTGCAGCTACTTGCACTGGGTGCATAGGACTGGGCTTTTCTTGGATTGGGGAAGGGCTGATGGCTTTCAGGAATGAACCAACATTATCTTCATTTGTGTATCCACAGGTTTGAATGAATAGTTGAAACCTACAGTTACTTAGAGGATGTTGTTAAACTCTGGGTTAAAAGACCATGACAAAGTGAAATGTAGGAATTAGAATGTATTGACAGGGATGGGAAGAAAATAGGAGCCAGTGGTGAATTAATGTAACCAGAATTCATTATGTGCAGTGACGAGATTGTCAAAGAACAACTTTTAAAAAGCAAAGTGTGAAACAGAGACCGAAGGAAAGACCATCCAGAGACAGCCCCACCCATCCCATTCTGTATACAGATACCAAACCCAGACACTATTTCTGATGCCAAAATATGCTTGCTGACAGGAGCCTGATATAGCTGTCTCCTGAGAGGCTCTGCCAGAGCCTGACCAATACAAATGCAGATGCTTACAGCCAACCATTGGACTGAACACTGGGTCCTCAATGGAGGAGTTAGAGAGAGTATTGAAGGAGCTAAAGGGGTTTGCAACCCTGTAGGAAGAACAGCAATATCAACCAAACAGATCCCTCAGAGCTCCCAGGGACTAAATCACCAACCAAAGACTTCGCATGGAGCTACCAGTGGCTCCAGCTGCATGTATAATAGAGGATGGCCTTGTCTGGCATCAGTAGGAGCCCTTGTTCCTGTGAAGACTTGATGTCCCAGTGTAGAGGTAGGGGAATTTGAGGGTGGGGGAGCACCTTCATAGAAGCAGGGGGGATCAGGAGGGAAAACCAGAAAAGAAGAGAACATTTGAAATGTAAATAAATAAATATACAATAAAAATAAATAAATAAAATTTAAAAAACTGATTTATTTACATCTCAATCACAATTTTCCCTTTTCTCACCTCCTAGTCTCTCCCTCTTCATCCATTCACTCATCTTCCCTTTCTCTTCAGAAAAGGGGCCGTCTTCTATAGTATCAACCAGCCTTGACATATCAAGTGGCAGTAAGACAAGGACGCATCTTCCTCTTTGGCTAGACAAAGCAGTCCAGTTAGGGGAAAGGATCCAAAGGCAGGCAGTATAGTCAGACACAGCCCCTGCTCCCACTTTAGGAGTCCCACATAAAGACTCAGATGCACAACTGTTACATATTTGCAAAGGGCCTAGGCTTGTCACATTCATGCTCTCTGGTTGTCATTCCAGTCTCTATGAGCCCCTATCAACCCAGGTTAGTTGATTCTTTAAGTTTTCTTGTGGTGTCTTTGACTCCTTCAGCTCCTTAAATTTTTCCTCCCCATCTTCCATATAATTCTCCAAGCTCCACTTAATATTTGGCTGTGTATCTCTGCATTAGTTTCTATCAGTTGCTGGGTGAACCATCTCTGATGACATTTATGCCAGGCTCATGTCTGCAAGTATAGGAGAATATCATTAATAACGTAAGGGGTGGGATTCCTCAGGTAGCATGGGTCTCAAGCCCAGCCAGTCATTCGTTGGACCTTCCCTCAATTTCTGCTCCATATTTTAATCCCTGAATATTTTACAGGCAGGACAAATTGGGTCTAAAGTTTTACAACTGGGTTGGTTTTCCAAACCCTCCATTGGAAATCTTGCTTTGTTATAAGAGATGGCCAGTTCAGGCTCCATATCCCTTATTGCTAGGAGTCTTATCTAGAGTCATCCTCTTAGAATCTTGGAAGTTTCCATTGTCCTATGTTTCTAGCATATCCCAGAAATGCTCCAGTCCCATCTGGTTGTCTTTCTAAGTACAAAGAACAACTTAAATAGAAGGAAAAAATACAACTAAAATACGTAGGCAGACAAGTAACAAAAGAAACAAAATGTAAAAAAATTAATGAATGTGTGAGATGTGATTCTTTAGTTTTTAAAATGACACTCCCATGTGTTAGCTGCTCTGTGCAGAAGAAGTCATTTTTTCATTTTATACATAAAATCAATCAATAAGTGTTTTGGAGTTTATGTTATTGTTTGTTTTATTTGTCAAATTAATACAACCTAGAATAGTTTGGGAAAGGTTTCAAGTTAACCTGGGGGCATATATGTAAGGGAAGGTGTGACTAGCAATATTTGTTGGGCTAAACTGTATAAAAGTAAGCAAAGTGTTAGACTGGAAGTTTTGGGACAAAGACAAGATGGCCTGTACTCAATGGTCCCAGTCCTTTTCTTCTAACCAGGAGCTGTGCTTACAAGAGCCCTTGAAAAATATTAAACAAAGTCAGCTTCTAGTTCTAGATTCCAAAATGACCACTGGACCTAAGAACGACCTATAGGACCCTAAACTCACTAAATAAGGCTATAGCTCCAGTTTCTCTCCATCACATCACAATTACCCCAACTCTCCTTTAAGAAGCTCCTACCCCAGCCCAGTCTTGTAATTTCACTAGTGCCCTCCTGTGATATCCATGAACCTACCTGTGAGCTGCCCCAATAAACCTGCCATTTTATTACAAATTCAGCTCAATTCAATTTATTGTGTTGATAGAGAAGCAATCCGAAAAGGTAAGCTGAGTAGTCAGTGTGCATTCATTTCTACATCTCTGCTTTTGCCTCTGGTGGTTATATCATTGGCTGCTTCTACTTTCTGTCCTGTCTTCCCTGCACTGATGGACTGTAGCCAGCAGTTGTAATTAAATGAACTTAACTTGCTTTTTTTCTGTCAGAATATTTAATCACAGCAACAGAAACAAATTCAGAAAAATTCAATTCCTCTATATTTTATCTTTTTCTTACCTTTCAAATGAAAATCACTTTATCCCATGATACCATTATTGCTTCCTAAGAAGAAATGATCTGTGTTAATGACTTTTGTATAACAGTGACAAAATACTTGAGAAAGTCAACTAAGGAAGAAAAGATAATCTTGGATTATGATATTAGAGGTTCTATTGTAGGTTATTCAGCCTCCTTGCTGTGAACTTTTGTTAAAGAAGGAGATCTCTGTAGGCCGGGGCAAAACAGCAATAGCAGCAGCAGTAGCAGCAGCAGCAGCAGCAGCAGCAGCAGCAGCAGCAGCAGCAGCAGCAGCAGCAGCAGCAGCA